>CM034612.1:28358331-28652681 GCA_020091685.1 Lutjanus erythropterus
TAAAGATGTCAAATTATCACACCACATGGACCACAGTGATGAGTGACCACTGTCTGCTGGGCTGTACGTTTGTTCCATACCTGTGTAAGGAGAGATAATTGGTCAGTAGTAAAAACATCAAGAAAAGACAAATTACAGTTTCCCACCATTCTCTTCCAACCTACTTTAGTTAATGACATTACTTGACACTAGGACTGCATGATTAAAAAAAACCCAGATTATTTTGGAGATTATTTCAGTGGATATGATCATTTTTTTCCATTTTTATTTTCACTGAAAAAATATTAAAATTATGACGATGTGATATTTGTTGGGGTCTGTGCCAAACAAACATTCCTACATCAAGAGAACAAGATTTTTCAATTAATATAATTTAGTTTTAATTTGATGTTGAACATTGTTACAACCTACAAGACATTGTAACAACATAACTAAATGAGCAGTTATGGATATCTAAGTCAGTGTTCCCCAAACCTTTTTTCTGGGGTCCCACTTTTTGAAAATGACAAACCAATCGCAACCCAGTTCACATCAGGCCTTATCAATAAATCTTGGGAAGAGTTAACTCAGAGCAGTGTTCTTTTCAGCAGCAAAACAAACCCTGCAGATTGACCTATATAAAGAAACTCAAAGTTATACTTTAAGTTGTACAAGCCTACTTATTGTTTAATCTGTATTTTTTAATGACTGTTGTATTCACACGCGTCATCTGCTCATTGGCATGGAAAATCAGAAACTGGACATGAAGTGGGAAAATCTAATAATCAAGAAGTTGAAGTTAAAGAAATTGAAAAGCATAAATTTAACAGCAGGTTGTCATAGTTTGGACTTTATTTAATTTCAAGTTTGTTGTCTGCAGCATGAATAAAATGAGTGAATGAATAAATAACTTTAAAACAATTTTGGCACACTTTCTTAAACTATAAATGTTAACCTTTTAAATAAATGGGGTTCATTACATGTCAAATACTCTGTTGGCTTTTGAAGCCAATAAAATCTGTAAGCCATGCTTTTCTTTAATTAATACATGCTTTGCAAAGAAAAAACATGTACATTAGTAAGACATAAACAGACATAAGTGATGTGAGAGCAAAAACACAGTTGAGGGAACTGTTTTGAGGTTCTGTTGCCTTCTCTCACTTAAGCCAAAATTAGCCAGGGTTTTCCCTTATCAATATTGATAGAACACCCCCCAGGTCATGAAGTGGTGAACTAAGGCTGCTTTGACCACCAGCACGAGATGTCAGTTAGATTAGTGGTTCCCAAACATTTTCTAGCATGCCCCCCTTTTCAGAAGCCAAAAAAAGGGGAACCACTGTTAGGGTTGGCTTGTTTTCAGCTTCACCCATTATACAGACAATAAGTTCCATAAAGACAGAGTTAATATGGGAAAACATTTTTTACATTCTCATGCCATCTACATAAACGTAGTAAGTCTAAGTTGAATATCATTAAAGTATAATATGGAGATGAAAACTATGAAATACTACAGGTTTATTTTCTGAACAGATGAGAGCTCATCACCAATGCGCCATGTTGGAACAAGTGTTAAGGATATTTGTCCCAAACAGGGAGCTCCATCCTGCCACTAATCTAGGCTGGTTATCTGACGTTAATGATACTTCTATAGTCAAGTGTGTTAACAGTAGGCTGCACTGTATTACATTGCGTTAGGTAGTATTACAGCACCTTTTTTCTTGCTGACACAAGAAAAATACAAACAACTGGGCAAACGACTGGTATAAGTCTCGTTCTGACAGGTTGCCAGTCTTCATTAAAACTTGCCCCATGTCTCAGTTTATGCCGAGTGATTGTAAGTTAATACAAAAATACAAAAGATACTCATACCGGCGAAGAGCAGCAGCAGACACGCGATGCGACGTTGAAGCTGAATGCCGCAAAATAGCATAAAGTGGACCCAGAGCTGACACACAGTTAGCTTAGCGGCTAACAGTCCGCCCCGTCGACCAACAGGCTGTCTGTGTGTGTTGGAGGGTACAATGACGGGGCAGCGGAGGAGACCTGCGCACATCTCCAATTATGGCCACGAGCCACTCACATTCAGCCTCGTCAGCATGACGCAACTGTACAGCCAACAGACACTCATCACGTTCAACCAGACACGCATTTATGCAACAGATAAAGCGAAAACAACAGAATGCATACAGAACTGCTGGGACTGATGAAGCTAAAGTAAATGGCATATATAACACCACAACATATCTTGTTAAATGCAGATTATGTCTCTCCAGTCCATGATTTTCCCATTGAATTTATGAAATGACTTAAAAATAAAATAATTAAGTTTAGATGTTAGGGGTCTTATATAGCTATAGACCGGATCATCTACATAAATAGGTGCAGAAAAACTATAGAGCTTCTTTTTTTTTCAAACTGTACTCAAATGTTATTTCAAAATAGAAAAAAATAACATACACACACATATATATATGTACAAATAATTAGAATTATGGGGGAGCCAAGGGCAACTCAGCTCCCCTGAAAAGGACATGAGCTCTACAATATGATGTTCCTCAAATAAAAAATAATAGTAAAAACACATGAATGTTGTATATTTTAGTCAGTCTTTACATTACAATTATTTATCTTCACAAATGAACACAATGCTGCTTGCTGTGATTGTGTGCCAGTGTTTGGGATTTTGCTCTGATCAATGAATGTCTTATTACACACACACATATATAAGCTTATGTGCGCAAACTAACAACATATGTTGGTACACATATGCAACATTAGACTACCAAGCAGGGAATACTGCCTCAGTAAAAAAAACAGTTTCTACAACAAAAAAATATGAGAATAGCGGTCCTGAAAGTGTAGACTTCTTTCTCTTCTTTCTGCAGATTTTGACTTTCATGGTTTCTTGTTATCTATTGTTGAAAGCATTCATGTTTCAGGAAGAACTAACAGTGTAGAAACAGGGGGAGAGTTTAAGTAGAATACTACAAAAATTTGAGAGAACCATTAAACAGTAAACTTTAGTCAGATGAAAAAACTAGGCAGGTTGATGGACAGGTTAAACTGATGTATTTAAGGTCTTAAAAGAAAGGTTTTTAGGACATTAAAACCCATTACTTAGAATCATGGGAAATAATTTAATTTTAAGAAAACTGGAAATCCAAACAGATTAATAAAAGCTAAAAAAAAAAAAAAAAGATCTCAGAAGGTTGTTTCTAAAATGTCTCTACACTGTGCAAACAGAAAAGCACAACAGACACAATTTAAAAACTCCTAATAAACCTTTAATTTTAGCTGTTTGTACAATTGACAAATTACATTAAAACATCTGTATCTTTTTAAATGTCTGTAGTATTATACACCTCCCCCCTCTGGCTAGCAGGTTAGGGATACTGGTAACTCCAAACATACAACGCAATGGAAATAAAGCGGCATATAATAGTACATATTACAGTTATATCAATGTACAGTGTTTACATAAAATACATCAGAGGAAAAGAATGCATCCATTAGGATGCATTTAAAGGTGGAGCACAAGCCCGGAGAAGTGCTGTCACATCAAACCAACATTTACATGCAGCCTCAGTACAGTCAGTGTGGGCTGAGATGCTGTACGAGCACAACTCTGCTGGAGACATACAAAAATAGACTGCTGTGATGCACTATCAACTGGCTTCTTTCTCAAAGTGTTCACTTTATTATGTTGTTTTACACATCCTGACAATTGTTTGGAAGCGGATGTAAGATCAATGAATTGATGTCTTGGTGAAAAAAAGTTATGATATATATAACAGGTCTAGTGACATTAATAGTACACCATGGCTGATTTAAAAAAAAAAATAAATAGAGAAGCATTTGGTTTAATATCAAAGGAAACCGCTACAAAACACCAAATTTAAGATGTCAAACTACCAAAACTACATCTATGGCAGGTCTTACTTACTCTTTAAACTGTTTCATGTCTTAAATCCAGGACATTCTCAGTAATGCAGTGCCAGTCTTAAAAATGAACTTATTTAAGGCACAGTTGGGTTGTCTGCTGCAGCAGGTTTGGAACATTTGAAACGTGCATCATTTGTACAATTTCACACTGCAAATACTGAATCCAACTTTCAATTCACTGCATTAAAAATTAAATTATGTCTAGCAACTCCTGGATTTTTAGCGTTTTCTGAATTCTGAGGAGCTGTAAAAATGACTCCTTACATATTTGGAACTGAGTATTACAAACTGTTAATATCCCCACAGTACACCTTATGATAAAAAGAGTCATAGCATTAGTACAAGAGGCTGATATGATCACAGAGCAGTACTGACAGAGTCAGGACACATCTGTCTGACCACAGATTGTAAACATGAAGCATCCATAAGTCTGTGTGCTGCTCTGGTCTGTTGGTCATGTCTACACAGAGATGACAACACACACCACTTGTTCAAAACAGGTTTGGAAACAATTCAATGAGGGGTGCGCACCAACAGTGAAAATGACCCAACTTGAAAGAGGTAAATAATAAAAATAAGCAATAATAATAGCTCGGGACTATACTGGGTTATATTTGGAGAGGAAAGCTTCAGGTGACTCTTAAAGGTACACTCTCTCATTTTGTTAAATTGCTCACAAGTGGAGAGTTTGGGAGCATTGCTGGATACTATAACAAAATCCAGAACAAAGGGAAAGAAAAGGCCATACATGGAATACATGGAGCAAACAACAAACACAGTGGCTGAGTCAACATCCTGCCGGCCTGATCAGCCGTACAAGAGGCAGACGCTCATTAGAGGCTGCAGCAGCACATGTCTCAGGAGCGTCTGCCTCTGCTTACAGATGTACTCTCTGCTGTGCATGTCAGTGAGCAGCAAGAAAAACGTGAGCTTATGGTTTGCTTTGAATACAGAGGATGTAATAAAGCTTGTGCCACCATTCACATGTATTTACAGCACACCCTCTACAAGTCTGGTCATGCCTTCCTCACTCGACTAAATGATAAGAAGAATAACTAGTACACTGAACATCTTCAGGAAATTAACACCCACACTGTGTTGTATTGAAAGCTTACATAGAGGCATACTCTGATACATGCAGCCATTTCCATACAGTGCCAAAAAGAACTCCATCATGGCATCAGACTGTGGAAGAAAAGGAGGGAGGGTTAGAGTCTCTGCACACATCTTAAATATTCCAGAAGAACTTTGCTTCCTTGTTAAAACCATGACATTTCTAATACAAAGATTATAGAAAACAAACACTGCACCTCCAAACAGCTTCTATCGTGAAAAATCCTGTGTTGAAAAAAGAAAAACAAAAAAACAAAAAAACAAAACAAGAAAAAAAAATGAAAAGAGCTCTCCCATGATGCAGACTCAAGTCTTCCCCATTCTAAAGCAGTGAAGGCGCTGCAGCAGACTGGTGCCGTCATGCTGGGAGGGCACAGAGAAGAATGCTAAATCTACTGCTAACGCTGTTCTCATGAGAAGCCTGAACAGTTAGCTGAGCTGCGGTGCTGCAGGCGGGGTGTAGTATTCATGGTGCTTGTGGTGTTAAGGTGGAGGCTGGAGGCCTTCAGGGGTGTGCTGCATCCCTGGGCCTGTGGGAAGCGCTGGTGGTATCGGTCCAAACGCAGATACTTCACCGTCACCAGCTTACCTGTCAAAGCAAAAGCAGAAGCGTGTCACTGACCAATCACTGCAGTGCTCTTCAATACAAGAAGCTAATATCACATTAATTTACAATTTCCCAAGAGGGGTCATTCACCAACACTCAACATCCAGCATCTCCACCAGTGAATAAATATTTGTCACCTGATGTTAACGTCCCCTGATTCCTTTCTCATACAAGTGTGTGCTGAGTGAAAATGGCAACTGATTCTTTGCACTATGTGTCACTATTGCATGTCTGCTCTTAATAATACTGTGAAATAATACTGTTTTTTTATCACGAGCTGTGCCTGAGTTCAGCAGTTTGTTAAAAATAACACTAGGAGCTGTGTGTGTCTTTCTACAAGTGAGAAGTTGAAACACTATCCAAACAGACTGATATGTCCATGAGTCTGAAGAATTTACCACAAAACATCTCACACCAAAACACTGCTCACTGATGTCAGACCTTTAGAAACTCACATATGAACACTAAACAGCAGTCCCCAGTGGCAGTGGTCTACAGTCTGAGAACCACTGCCCTAAATGACGACTGTTTGTGCTTTGATACCAATACAAACCAAGCCTCAATATTAAACTGTGGAAGCCGAGAAAGGGTGAGAGATACGGAGGAGAGCATGACTCCAATCTGCCTGCCCAGCAGGTGGGACACTTGCAGGACACACACTTTGTGGTTATTCGCCCTGTGGCTAATCTGATGTTTTCACATCACAGCCAAAAAAAGGCATTAAAACATGAGCTAAAAATGAGACTCATGTAGGCTAATATTAATCAGCAGATGTTTATATAAAAACAAAATGAAATCAATCCATCAAAGAGTGTAAAGAGATACACAGACAAGCAAGAAAGAGACAAAACAGCTGCACACCATGCAACCGCACCTACACACCTATTCCTTTACTCTGGACAATGACCTGCTCTATTCACCAGGGGAGTCATTTTAATATTAAATCCAAAAATCAAAATGAACTTTAAATTTCCATAATCAAAATCAAAGGCAGAAACTGTGACTGTCAAAGTATTTTTTTTCTCTCCATCTCTGCCCACCTGTGGTGTCCAGCACAATAAAACACTTCAAAGACAACAGAACATAGCTTGCTGGCCAATATATCATCAATGATCTGCAAAAAAGAGCAACTCTAAAAATGTTAAACATGTTTAAGCACCAATCACTAAGCCCCTAAATTTGGTGACCAAATGATCAATCAAAAGAACAAATCCCATTTCGTCTGTTGTTGTTGTTCCAACTTCCAAATGTGATAAAATATTCTATTCCTCCTTTTGCTGGGGACCTCCTACAACCCACTCAAGGCCCTCTGTTGGTTCCCAGACCTCTGTTTTAAATCACCTGGGGGTCCAAACTCCCACTAGGGGTCATCAAAGGCTTGAAAGGCCTTCTTGATTTTAAGGTGTATACATTTTTTAAATATCTTGGCATTTCATTTATTTCTGTAAAAGAAAACTAAATGAAACTGTATTTTTTAAAAGTTATATAGTATATTATTATTTGAGATATGGACAAAAAAATCTGAATAAGGATACAGTGAAGTCTGAAAATACACTGCATTAGAGAAAAGTACACCGTTAAAACAACGAAAGCGCTGACAGAATAATGTGGAAAGCACTGAACTTGTCAAAAAAAGAAGTCTGTTCCTAAAAATATCAGAAAAACCCATCCCTAATGCAACATTGACAGAAAATAATCTGCTCAAAATTCATCAAAAAACATCCCACAGTTACTGTCTTCGCTGTTTGGGTTAACTTTACAGTTTATTAGTTGTTCTGTTGTGTTATTGTTTTGTGTCTAACACAATATTACTGAATCACTGGTTGTCTGTTTGCTCAATGATAGAAAAGAGATCTCTTTAAGGAAAAATGTTGGCACACTGCATATCATCAATGGTCATTGTGTGATTATGGACAGTATAAGTTGGTTTAGCCAGATAAACATTGCAAAACATTTTGTGAATCTTGCTTAAGGACCATGACGTAGCAGGCTCTCAAACTATGAAATAAATTAATTCATGCCTAAATTCTGCCCTGGACTGTCACACTTTGAATTAACAACAGAACTATTGTGTTCTTGAATAATTATTCTTTTCAGTGTTTTCAGTTTCACTCCCCATTTTGTGACTGATCAGCCAGGGGAATTATTTCAGCTGGATCATATATCATCTTCTCACCTGTGCCTGTAGCAACACATCCACACAACACAACAGAGTGCTCTATTATTAATTGTGTCATTTACCATCAAACCAGGAGCCATGAAGTGCCTTGAAGGCTTTCCCTGAGTGCTCTGCCGAGAGACACTTGACGTAGACACAGCCCTGTGGAGAGAGCAGGGAGCATAGTGAGACATGACTGCCGCTAACAGCGTGGAGGTGTGACAGCACCGCTCACAGGACAGAGCATACCTCTCGTGAGTTCTTGTCAACAGCAATGTGGACAATGCCATCGTTGTCACTGCATTTCTCCAGGATGGCCTCATGGATGGCTAGATCCCAGTTCTCCCCAACCTCCCTGAATACATCAATACCAATACAAGTAAGTTACAAGCAGGCTACATTCAGCGCATCCAAAAAGCAGCAGAGATGTACTCACATGACTGGATCAAACATGTTTCTGATCTTCAGACACGGAGTCAGGCTGTTGGGAGGCGAATTCCTCCGGTCTAGAGGGAAAGCTGTGGTGGAGAGACAAAATCTCAGTGAACTGATGATGACATCACAAGACATAGCTGCATCAGAACAGTCCAGTCAACATAAGTTAACTGGACTGTGAGGTGGAATCGCAGTGAGAGATGGTTTTCTTCGATCTGAATGACCTTGAACTTCACTTTGCTTTGTTTTAGTTCACACTGCATGATGACATGCTGGCCAGGGCCTGTTAAATATAAGCTGTATGGACCTCAGCTGGCTGCGTGCTTCCTCCAACAGGCTCTGCAAACAAATGTGCCCACTGGAGACTGACATGGGGAATCCTGCAACAAGGGATTCCTGTGGCATTCCCATGACATGGAAGTCAATTTCACGGTTTATCACGGGACAGAGACAGGACAGGAAAAAAGTCAGCGGGAGCAGGTGAGATTGGGAATCATAATAAAAATAGGTCTGTTTCTCTATATAAACACAGTTCTTATAATTTAAGCTCTATTCTCTTTATTTTGAACGTATTTTGAATATATATTTTTTTATTCTTTTTCATTCTGTCTTGGCTGCAACAAGCTATTAAAAACAGTGCCCAGGACTGGGACTGGGATGGGATTTTCTTTTACACTGCCATGGAATTGGGATGGGATTTTTGTGGTAGAGTGATGGGACAGGAGTGAAAACCCACTTCAGTGTTACCCCGTAGCATCCACAACCCTGCATGAAGCTCAATTATGCAAATGCCACAGTCAGCACAAAGAGCCTTGAAACATCACCTTGAAACATCAAGGCTGTGCTAACTGTGTGCAGATCTTTGTTGATAATTCATAAGCAATCTATTTATAAAGAGCAGAAGAATAAAAAAGCAAGTGGAAAACAACAGATGTATTTTACAGTGTCAACATGCAGCCACTATACAGGAGTTCTAAATGGGGTAAAGTGGGTATGTACTCAAAAAAAAAAAGTATACACACACAGGGGAGTTCACTCTTGGGTCCCCTTGTCATTTAAGGGGAGGAAACGTGGAGAGGCAGTGATGCTGTGCTTTTGCATTACCAATGATACTTTGCTTTTCAGGTTTCATGAATGAATCGGAAACAAATCAATGCAGCACTAGCATATCAATACATCTCATTAGGATGTGCATATGTTTTATTTTTGGCATCAATGAAGTCTAACTTTCCTCCGTTTTCTATCTCCTCCTGCCTCTGCCTGCACCGCTCTCACTGGACACCTGCTGCTGCGCTCACACAAAACAAGCGCTCCCTCCTCCCTCTCCTGTGTCTCCTCTTCACTTCCTCAAAACAGACCGCACTGAAAACAGTGTCAGAAGTGACATTGTACCGCATCGCACCACCAAATTTCAGAACGCGCAAGTGTAGAATAAGTTTTGAGGTTTTATAAGAAAGATGAGAAACACTGCTGCAAATCATTTATACAAAACATGTCTGGCAACAGATGTCATGTCACTTTGAGAGCAGGTAACACGGAACATCACTGTTCCTCCACACTATTCAAAACCACAGCACTCTTCATATGAAACAGAGCAGAAGATCTGCAAAAGCAGAAGATCTACTGCAAAAATACTAATATTTTAAACACTTTTAAAGTTTGGCTACAGGATCTCATTTACACAAGATTCATAATAAGATGTTAACACCACTGTAATGTCTCCTTCTCTCCGTCTCTCCTGTTACTATATTTAGTAAAACTATTAGGATGTCATTTTGCAACTAATAGCACTCTACAAATGTAGCAATAATTGAATCAAAATTTAAAGATTCACACATTACATTGTCTTGTATTGCATCATATTGTATCATTTTATGACAAAGCTGAATCATATCAAACCAAATCATTGCCCATTTAAAAAATTCTCAGATATATTGTATTGTTGAACATATATTGAGATACATATAGAATAAGTCTCAGTACGTGAGATACACACCACTACTTGATACCTAACCAATCAACAGAATGTCCACAAGGGACATTGACCCTTAACATACAGTGTCTTGTGGCACAACCCTCAAACTAACCGGGCTTGGTAAAGCCCATAACATCTGTTTTTGCAAGGACAAAAGTCTTGTCGTGTCTTTAAATTATTCAAGCAATCACAGATTAGAGCTTCACCTGTGTCAAATGTTGTAATTAATACATTCCCAGGTGTGTATAAAAAGAACCACAGCACACCAGACCTTCATGTGAAGTGCAACCTGACCTCTGACAACATGCCAAAGATTCAACCACAGACCAAAGTGCTGATCATCAAGAGCCTGAAGACCAAGTCTGCTGCTGAGGTGGCAGACATCTTTAATGTATCTAAATGTCAAGTGGAGAGGATAAGAAAAAGATTTGAAGAAACTGGTGACGTTCATGACAAGCCCAGGTCAGGCTGACCCCGTAAGACAACTGTTCGAGAGGACCGTTTGTTGCTTCGACAGTCCAGGGCCAGCCCTTTTTCAACTGCAGCGGAGCTAAATGAGAAATGGTCACCAGAAACCCCTGTATCTACAGGAACAGTTTGTCGAATTCTCTCATGCAGTGGTCTCCATTGCCGAATTAGTGCTCAGAAACCAGCATTAAAGAGAAGACAACAAAAAAATCGTGTTACATTTGCCAAGGCCCACAGCTTGCAGAAAGAATGGACAGTGGAAAAGTAGCAGAAGGTTGATTTTTCTGATGAATCATCCATTGAACTGCATCCCAATCGTCGCAAATACTGCAGAAGACCTGTTGGAACCTGCATGGACCCAAGATTCACCCAGAAAACAGTCAAGTTTGGTGGAGGAAAAATCATGGTTTGGGGTTACATCCAGTATGGGGGTGTGTGAGAGATCTGCAGAGTGGATGGCAACATCAACAGCCTGAAGTATCAAGAAATTCTTGCTGCCCATTACATTCCAAACCACAAGAGAGGACAAATTCTGCAGCAGGATGGTGCTCCTTCTCATACTTCAGCCTCCACATCAAAGTTCCTGAAAACGAAGAAGGTCAAGGTGCTCCAGGATTGGCCAGCCCAGTCACCAGACATGAACATTATTGACAGGCACGTGCAGAGGGGGGGGCGGAGGGTGCTGAAGCACCTGCCCCTTTGCCCCTTGATGCCCAAAGTGCCCTTTTGTCAAAGTGTTTTTTTGTTTGTTTGTTTGTTTGTTTTATGTAAGTGTGTGTGTGTGTGTGAGAGAGAGAGAAAGTCTGTCTGTGTGGCCCAAAATAATAAATAAAACAAAATAACAATAATTCAGATCTACCCTCGGTTGGTCACATGATCCACGTAGACGTGCCCTCACTGCCCTCACTGCCCTGACGTGCCCAGATGTGCCCTGTAGCTAAGCGCTGCTAAGCAACTGATCGCAGTTGATCCGTGTCCCGTACAGATCGACCTCTACGGTTCGGCACGCGTGTGATCCGCGGACCACATGTGAGCATCATAGTTTTACTCACTGTTACTTTTGTATAAGTTATAATACCAGAAATCTCAATGCAGAGTTGCAGACAGGACAGATGCTGCTGTGTGCAGCGCATCTCTGTGAAGAGCGACGTCACATCGCCTTGAGTGAAATCCAGACCATAACTTTTTTCACTGATGTAACTCTGCTATCACCAAAGAAACAGATCATAAAACTGTGATGTTCATTGAAACTGTGGTGATATCAGCTGTCTTAACTTCTACACAGCTCCTCTCTGCTCACCGGTGCAGCTCTGTCTCACCCCGTCTGTGACACAGTGTGTCTGCTGATTGATCATGACTTCTAACCAATCAGATGTGCTGCTGTAGGCGGGACATTGAGCCAGACTACAGAGTATAGTTGTGTATTATACTGTACAGTGTATAATGATCTAATATATGTACATACAGCACTGTATAAGTTTGAAGTTTTTAATATTATTACTATTATCATTACTATTATCATTATTATTACATTACATAACTATGGTGATAATTACAGACAGACAAAGATCAAAGACAAGTGCATTTTTAAAATAATTTAACCCTAATCCCACCATTTTTTTCTTTTTTGCTGATCTGAAAAATTATCCGATCCGTTACTCAAAACCGTGATACGATCCGTGAGCATCCTGTGTGTGTGTGACTCACTCTGCACACACCTCTCATAAGTTATAGCCGCTAGTTAACCACACACAGCGTGCTGAGGGGAAAAAGTATGTCAGGCCTCTTTTTGTGTCTATATGTTTCTTTTGTCACGGGCAAAGTGCATTAGAGAGATGTATCATTTTACTGTCAAGTGAGTTGCAGTGTTTTTCCTATGTTTCTAGAGGCAATGAGGCATAGGCTGTTATTTCACTAAAACTATGCAATGTACATGCATATTCACATAATTCTGGACTATTACAGTATAAATACAACAACAATAACAATAATAATTAGAAGAATTTGAATCTCATTTAAACATATCAGTACTTGTTTATAACATTTGTATATATACACACAAATTCAATACAATATGCATAAATATAAAATATATAACTTTTATAACCTTGCTGTCTTGCACAAACTGGATAGTCAAACTCAATAAAAGCACAAATACATTTAAATAATACATGATTTCTATATCATTTAATTATTTTTTACTTTATTATTATTTTTTGGGCTTTTTGCCTTTTAGATAGGTACAGCTGAAGATATGACATTCCTGTCATTCCTGTCATATCTTCAGCTGTAGGGGGTAGAGAGAGGGGGAAATGACATGCAGCAAATGGGTCACAGGTGGGAATCGAACCAGCGAGCGCTGCAGAGGACCAATACCCTCAGTACATGGGGTGACACTCTACCAACTGAGCTATGGGAGCACCCCTATTTTTTACTTTATTATTAGCACTACAAATAATAAAGGGCAGATTATGAATCAGCACCATGGAGCAAATTCGTGGCCCCCTTTTAACTTTGAGCACCTGCCCCTCCAAAGGTCTCTGCACGGCCCTGATTATTGAGCATGTCTGGGGTAAGATGGACGAGGAGGCTTGGAAGATGAAACCAAAGAATCTTGATGAACTCTGGGAGTCCTGCACGACAGCTTTCTTTGCCATTCCAGATGACTTCATCAATAAGTTATTTGAGTCATACACAATATTAATTCTTTTTTCCAAGGCACCATGACTTTATGTTCTGATGTTATTGTAGCATGTTTGTGTATTCAAAATAAAGTATACGTATAATTTCAACATTATTTTTGTATGCAACAAGACTTTTGTCCAAGCAAAATCTGACCTTTCTGTCCTAATTAAATGATAAAAGTCAACGAATGATACAAAACTTTATTTTGGTATGATAAGCATAATCTAGAGGGCTTTGCCTTTCATGTAAGCCATTTCTGATTCCAATTGGTCAACTACAAGTCAAGTTATTTTTTGTTGTTCCTACAACTAGGACTTTTGTCAGGGACTGTACAATGAAATTAGAACCTTTCCAATTTAATTTAACATATGAGGGAAAATTGCTAATCTGTCGTTATATTTATTTGGTTAAATGTTGTTATATTATGTATCATAGACCTGGCCTGCACAATGTCCATGCATTATTCTATGAAGAGTTCCAAAACTACAAACCATGACTTAACGATCATAATCACATTTTTAGCTAGAGGCTTTATGTTCACTATGGGCACTGTTCTTATTTAATTATTTATTCGTTTTATTCTTTTTATTATTATACTTTGTCTTATTCTTAATTATGGGGCAATTGTGATGTTCTTTTATTCTTTGTACCACTCTTATTATAATCAAGAAAATGGGGATAAAAGGAAAGAAAAAAATAAATAAAATAAAATACAATAAAATACAATATAAAAAAAAAAAATTAAAAAAAAATGAAAATTAAAAATCATGGTGATTGAGGTGAGGTGATGGTGAATTAATGGTGAATTAATGGTGAACTTGGTAACCTCTACTTCCCATCCAATCCCCCAGCCCGGACCAACTCCGATTGGAAACAGGGACTGGAGAGGACTGCTAGTCCTGAGCTGTCCCTACAGGAACCAGTCTATCTGATCTGATCTGATCTTACTATGGGCACTGTTCTAAGATAGCAGAAATAATGGGAGTCTCTTCAGTGTTCACGACACAAATCAGCACCTTCAGTGTCTGCATGAGATGAAAATTTGCTTCACTATCTGTGTAAACACACACTAGAAAATGTTTAGTATGCGTTACCTTTTCCCTGCCAAACTTTAGAGGGCATCAAGGAGGTCTTGTCACAACTGAGAGAAGGCTGGATCCACCTCCAGACCAGGAAGTCCGCTCCACCAATCCTCTGAGTCTCTGTACGAATCCTGGACTCGTTGGCAGAGAGGAAGTTCACAGCTCGCTCCCAAATCTTTTTCATCTTCTTCCTGTAAAACGTCAGAACACATCAGACATGTTCCTCAACCGATCAACAGATAAAAAGTTTCTGTAGTTTGATAGTGCCTCTAAATGTACCTTTAAAGAACATGGTGCACTGTAGTGAGTAACATTCTGCAGCAAACAGACCAACTAGTAGGACTACAAACCATGTCCATGTTTTAGACATTTATCAACATGTTGGTAATTTTACATGGCAGTTTTGTGTTTGAATGAGCTTCTGAATCAATTCTTCAGAAAAGTCACTACAGAAATTTGACACAGTAACATTTCTGCAACATGAAGGCAGCCATATCAACAAAAAATCTATAGCAACCAAGCTGAAGCAGTGTGTGTGTGTTTGTACTGACCGGTCCTGAGGCTGAACCAGGGAGTCTCTGACATGTGGGATGGGCAGGTACGGCTGCAGGTCCTGGTTCTCTTGGCAAGCCTCACTGTGGCTCCTCAAAACATCTAAACAACAAGGATGAGGATAAAATACTGCAATGTAAGTCCATGACTTCAACCGACACAAACAACAAAAAAGGACATCATGTTCGTCACATGATATGCAGCATATAGGCTTTCAGAACAGGATTTACATGTACATTTAGGGGTGGGCGATATGGCAAAAATATCATATCACGATTTTTTTATTAGAAAATCACGATTTCGATTTTATCACGATCTTACATGTATTTATATTACGTATTATGCTATGTATTTAGATTTACATTTACTGTTTTTACTTTCTACTTTCTACTTTTTTTTTCAAGCACAAAGGTAAAAGTAAAGGTAGTAATGTCTGCAGAAACCACAAACAGAAGATGGAACTAACTCTTTTAACTGAAACAGTCACCAGAATGTTTTGTTAACATGTTAAAATCACAACATTTTTCTTCTGGAGCAGGACAGACGCTCCCAGACCCCCAGAGGACAGGGGACTGGTTTACCAACATGTCATCTTTTTCTCCTCTTATGAGTTTGCAGGTCTGTATTTAGTCATCAAAAAATACCAACAAGAATACCATTGAAGTACAACAACAGCAATACAAATGTTGATTTTTCAAAAAAGGAAACACATGTAAGATTTTTAAATTGTAATTAAGTAAAAACACTAATACCACAATGTAAAAATACCTAAGTAAAGAATCTGAGTATTTTTTTCATCACAGCAGGTCAGTGATCAGTGTTTCAGTGACTCTCTGTAGATCAGTGAACAGTGTTTTATTTATGGTGGCTCGCCACATTAAAAACATCGGCACCGCGACATGATTTTCTATTTTTGGAGCTGCGCACCTTTTTCGCTCGTGTCTAGAAGGTAACTCTTTATTTGCGCACCTCTCGCGAGATTTGTGTCCGTTGTTTCTACTAAAATAATCAAACTCGCGCGATCTTTGCGGGTCTAAGGTTCCCTTCTAGACACGACCCTCTCTGTCTCTGCTGTCTGTGAACAGCACGATGTTACACTGACTTTACACAGACTTTATTTGTGTGGACACCCAGGTTTGGTTTGTCACCAACTTTAGCATTTTTATTTTTTTAATCAGTCCGAGAGGACGACGGTATCAGTGATTGATTAGTGATCAGTCTGCCCTCCTCTCCTCCCTCACCTGTTCACTCTGCTGTGAGAAGGTCTGAAAGTTTCTCACAGAGAAACACAGACTCTCCTGTTTTACGTACAGGCCTCCTTATACAGTTGTTTCATTTTAGAAGTGCATCTGGTTGGTGTCGATGTCATTAACCATCACTTTGGCAGATCGTCTACACGTTCTAATCCTTCACGGTCTAATATCGTCATATCGCACACCCCTATGTACATTGTACATGTACAACTGTATCAGGCCAATCAGAATCACTTGTGTGATACAGCTTTGCGATGTGTGTATGTGTGGCAAACGGAGCTTGTGAGGTGAAGGTTTGTGACCTTGTTTGTGTTTGTGAATCGAAGCCACACTGCTATTCTGCTTGGCAGTTGTAGTCTACCTACTGTGCAATTAAAAATCATGTTCCTGGCAATCCATACACCCAACAATTCTGAGAGAACTGTCCCTCAGTTCCTATGCTATTGCCCCTATGTTGTTTCCTCACCGAGTCCATAGACATAATTGTGAATACACCACATCGGAGCAATGTGTCAACACAGCTGCCATATTGATGCAGGGAAGCCATTCTTCCTTATGCATGTAAGACTACAGAGGCAGGAGATTTGTTGTCTTATGTTGATACCTTACAGATGCTGCCACCTGTCAGTGGACATCATTCTGTCCAGCCCACAGCACTATCTGATTGGTTACACATCACAAGTAACAGCCCCAACACTGAAGGCGGCTGAGCCACAGAAGGGCAAAAGGAAACACAGACTGGAGCTGCTCCAGTGAGGCACACAGGTGGAGCAGTGTTTCCAAAGGAAGGCAGCAGATATTGCTGAAGGAACAATAAATATCACAATCTTATGACCTATTTCTAGGACACTGAGCACACCCACTGTCATAGTTAAACTGCTGAAAATGCCTAAAGGCCTACATGATCTCACTCAATGGCACCAGAGTCCCTGAATAACCCACTTTGTTGTAGTGACATGAGGTCTGTTCAGACAGATGCGCCTGCAGTGTAGGCAGGGCTTTTTGTACTGCCTCCACCTCTCAAGACGGGTGTGTTGATTGCAAACTCTGACAAGCATTGCTCTCTGTGGATTTCTGTCATTTGTAACTGCAACTGCAGCACTGTGTCAACATGGTGACAGTGTGGCGCTGTATCCGCACCTTCTGGGAAAGGTGCTACTAAAACTACCAACAAGGATGTGTCTCTTTCGAGATGTTGTTGAGTAACAAGTTCACTGCATTTTTTTTTTTTTGTTAAATTACAAATCTATTCCAAATGTGTAAAATAGAGAAAAGGCTTTTATATATTTATGTTCAACTACACTGCAAGAAGACCCCTATGAAGTGTAAATGAAAACAGCAGCTGAAAACAAAAGTGATGATCTTATATTTGATTGATTTTAAAAATTTCTGCTGTATAACTAAATAAATAAACTAAATTAACACTTCAGTTCTAATGTTGCCACGATAATTGTCATTTTCTTTAGTCATATTTGTGACAATTCCTAAAATACATTGCTGGTAGGGTTGTTCTGATAAAGATACCTGTATTGGAATTGCCTCCATCACAGCCTAAAATGCTGAGTCAGAATCAGCAAGTGCCAGATGTGGTAAATAACAAAGTACAAAGTTTTTAAGTATCTGTATCTGATACTCACTTCACGTGAGTATCTATTTTCCTGACAACTTTTTATTTTTACCCCCTACATTTTAACACATACTGTATATCTGTACTTTCTACTCTTTACTAGGGATGTTAATAAATAGTTATTAATCACTGTCAAGAATTTAACAGATTAAAAAAATATCAACCAATAATATTTGTTTTATATGGCGTTTCTCCAGAGCGCACTGGTTTTCATTTGGTTTGATCTGCCTTTTTAGTCCAGAAATGGCAGTAATAGCGGCCTAGGTGATGTTATTTTTGGTAGAGCCATTTGTTGACTAAGGACTGGTGGACAAGAGCAGCCATTTCAAGCACTGATAATATTTCATATAATGTGTTGCTAGAATTGTTTATATAAATCTTAAACTGAGAAAATAGGTGGTACTGTATCTTATTAACTATTAACAATTCATCAATTATTGATTGTTAACATATGAGTTCAGGAAAATGCATGAAATTTGTAACCCTACTCCTTATATTTTAAAAACAGGCTGTTACTTTAGTTTTAATGCAGCTGAGGGAAATATTGATTATTTTGATTTTTTGTGCCTCAACATCAAAACCAATTTCAACCTAAATAGATGGAACAGTAAGACACTGATGACAATTCCTTGGTGTATCCATATCACACACAACAGACGTAACAAGAAAAAAAAACAACATAAAAGGTGGAAAAAGAAAGGACAGACAGAAAGGAAGACTCAAACAAGGAGAGAATTTGAGGTTCAGTTAGCTTTGCATAGAAACAGCATCCCACATTTTCAGCCACTGGAGTTTATACAGTTATATCTGGCCGTTACATGTCATTTTTTATATAATGATCATAGCTCTGAATATTTACCAACTTATTTAGGGGGGAACATACATTAAAAATCAAGCTAGACAGAGCAGATCGAGCAGGCTTGCCATCAGACACGGAAACACCAGAGAGGACAATATTCAAAATAAAAGACCGTGCTGACTTGTGATCATCAAAAAAGCATGGGGCATGAATAGGCCTGTGTGGTATACCAGTTCGTACCGAAAACCGGTCTTTATTTTCGTAATGACATGAATTTTTCATATACCGCCATACCGGTGAATAGCCCAAACAACGTCCAGAACGTGCATGGTGGGAAAGTGTTTCAGCGGGGACCCATTTCACTGCTGCACACCAACACTACCGGCGTGCTTGCTTGAGCGTGTGCACTAGGGATGTTCCTGGCAACTAATTTCCCTGTCGATTAAACGCAAAATTTAATTTAGACTAGCTGACTAGTCTAACACTAAGAAAACACTCAGACACCAGTTAAAATTTAGCAGAATTTATTAAACTATCATGTTAAACACTGTCCGAAAAAAATACTGTGTGTATTAAGAGCCATTTGAAGCCGTTAGTTACAGTCTACAATCACCAAATTGTACTTTAAATGCCATTGAAATGCGAGCTACTTTGCGCTGTGCATTAAAAAGCTTTACACATTAATGTACAAAACATGACAACAACTCACTAAACGCTTCACCATTTCAGACCAGAGGGTCGCAGTGTCTGCAGGTAAAGGACACAGCGCTAACGTTAGCTGCCAGCCTGACACACAGTGTGGCTAGCAGTGCTAGCAGCAGCAGCAACAGCAGCAACAGCAGCAGCTCCGCTTGCAAGTTTATGTCTGTGTATGTGCTTAATGTGGGCACATGTTTATCCAGTCGAGTGAATATATATCAGCTTATTCTGTCACAGTCTACATTCATCTGTCCGACTTTGCTGATGTAAATATCCAGGGTTGCCAGGGTGATCAGAGCATATGTGCTGGGCGAGAGGAGCTGCCGTCTTACAGTGCCGCAGCCCCAACTAGTGGCGTTCGGCTGCATTCAATTTTAGAGGCAACAGATAACTGGCACCATGCAAGAATTAAATATTGATAAATATTTTAAATGACTAGTATTTCTGGTGCTGACTAACATGAGATTTAAAGCCTATCAACTGCAGTAATTATTTTCTCATTAGAAGAAAATGTGGGTAAGAACACTCACTCATGAAAAAAAATACTGTCAAATACCGTGAAACCGATATGATTTTTTAAAAAAACGTGATATGAAAATTTTGTCATACCACCCAGCCCTAGGCATGAAGCTATGTGGAGAATGTACAAAAAATGTGGCACAGATGCGACATGCTCAGTGGAATCAACAGGTTATGGCTTGTTTTAGTTAAAACTATGTCCATTTAGTTGAACACTCTCTATATACACTCACCAGCCACTTCATTAGGTGTACCTGTTCAACTGCTTGTTAATGCAAATATCTAGTCAACTAATCACATGGCAGCAACTCAATGCATTTAGGCATGTGGACAAGGTCAAGATGGCCTGCTGAAGTTCAAACTGAGCATCAGAATGGGGAAGAAAGTGACTTTTGAACGTGACATGGTTGTTGGTGCCAGACAGGCTGGTCTGAGTATTTCACAAACTGCTGATCTTCTGGGATTTTCACACACAACCATCTCTAAGGTTTACAGAGAATGGTCCAAAAATGAGAAAATATCCAGTGAGCGGCAGTTCTCTGGGTGGAAAGGCCAGAGGTCAGAGGAGAATGACCAGCCTGTTTCGAGATGATAGAAAGGCAACAGTAACTCAAATAACCACTCGTTACAACAAAGGTATGCAGAAGACCATCTCTGAACACACAACACGGCGAACCTTAAAGCAGAGGGGCTGAGTGTTGTTGCTGATCATGTCCATCCCTTTATGACCACAGTGTACCCATCTTCTGATGGCTACTTCCAGCAGGATAACACACCATGTCACAAAGCTCAAATAATCTCAAACTGGTTTCTTGAACATGACAATGAGTTCACTGTACTCCACCTCCGCCTCCACAGGCACCAGATCTCAATCCAATACAGCACCTTTAGGACATGGTGGAACAGAAGATCCACATCATGGATGTGAAGTCGACAAATCTGCAGCAATCATGATGCTATCATGTCAATATGGACCAAAACCTCTGAGGAATATTTCCAGCACCTTGTTGAATCTATGCCACAAAGAATTAATGCAGTTATGAAGGCAAAAGGGGTCCAACCCGGTATTAGCAAGGTGTACCTAATGAAGTGGCCAGTGAGTGTATATATAATATTCAGCAGTGCACTCTGTTCCGTCAAATGTTTACTCAAATTTACTTGCATCCTATTAAATAGGAAGTAAGTAAAATTTCAACCTTTGCACACATAGTGCATTCTCTAATCACATGCAGTCCACACTGCTACACTGTCTGAGCCACAGGACTCATGCCTCCATGCCTTCAGGTGATTGTCACTGTTTTCCTCACGTCAATGTGTTTTATATTCTTCATGATATTTCAGTTAACAATGTAGACAGTAGCCTACAGTTAAGTACACAGTTGTTAACAAATTTTGCTAGTTTTTGCCAGCCAGCTATGTGGGATGTAGCTTAAATGAGCAGGCTAACTAAACAGTTTCAATTCAGTTCAACTCATCTTATAGAATATTAATATTGTTCAACTCGGCGAAATTGTTTTTTCCATTGGAAAGGTTTACAATGATGTCTGCTCTGGTATGGTAACAGCTTTGTTTCTGTCTGCATATGACATGGAAAATTCAGCCTGAGAAAATATTGCCCATTTTCCCCTCTTATTCCCATGAAAAGTTTCCCCATTGAATGTTCCCAGGATTTGGTAACCATATTGGTACTGGACACACACAAATAAAAATAAAAATAAAAGTGTTAGCCATTTCCTTACCAATAATCCGCTCCACCATATCATACATCTTCCTGGTCTCCTCCTCTTCTCTCCTCCAACGGTACTTCATGTAGAAGACCACACTCCACACACAGCCAGCCACTGCACACAGAAACACACATAGGATTAAAGGGTTTAAATATAAACTACTGAAACACAGCTGAAAAAATTAACACTACTGCTTCTAATATTACTGCTGCCCCTTCCCCTGTTGACTATGTGTAGGATTTCAACATTTTTGCCTTTGGTGACTCCTAGTGGCAATATTAAAAAAAAGACATTCTCTCCATTTCTTGAAATGATCATTTACCACTAATGCGTCTACTGTTGCTATTGACTGTTAACTACTGCCTGACTCAGGTCAAGAAATTAACTTTTTCAAATGTGACCCTCTAGCAGCTACTCTAGGGTGAGGGGGGGATGAGGGCTCCGACTGTTGTTTGTGCTTATGCACCAAACAGCAGTTCAGAGTATTCGGCCTTCTTAGAGACCCTGAATGGAGTCCTGCAGGGGGCTCCAGTAGGGGACTCGGTAGTCCTACTGGGAGACTTCAACGCACACATAGGTAATGATGGAGACACTTGGGGGGGTGTGATTGGGAGGAATGGCCTCCCTGATTTGAACCTGTGTGGGTGTTTGTTATTGGACTTCTGTGCTAGTCATGGACTGTCCATAATGAACACCATGTTCAAGCATAAGAATGCTCATAAGTGTACATGGTACCAGAGCACCCTAGGCCAGGGCTCCAGACTGCAACTAAATGGTCACATTTTGTGACTAAAATTTGAGACAGTGCGAGTAAATTTTTCATCTACTCGCGCATGTGCCACCAGTAAATTTGCCGATTGTTTTTTTTTTTAATTGAATATTTTTTGTTGCTGACAAACTTCTGCTCCACACTCCAGCCCAGTAGTTGACAGTAATGTGGGTAGCTCTGCGGCCAGTGTTAGCCAAAATGAGAGCATCTCTCCCAGTCCCGACCACAGCGCTTGCCGATCTCCTGCCCCTGTTAACGTTGCCACAACTAGACCCAAACACACCTGTTCAGCCCTCCCACCGAAGCACGCAGTAAAAACCTACAGACGGGTCACCACCATCAAGCTGGCTTTGATCCAGCATGGTTGTCAGACTGTAGATACTCCACATGGCTGTACAAGAGCGAACTTGGTGAGTGAATTGATTAATGAAGATGGATGGATGGATGGATGGTTGGATGGATGGTATGGCGCTAGGATTTTAATTTTGGTTAGAAATTAGAAATTAAATTAGAAATTTAATTAGATTTAACCTCCCTAGGGAGGTGTTCCAGGCACGTCCAGCTGGAAGGAGGCCATGGGGCAGACACCAAGGACTAGGTTGAGGCATTATATCTCTGCCCTGGCCTGGGGATCCCCCAGTCAGAGCTGGCTAATGTAGCCGGGGAATGGGATGTCTGGGGTCCCCTACTGGAACTGTTACCCCCGCGACCCAATTTTGGATAAGTGGTTGAAGATGGATGGATGGATGGATGGATGGATGGATGGATGGATGGATGGATGGATGGATGGATGGATGGATGTGAATGAAGAAGTGCACAAAGTATTCCACAAAGAAGCAAAATCTTTTTGGAGATAAAGATCAGTCAAAACAGCAACCTCAAATTACAAAATGCAAGTGCACAGAACATTGATTAATGTCAATAACAATGACAAACCTTATGGTCTTTTCCGGGTTGGAACTTGTGGGAAGCTACAATGATTTATCTAATTTGTGGAAAGTTCTGGTGATTGAAAAAAAACTTGCAGGGTCAGGCAGAATTCATATGGATTGGTTGAATTTGCATGAATTGTTGGAATCGCAACATCGTAACTTTCTGGAGGGACCCGTCAGTTACAGCCAGTCATCATGAGTGACCCTGATAATACAACTGGAACAGATGTAGATGCTCTAATCAAGCACAACTATCTGGGATCTACACTCCATATGTTTCAGGCCTGCTGCTGTTTCTGTAGTGTGGTTTATCTCACCAACTGCGATGAGGAAGACTCTGCTGATGACAGTGAGGAAGGCTCTGCGAAAACGGCATGTGAAGGGCATCTTGGGATGTGTGGACTCCAATCGAGTGATTTCAGACACATCAGTCACTGGATCATCAGCTACCTGCCCAGTCATCCTGCAAACAAACAAACACACACACACACACACACACACAGTGAGGACAGATGTCACATGCAGCGACTGTGAATAGCATGAATACATGTACAGTGTATTACCTTATCCCAACATCCTTGCCCGTCCGGATGATCCACTCCAGAGAAGTATGAATGAAGTTGTCAAACTCCTGATTCTGAGCCTGAACAAAAGACACATGGTACTGATGAGAGGACAGCACATATCAGGATTTATTGTGGCACTTCACATCGAACTTCCATTTGTTCCCACTGCTTGGGGTCCTCCTAATGTTCCTCCTTGAACAAGAGTTATGTTTAAAGCAATTTTTTAATTTATATATTGTGTATGGAAATGATAGATTCACTGGAACATAGGGTGTGACCTGTTCTCTTTATTCATATACTCAATTGGTTTCTACTTTTTAAAAAGATTGGAAACAAAACATTAATAGTGAGAGGAGCAAACAACCTTTGATGTATAGCATAACAAACTTTGACAAAGAATACAAGATGGTTAAAAGGGAAGAAGATTAATAGAATTATTCATGAATTCAATGTAACTTGTTGACCTTTAAGAGTTATTTCATACGGTACTTAAAATATTAATAATGGAGGACACATTTCCTCAACAGGGAGCAAGTGTTCAAATTAATATCTAAAAGAACAGTAGACAAATTTACATGATTTTTTCAGTTAGTCGGATGAGTGTCATTTGTTTCATGGAATCTGAGACAAGTGTACATCTCTTCTGGTACTGTCGTGTTGTTTCTGCCTTTTGGAGGGAGGTTCAAAAGATGTGTTATGCAATAAAGCTGTGCTTCCCACCAGAACTTTTGCCTGTGATATTCAGTGATTTTTCAGATAAAATGGGATATATTATTAATCTGTTTATTTTGTTAGAGAAAGGATTTATTTTCTGCTGGTGACAATTTCTTGAATACTATTCATTTTAGAAAATTTATTTAACAACACTTTACTCTGGAAAGATATATTGCAAAAAGAAATGACAACCTTAAAGAAACAGGGAAAGATGGGGAAGGTTTATTAAAGCTGAAGGCTGGGAAGAAACTAAAAGAACTTCAAGAGGAGAACTAACCCTTCACTAAGCTGCCTCAAAACAGCAACTGTGCAAACATAACTTAGCTATCATAACTAAGGCTGTCAAGCTTAACATTTCTCTCCATGTTGAAGGCGAGCAGGAGACTCTGAGGAAGACCGATACTTGAACTCAAGAGCACACGTGTGGTGCAAACTCTGTCTTCATCTGCTCTAACATAAGCTGCAAATGTTAACATGTCTGACTAACTAACACTAGCCTACTAGCTACAGTAACTTTACCTCCAGACAAACTTGTTCGATATCACTGCATCTGCATTTGTTCTGTGAGAGTTTTAGGTGGATGTGAGCCGGTGCAGAATCAAAGTGGGTCAGTGACAGTGCATCTCTCTCTGGCTCACTGTCTCAGGTCTCAGCCTATCGTTTCATTACATTCATTACAATGCATTTCTCCTCTCCTCTGTGACGGCTGGGTCTCCCCCCTCGCTCCTCTCTCACAGGATACACCCATACACCGGTACAGACACACCCACCCACACTCAGAGAGCAGAGGAGAGAGAGTTTCCGACTGTTACGGTAAAAAACAACAACAAACAAAAATTGTAAACTGTTCACCCCACCAAGCAAAAATATATATAAACGAACCATACATCGCGAGGTGGAAAGCACAGGTAGCTCTGCGGCCAGTGTTAGCCAAAATGAGAGCATCTCTCCCAGCCCCGACCACAGCACTTGCCAATCTCCTGCCCCTGTTAATGTCGCCACGACTAGACCCAAACACACCTGTTCCAGCCCTCCCACCGAAGCACGCAGTAAAAACCTACAGACGGGTCACCACCGTCAGTCTGGCTTGACTGTAGATACTCCGCATGGCTGGACAAGAGCGAACTTGGTGAGTGAATTGATTAATGAATATGGATGGATGGATGGATGGATGGATGGATGGATGGATGGATGGATGGACGGACGGACGGACGGACGGACGGATGGATGGATGGATGGATGGATGGATGGCAGGAACGGCGCAAGGATTTTAATTTTGGGTGGGCCACGGTAACTTCAGGTGGGCCTTTTATTTACAAAAGTTAACACTGTTTCCAACTGGTAATCTCACTTTAACAAAAATCACTGGTATCATACTGTGGATGGCGACTAGCAGTTCCAGTTGATAATGACACTCAATGTCAACAATCTTTTTAACAGTTTCAGTCTGCAGTTTATATTTATTTCAAATGGCACAGGATATCTCCTTATCTATGTTTTCACTATGGATCAAGAATATCAGTACATCAGTTCATTCAGAAAACTGTCATTTTATTCCTTTTTAATGCATTTTCATTTGATCTGGCTGGATTACTCTTTAAATTAACTATTAACTATCTGTGCTGTGAAGGTAATCTGAAGACAGTCAAGTCAGGCAGTAATATTCAGCACTACCTCCTGTATTGTCTGCATTTTATAGACATTCTAGTTTTGATAAAAAAATGCATCTGCAGGTATAAAATAAGACAATGATAAGTTTTCCTCAGTACACCGGTCATCATTTCTGCTGAACAACTGCCATAGTGTGACGTGCATGCGCAAGCGTAACATATCTGGTGCGACGAATTATGGCCCATTGTGATTGGTCTAGACCTCACATGTGATAATAGCCGAATAAATGTTGTCTTTTTGTCAAATGGAAACTTTTTGTCTTAAGGGTGTATTAAAATGCTGATTTTAATAATTAAAAATAAAAGTTAAGAAAATATATGTTCTCCCAGTCATTTAAAGGTGGGCCAGTTGTAGAAGTGGGTGGGCCCAGACCCATTAGGCCCACCCATAACGCTGTGCCTGATGGATGGATGGATGTATAGATGCATAAATAAATAAATGAATGAATAAATGAATAAAAACAGTATTCCACTGCTAAAATAAAAAAATGTGAACACAAATCAGTGTTAACTGTTTATTTAGGTCCAAATGCTCTGTAATCATGGTAACGGACGCCGGACCACAATCATTCCAGCCCGGGCGCCCCCCCTCCCAAAGCAAAAAAGCTAGGGGAAACACTGAATGAGAATCTGTTTGTGGTCAATTCCCTAAGGATTTTAAAGACCTTGTGTTTCAACAGTTACTCTCAATTTCAATGTGAAATTGGTCTCCGTTATCATTATAAACTGCATATTTGCAGTGCAAGAATGGAAAATCATTTCAAAATCATTTAAAAACAAAGATACAGTAATGATGCTGACAATCCCTGTTTCCAGGTTTGTTGAACAGACAAATGATGTTTATGTGTAGACATACCTGTAAATACTCAGAGGCCTCGTCCATGGACAGACTCCTGTTTGGATACTGCTGGTCCCCACAGTCATGCTGGCCTGCAAACACAGTATCAATCCATCACTCATGGAAAAGAGCACACTGTCAACACATCTTCACATCCTGTTTATCTCCTGATCTGTACTCATGTTTACATGACAGGCACAAAGAGAAGGGGCAGTATGATCTAGTTTTCATCAGTTTTAAATCATACCCTAAACAAGTAAAGATCACATACTCTTCTTCTCAACCACTTATCTACATTACAGCTGCTCTACTGATGCTGAAGTCATACAACTACAAGTTTTAAAATCCTAATTTGAAATCTGGCTGCATCACACACATAAGGAGAAACTCAGATTTTCTTCTCTCTCATCCACACACTCACTGTAAGATTTGAAAATAACAGCTCCTGAGGATGTTATTAAAGGGACAGTTCACCCTAAAACGAAATAGTCAGTCATTAGCTACTTACCCTCATGCTTTTGTTAGTCTACCAAATATGAGTTTCATGAGTTTCACATGAAAAACTGCGTTTCAGAATCTCCCAAACAATGGAGGTGAATAGTGACCATTCAAACATAAAAAAAACAACAGAATTAAAAACATAAAATGCCTCCATACTGCTCATCTGATGTAAGTCTCCTTCAGCCCTAACAGGCCAAGTTGACTAAAAAAATATTTTTTACACCATGTTTTTAGCCTGAATCTTCACTGAAGATGAGACATGTCAAACTCAAGACCTGCGGTCCACATCTGGCCACAGTCCACATCCAATACAATTATATACAAGATAATTTTATGTATCTATTATTAATGGCCCGCTGGTAAATAGCACTCCCACCACTCATACTACAAATCCCACAATGCACTGCAATAGCTGCCACACTAGTCAAGACCGGTGCACCAAGCCCTCCTCCCGCTGCTTTAATGACACACTGGTCAGTGGTCAGCGGATTAATGCATCGGTCAGGTGCAATGGCTGAGTCGAGAAAAAGTGCTCAACAGGTTTTTCGAGCTGCGTAAGGACATCTATCAGTTCATGAAAAGTAAAGGAGGAGCCACAGGGCTCCGGGATGAAAAGTGGCTGTGTGAGTTGGCCTGTCTGTGCAACATAATGAAGCATCTCAACGCATTAAACCTTCAGTTTCAGGGATGGGACTGTGTGATCACGGACATGTATGACGCAGCTTTTCAGGTCAAGAGATGCAGAAAGAGAACTTAAGTCACTTTCCATGTTGCCAAAAAATCACAAACCAGGTCTCCACTACTGTTTTTCCAGCTGCATATTTTGCTGATAAACTGAGCATACTTCACACTGAGTTCACATCGCGCTTTGCTGACTTTGAAGCACAGAAATTTTATTTTGAACTGCTCAGAAATCCATTTTCAGTTGACGTGGAGAAAGCACCTGTAACCATCCAGATGGAGCTGATAGAAGTCCAGTGTAACGGCACATACAAGGCAAAGTATGACTCTGTGGGGCCCGCACAGTTCCCCCACTTCATCCCTGATATGATGCCCCAACTCCACCTACAGGCTGCTCGAATGTTCTGCATGTTTGGTAGTACATACCTTTGTGAGCAACTTTTCTCTGTGATGAAGATGAACAAAATCACACAAAGAATTGTTTCACTGATACAAAACTCCACTCCATCCTGAGAATTTCCACAGAGCTCAGAGCCTAACTCCAAATATGAATGAGCTTGGAGCCAAGAAAAGATGCCAAGCATCTGGTTTGAACAAAATGAATTAAGAGAGAAAACTAAATAACTTTTAAGTTTTTTGTTTGTTTTTGCACTATTTCCTGAAATCACATCACCATTTTTTTATTTGAAAGATTTGCACATTTTCACCAGCTTGTTCACATTTGAAATATTCTTATTTTGCTTTATGTTACTGTTGAAGAAAAAAATTATTTTAAATTTTATTTATTGAGGAAAAAGTTGTTCCAGTCAGGCTGTTCAAATTCATGTCTGAATAAAACAGTTAGTTTAGTCAGTTTTAGACTGTTCAATAAATGTTAATCCTGTTTGGCCCGTGACTTAGACTGTGTTTTAAATTTTGGCCCCTTCTGTGATTGAGTTTGACACCCCTGCTGAAGATCCTTAGCTTGGAGCCATTTTCACTAGCACACTGTCTGCTCTGTGTGTCTGTTGGGACAGAGTGCAAACGGCATGTTAGGACTTTAGGAAACCTGGACCAGATGAGCAGTATGGCAGGATTTTATGTTTTTTACTAGGGCTGTCAGTTTAACGCGTTAATTAGATTAATTAATTACGCTGCAAATTAACGCGCTATAAAAATTAACGCAATTAATCATGAGTGGCAAGTCAATGCGCAAGCATTTTAAATTTGGCCCATTGAGTTCGGCACGCGTGTGATCCGCGGACCACATGTGAGCATCATAGTTTTACTGTCACTGTTACTTTTGTATAAGTTATAAAACCTGAAATCTCAATGCAGAGTTGCAGTGAACAGAAGGACAGATGCTGCTGTGTGCAGCGCATCTCTGTGAAGAGCGACTGATTTAAAAGTCGTCACATCACCTTGATTGAAATCCAGACTGTAACTTTTTTCACCGATGTAACTCTGCTATCACAAAGAAACAGATCATCAAACTGTCATGTTCATTGAAACTTTGGTGATATCAGCTGTCTTAACTTCTACACAGCTCCTCTCTGCTCACCGCTGCAGCTCTGTCTCATCCCGTCTGTCACACACTGTGTCTGCTGATTGATCGTGACTTCTAACCAATCAGATGTGCTGCTGTAGGCGGGACATTGAGTCAGACTACAGAGCGTAGTTGTATATTATACTGTACAGTGTATAATGATCTAATATATGTATAGTATATACATAGTACAGCACTGTATACGTTTGAAGTTTTTAATATATTACCATTATCATTACTATTATCATTATTATTACATCACATAACTATGGTGATAATTACAGACAGACAAAGATCAAAGACAAGTGCATTTTAAAATAATTTAACTCTAATCCCACCACTTTTTTCTTTTTTGCTGATCCAAAAAATGATCCGATCCGTGACTCAAGCCCGTGATACGATTTTTGATCCGTTGCAGCCCTAAGAGCGAGGCAAGCTTACTTGGACCTTTGAACGGCAAGTTTATTTATAAAAAGAACAAAGACGGGACTATTAACAAGAACGCAGTGCACCTTGTGTATTCAATTGATTAGTCATGCACTACAATTTTGTAATGTCCTAGAATTCAAATTCTTTATTTGGGGACCTTTAGCAGATATGAGATTAAAATGCGATTAATTAGATTAATTAATTACAAATCCTGTAATTAATTAGATTAATTTTTTTAATCGCCTGACAGCACTATTTTTTACATTCGAAAACTTGTCACCATTCACCTCTACTGTTTGGGAGATTCTGCAACACTGTTTTCCTGTGAAACTCCAGCAGTGTTTTGTGGACTAACAAAATAATCCCAACCTTCAATTGCCATGAGGGTAAGCAGATAATGACTGAATTTTCATTTTGGGGTGAACTATCCCTTTAACTTGATTGCACCACAGGGAGCACAATCTCACATCATCTCATGGGGAACATGATTTCACGATCTCATGGGTTAGCAGATGTAAACCAAACTAGGGCTGCAGCTATTGATTCTTTTAGTAATTGAGTAATCAGTCGATTATTCTGGTGATTAATGGAGTAACTGGATACGAAATATTGTGCATTCTGCAATTTTTTCCATTACTTTTGCTTTATTTAAGAGCAATGGTGATGGTAAAGGATCTGAACACCTTTTCCATTACAACAGATGAGTGATTTGTGTTTCAGCAGACTCTCTGTGGCTCAGTGAACACAGTGTGTTATTTATAGCGACTTGCCACATTAAAAACATCAGCACCACAGCATGATTTTCTATTTTTGGAGCTGCGTGTCTAGAAGGGAACTCTTGATTTCCAAAACTCTTGCGAGATTTGTGTCTGTTGTCTTTCATGGGTCTAGGGTTCCCTTCTAGAAACAACTCTCTTTGTCTCTCTGTCAAATTAATGACAGCGGACTGTCTGTCAACAGCATGATGTTACACTGCAGTGTTTCCCACACAGAGACTTGTGGGGGAGGACACCCAGGCATAGTTTATGACCAATTTTGGCATTTTTTTTAATCACTCCGAGAGGACGACGGCATTCACGATTAATTAGTAATCAATCTGCCCTCCTCTCCTCCCTCACCTGTTCAGTCTGCTGTGAGACAGTCTGACAGTTTCTGACAGAGAAACACAGACTTTCCTGCTTAATGTATAGACCTCTTTATACAGTTGTTTAATCTTAAGTGCACCTGGTTGGTGCTGATGTCATCCAGTACCACACTGGTTTAGACTGTTTTAATAGACTCCATCATTAACAACAGTCTCCCCCACATGCAGCTTCTCTGCTGCTGTGAAAACTGAATCACGGGTGAATTTATATGTGGAAAAACCCCAAAACGCAAGTTGGGTTTTGGGGTGACATTATAAAACATCCTGCTGATGAAAAAAGTCAACAGATCAGACACAGACAGGGTAAGAGAAATGCACTGTGTGTGGGCATACTGTATGTGTGCGTAGGGAGGAGCTGTATTGACAGAGAGGAAAGTCGCAGCAGCCGTGTGATAATAAATAACATCAAAACTTAAATGTTGGAGCTTAGGGCTTAGAGGGTTGAAAGAGTGTGGATGAGAAAATGTTTGGGGAGACGTGGTCAACAGGGATTGTTTCCTCTTAAGACAGAACTGGAGGTGAGATTTTAACATAAGCCACAAGGGCTAGAAAGTTTACCAAAGTACCAACGTAGTCATACAGATTTTAACCCATAAGTATCACAGGGCAGCCCTGATGAGTCTGCAAACAGGTGGGTTAAGACTGGATGTGTAAACACCTCACATGTATGCAAACTGGCCAGGGGTGAAAACGTTGAGAAGGATGTGTGAGCAGATAAAAACACAGGCCTGCTAGGTGAGTCAGGGGGTGTCTAGAGATATAAAAAAAATATGAATAAATACTAAATGCTTATGTTTGGTGACTTTTTTGAGTACTCCAGTGCTGGTCACAAGTTAACAGAATACAACAACTGAGCAAAAGAGTAGTTGTAAATATTAATAAATAATAAATGTTTGCATTCTGTAATGTAAGCATGAGCTGCTCTGATCCAAAAGCATAAGAAAACAGGAAAATAGTTTATGCACGCATTTCATGTTGCAGGCATGATATGTATTTATCACTGCTGCAAGAAAAGAGACCGCGACCTGCTCAGTACCAACCAGGTCCTGGAGCAGATTTCTCCTCCAATTGTCAGGCACATTAGCTACATTAGCTGCCCCACTGGCTGGAAAGGGAGGTTTATCTGAATGCCTGAATGTATATGAAAACTGTGAGCAAAAGTAGGAGCAGCATAACAAAAATGCAACATGTTGTGTAGTAGGGGTGGTGAAAAAATTGATTATTAATCAATCGCAATTATGTTATGGACGAGTATGAATCGATTATTAAATTTTCAAAAATCGATTCTTTTTTGTATTATTTTATTTTGCAAAAATGTTATCCCGTGGTCAACAGAAGTTGAACGTCACGCGAGCGCGCCCAGTTCCAATTCGCAAGTGCGTGCAGCGGCCAGAGCGAGTGAGCCATACAAGCAGGTGTGTCAAATGGACGAGAAACAACCAGCAACGAGCAACCAACTAGGGCTGCAACGGATCACAGTTGATCCGTGTCCCGTACGGATCGCCCTCTACAGTTTGGCACGCATGTGATCCGCAGACTACATGTGAGCATCATAGTTTTACTGTCACTATTACTTTTGTGTAAGTTATAATACCCGAAATCTCAATGCAGAGTTGCAGTGAACAGACAGGACAGATGCTGCTGTGTGCAGTGCATCTCTGTGAAGAGCGACTGATTTAAAAGCCGTCACATCACCTTGAGTGAAATCCAGACCTTAACTTTTTTCACTGATGTAACTATGCTAAGAAACAGATCATAAAACTGTGATGTTTATTGAAACTTTGGTGATATCAGCTGTCTTAACTTCTACACAGCTCCTCTCTGCTCACTGGTGCAGCTCTGTCTCGCCCCGTCTGTGACACAGTGTGTCTGCTGATTGATCATGACTTCTAACCAATCAGATGTGCTGTGCTGTAGGTGGGACATTGAGCCAGACTACAGAGCGTAGTTGTGTATTATACTGTACAGTGTATAATGATCTAATGTATGTATAGTATATACATAGTACAGCACTGTATAAGTTTGAAGTTTTTAATATTATTACCATTATCATTACTATATCATTGTTATTACATTACATAACTATGGTGATAATTACAGACAGACAAAGATCAAAGACAAGTGCATTTTTAAAATAATTTAACCCTAATCCCACCACTTTTTTCTTTTTTGCACTACACAGGAAGTGCTTTGAGTTGGTACTCAATAAAAGAGTTAAGTAATTCAGCAACTGACTGTTTTTTTAATGGTGCAATAACTTTGTGGTGTATTTTGGGTTACTGTTGTCAAATGGAAAATCAATCGCTCATCGAGAATCGTTAATAATCGAAAATCGGTTGGTAATCAAATCGGGACCTCAATAATCGTAATCGAATCGGATCGGGAAATCAGACAGATTAACCACCCCTACTGTGTAGTGAGAGTCGTGATTGTGAACATTTGCTCAACTTTACTGGCTGTAACTGCAGTGACAGAAACATGTTTATTTGCACAGCTGACTATACTTGGTCAGTCAGTCAGTCAGTGGCCACAGAGTAGAGCACAGAGGGTTTATAGTTACCAGCGATATGGGCCAGATGGTTGTGTAGATTGAGCAGCAGCTTCAGGATCAGGTCCCTCTCCGTCTCATTCTGCAAATGACAATAAATACTTAGTGGACACAGTCTACCAGCAGAACTGCATTTATTTACTGATTCATTTGTAGATCCTTCTAGTGGAAACTTGAAGGGAAGCAAAATATTACAATCTAGTAGGGATGTCCCAATCCAACTCCTTAAATATTCTGTATCTGCTAATACAGAGTCCAACCTGAAGATTAAATTTATTGAATGTTGATTAAATATTTATTGGAAAGAGTCATGTGACGCTGGTGTTACCGTCTACAATAGTTAAACAAATGTGTTTTTACACATAGAAACTCTTTTGGTCTCTTTTGGTCTGACAAATATTTATGTTCCAAACAGAGATGAACCACAGTTTTTCGCTGACCTTGAGGCTAAAATGCAGCAGGCAGGAGATTATAATACTATTATTGGTGGAGATTTTAATTTGGTAATAGACTGCCCCAATTAGGATGCCCAAAGCATCGCTGGCAGTGAGACATATGGCTGAGGCTATGGGTTATATAGATATTTGGAGGATTTTGAATCCAAAAGCAAGGGATTATACTTTTTTTTGGCTCCACACACAATATTTTCACGAATAGACTTTTTTCTCATTTCTAAAAGCCTTCTGCAATCAGTGATTTCCTGCTCTATTGGGAGCATTTTCGTTTCAGACCATGCTTTAGTTAGCCTGGAGTTACTACCTTTTAGTGATAGGATTTGAATGCCAAGGTGGAGATTTAAGTCATCTCTTTTACAAGAGTCTGAATTTAAAGAGGCACTAAGAAATCAAATTAATATATATATGCATTCTTATATTAGAAAATTTATACAGTACTAATACACTTAAATCATTTGACAACCTAAAACGAGAATACGATTTACCCAGAACCCAATTCTGGAGATATCTTCAACTAAGCCATTTATTGCAAAAGATTTATGGGTCAATCTTGCACTCTCTCAAGCCAGCTGACCAGTTACATAAAATTCTCCAGCTACTGGGTGAAGGTCATGAAGCAGCTAAATATTATAGGATGCTGATGGAATATGGAGGAGACAAGGATGTCTCAGCCCTGAAACTTGCCTGGGAAAGAGATTTGGGGGTGTCTTATGATGAACAGGAATGGGCTAAAGTTTGTGGTAACTCCCAAACAATGTCAAGGGATTTGAGGGTGAGGCTTATTCAATTTAAAATTCTGCACAGATTTTATTGGACCCCAAGTAGGCTTTTCAGGGTTGGATTAAAAGACTCAGCTACCTGCTGGAAGTGTGGTAGTGATGAGGGGACACTGATACACGTGCTATGGTCATTATTGGATGAAGATTCACTCTTATATTGTCAATGTCATTAGGAGACAATTTGTGCTATGTACCAAGTTATATGTATTAGGAGACTGTAAAGTATTATCTGCCTTTCCTCAGCCACTGAAATACTGGATGCAGACTGCTATCATGAGTGGACGACAGATCATTCTCAGGAACTAGAAGAAGCCTAAAGAACCTCCTTTTCGGGAATGGGTGACTGAGTTGGGCAAAGTAGCAGCATATGAAAGGATGTCATATAGGATGCAGGGCAGAATAGAAAAATATTTCCTGAGGTGGAGCATGTACCTTGACACTGTATGTGTTCCAGTGTAAAGAACAAGTGGAGGCACATTGTTTAAGGTGAATAAGATTGAGACATGATGGGCATGTGACTATAATGTAAATGATTTATTCACATATTTTTATTATTACTTATTTCTGTATTCTTCATTTCATTATTCTCATCATTATTTTCATTTATTTATTTATTTTATTCATTTTTTTTCTTCCTCTCTTTTTCCCCCCATTCTCTTAGGATACATATTCTTTCTAGCTTACATACAGAATTAGTTACTATGTCCTGTCGTGTCTCTCTCAAGTTAATAATGTATCTAACATGTTCATAAGTTGTGAGTCACTCTGAACATGTTGATACCTTTTGGTTACGGGTGGGATGGATGGGTTGGGGTGGGTATTGTTGTTGTTCTAACAGATTATATTATGTATGGTTGTGACTGATTTGAATATTTGAAAAAATAAAACTATAAATCATTAAAATATATATTTATTGGAAACAGTGGTAGTGACAAAATGGGACATATCTTGTTTTTCACAGGCTACTTGACGCAGTACAGAAGAAAGGTCCAGCAATATTAAATTTAATAAGATTAAATTATAGATTTGATTAGATATGAATGAAAGTTCAACTGGTAGAATGTGACCCCTGAAACTCACAAATGATCTTTGAGTACAGACACTGACTGCAGAGAGCACCTTTGGCAGGCAACACACAAGTTTATGGCTCATTCCCAATGAACACTAATTAGCAACAGCTGATATAATATGCTGACAGTGACAGTCATTTTAACTAGCAAAAGCGGTGGTCAGCGCTGGCTAAAAGAGAGAACCTGTCCAGACTATTTTCTACACTCCTCTTTGCTAACAGTTTGCTAAGCTTAACAAACCTGCACATTTTGTCTGAACCCAGAGTCAATCACTGGTGCACTGAAATAATTATGCACATTTGCACACTCTAATTTTCATATGCATATGCTGCAGAATTCTGCTCTGTGCAGCACAGATGTGGTGCAGAAATGAAGTGCTTAAGAACTAGGAGGTTGAGGTGGACAGAACAAAACACAGTTAAGAATTCTGGATTTTGATAGCCTTTATTTTGTCTGATTCAAATCCACTAAAGGGATAGTTTGGATTATTTGAAATGGGTTTGCATGAGGTCCTTATCAATAGTCAGTGTATGCCTACAGACGATACCAGTCGGAATTACACCAGTTAGGGGAAGCAGAGGGGGGACCAGCATGGAAGTTAAACAATGTACTGCTGTGGGTAGAATCATCAACAAAGGGTATTTTAGCCACGTAAAAAAAAATAATAATAATAATAATAAAAAAATCATCAATACCAGTTTAAGTGTATGCTGTATTTAAAATATTTTCACTGCTCCATGAGTGAAATTTGATGAATTTGTGTTCTGGTGTGACTTTGGTGTTTTAAAAGGAAAGTTCAAATTCAATGAGGTCACACCATAACACAAACAAACTAACAGACTGAGGCAGGCAGCAGTAGGCCAGCAACACATTTTCTGTGAGTTAAAATCATTTCACCCATGGAGGTTGGCTGGGAAGAGTGATATTTGGCTTATATAACAGCAGTTTCCCATCAAAAAAGTCTGGCAGCAAAAAAAAGCAGTAAAGACATGCTAAATATAGTGTACACTTAAAAAAAGGCCCACTTAAAAAAATCAACATAGTTTTAAGTGGTTAAAATACCTTTCACTGCTGATCCCATCCACAGCAGTAAACTGCTTAGCTTTATATGTCAGGATTTCTACTGTTTCTCCAAACTGGGGGCGTGCTACACACCATCTACTGTAGGTAATACATATCATCAATCTCTCACTTGATCAATAAGTACTTCATACAACAACTATCCCTTAAATAATAATAATTATAATAATTATTATAATAAAACATTTCTGTATTGGCTTGTGGCATCTTTACAGCCTAGACCTCAACATTTATTAAATACTTCAAATGAATTTAGAACCTTATACTAGTGTTATTGATAGTATTCATTAGCAGTTTAGTTAAACCATTTTCAAAACCTGGGTCTTACTCTCAAGTCTTACTTTCAAGGCAATATGAACATCACAACAAAGATGATCAGAAGCTTGCAGGGTGGTGCTGCCTCTGCGACAGTTCACCTCAGCTTGGCCAGGAGACCAAGTTCAATTCATTACTATGGAATCACTTCAGCTATGTTCACTTCTTACATCCATTATGTTTCCAATTTAATTCCATCCTTAGTGTACACATTGTACTTCCTGTGCTCTATACTGTATATTGAAGAAGAACTTTGGTACACAACTTTGCTTTACACAGAACTAAAAGAGGGGGTCAGAGGTAAAGATCTACTTACATAACACACGTCAAACTCACTGCCAAAAGGGTGGTTCTTAACTGCAACAAAGGAGAGAGAGATACAGTCAGGAGACAAAAACAAGAACAATGTCAATCTAAAGCACACATGTAAATGGCACAAGCTGGATTAGTGGAAGGAAAACCCTGGGCTTTTATAATAAGATAGCATGTTTGCAGACTGTGGGATTCAAGTGTAGTTCAGACATCACCTATCACATGGTAACACATATGAAACTCAACCTTTGAAAAATCACCACATTGGCCCGGCACTTGGAACACTACCATCTCACTACATTGACCATGATCACAGACACTGAATTAGTGACTGAATTTTACTGCTTCCAGTAGAAATAACTTTTTATTTAACCTAAAACATATTTTACACTGGCATGACACTCACTGTTAACATTCAAATGGATATTTACTCCCCAGTTATGGACATACATTATACTCACCAATAATATTCAAGAACATTTGTACTCCACAACATTTGAAAAGAGTGATGAGAAAACACTTGTATGGAAATACAAGGTCAATATGCTTTCAAACACAATGAAGAATAATACAATTGGTTATCTACACAAGTAACCACAAAAATAGAACCCCCTGTACAATGTAGAGCAACCCAAAAGTTTGTGAAACATGCATTTTAAGTGCTGGCACTGTGTCTAAAAGGTGTTTGAGGTTGTAGATTGTGGTGTTTATAATATTTCTGTTCCTTCATACTTAATGACTTGAACAGAAAACTAGAAAGACCTTCGGTGCAAAATTGTTTAATTTGCATTTGTATTATTGTATTGCTTTTACCGCCACAATCAAAATTCCATTCAGCTCCACTATAGTGCCTGGTGATACAAGTTTCTTCAGTAGGGTGTGCTGAGACAGAGTCCTCTGCAGCGCCCGTGAACATTACAATATGTAACAGTGGTCTCACTACATGTGTAAAAAGCCATTTTGTAAATGAATGGTTAAGTAATTGTGAACTTGTTCAGAATGTACTTTTACTTCTTTACACCAAAAAGGTGAATAAATGGAGTTGTTATTTACAGGTTATTATGCAATGGTTTTAATGGTCTGTCCCACTTCAGATTGAACTGGGGTGTATGTGGCCTATAGACTAAAATGAGTTTGACACCCTTAGTTAAGGGCATTAAAAGGATTGATGATAAGCCCCATATTTTCACCACTGGCAATCACAAATCTGAACTTAAGTCTGAATTTATTTCCATAACAGTCCAACTTTTTTCTGACATTATGATGCCCTGTGAAGGCTTCTTTTACCGTCCGTGTTTACAGTCAATGTTTCTCACCAAAACTGTGTCCTTGAGTTACAACAAATGTGATGATGAATGCATGCCCTTCCGTCTGAAAAACATTTGAAAATCTTTTTTTCTAAGTCTGAAACCTTCTTTGTTGTACATCCATGTTTATGCTCTAGAAGTGGCCAACCAATCAGACCGATTATCACCATTTTTGGGATAAATGGGATAAATGCCATTAGCCAGTGCCTGTGCTCATAAGGCTGATAAACAAAAACTGTGTACAGACACATCCGCAGGCAGCTGCGTCAGTGTGGCTTCTGTGGAACGATGTTAGCACTCTCCCTTCTGAGATTTGGGAAAGTAGTGAAAAAAGTTAGTTAGGAGCCTTGTGCTACAGCTCTCATGCATCCTGCTGTAGCCGAGACACTGATGTTTCTGCTATCATCCCAAGTGTTAAATATATGTTATAATTTATAGAATAATGCAGTAAGGGACATTATCCCTTACTTAACATTATTCCTTACTTAACATGTCAACAAAACATTCTGGTGACTGTTTTGGTTAAAAGGGTGACCTACATCTTCTGTTTGCAGTTTCTGCAGACATTTATAACTTAACTTTTTCTTTTGTACTTAAGTAAAAAGTACTAGCAAAGTACTACAGTAAAAGTAAAGTTACTTTACTTAGTACTTTTACTTTAGCAATTTATAGTTGTTCATTTAAGAGATCAGTCTTATTTTCTCTTTTGTATATTACCATTACTCTTAAATAAAGCAAAAGTAATAGAAAAAACTGCAGAACGCACAATATTTCTTATCCGATTACTCCATTAATCACCAAAATAATCGATAGATTACTCGATTACTGAAAGAATCAATAGCTGCAGCCTTAAAGTTAGTACGCCTTTTTTTATCTTCTGTTCTGAGTTGAAACTGGTCAGTGCAGTGAACATCTGAGTTCAGCTTAGTTTAAGTCAGTGGTTCTGAGGCATGCCCCCCCTTGAGTCAATGCAAGGGGGATGTGGATGACCAGGTGAAAAATGTGGAGTGTACCTCAGGGCCTTTGTACACACATGCACACTTTTTGTGCAATTAATTCCCACATTTACAACATTTTTCAAACCTGTGTCAAGACAACGCAAGCTTTCACATCAATGGTGAAACTGAACTGAGCAATATTGTGGTTTTCTTTTTTTCTGGATTTTTCTTGAGTTTCGCTTCCAATATGTTCACATCTGACCAATCAAACTGCACACTGTTGATGTCACATCCAAAATATTCAACATGGTCAACTTGTTTGACAGGAATCGCAGATGAGTTTCAGTATGACAATGGTGTGTGTATATCAAGCTTTAACAGTGTACGGACAAAGTCTTTGTTTTAACTCCCAATTCTTCAAGCTTGGTACCAGCTGTTGCAGCAGTGCTGAAACACATTGTGAATCGGCTGTGGTCCAGCTTCTGAACCACGCAGTGAAACTCACCAAGTTCTCCTCTCTTTTTTACTATCAGGTGTATTCGGGTATGTTGTTTTTTTCTTCTCTTTATTCAGTGGGAGAACCAGGTCATCATCAGTTGATGCTGATTATATCTTTTTGCCACACAGCAAATTTCATTAGAAGCTTAACAATTTATTCTCAAAATTATATCACACTTGATTGCAACAGTCAGACACATCAAAGTTTCCATTCATTATATGTTTCAGACATTAAATCACTAATCACCTGAAAGACCTTTTTTCACGGCCGCTTCTCTGACATTAATAAGGTAAACACGGGTGCTACAAGTGATAATGACTAATGACCTGTTCCAATCAGGTCAGACAGTCAGGTTGATTCCGTTGTGCATGTTGGTTCACTGGAAAGGCTCCACTACACTAAATAGAACAGGTCCTTAATTTGCATCATTGGTAACACCTGTGTTTACCCTACACTATGACTGCCATGAAAAGGTCTTTTCGTTCACAATATCATGTTGTTTATTATTGTCGCTGTTGGTGTGTAAAGGCCTACAATTGAATGACTACAAATTACTTTTTAAATTGATTTTAACAAGAGTTTGCTGATGCTATTGTGCAGACCTTTATTTAACTAAAATTCAGCTTGAATTCGTTTTTTTTTTTATTAGTAGCTTCTTCTACCACTGTTCTTCATTTATTTTTAAAAATGTGCGATGCAGGGTGTGGACGTTTTTTCGTCTTCTGGAGAGGTACAGTCCAGACACAAACAAAAACCAACCACCATGCCATAGGGAATAATATTCTATTTAGCACTATATTTAAATTACCACTTGGGTTATTGCTAATTTTTAATCACTATCATTGCTTATTATTTGATTGTTACTATTTAGATTATTCTGTAACTGTCTTATTATTGTACATGTGCTTTGGCAACATACGTGAAATGTCATGCCAATAAAACCTAGCTTCAGTAGCACATTATCTAATCAGATACTTACTGACTCCATCCACCTCCGAGGACCCAGAGCCCCTCATTCTTAAGTACATGAGGCCCAGCAGCAGGAAGAAGAGGCAGGCAGCTGTGAGCAGGAACATGGACAGGTAGTGAGCGCTGAAGCTCCCAGAAGAGGCTACCTCTTCTCTTTTGAACTGCTGGAGTAGCTCGTCCTCCGGAACAGACACCTTCTGCTTGAGCAGCGCCTGGCTGTATGAGTGGTTGGGGGCGGTGTGGTTGGAGTGGTTGCTCCTGTAGGTCTGGGACAGGCTGCTGTAGTTGGAGAAGCGCGGTCTTAGCCCGATGCTGAACCTACTGGTGCTGCTGCTCCTGTAGGTTCCGAGCTCCCCGTCGACGTGGTTGTTCTTGCCGGCCTCTCCTCCGTGATTCTCGTTGAGGGACACGTAGATTGACTTCCTGGGAAAGTTGTGGCTCCGCAAGCCTCCAGATGAGTCCGGTTCCCTTCTCTTCTCCTCATCCTCCTCCCCCTCCTCCCTCCGGCTCCCCACCATGTTTGGACTCTGGGACGGCGGATTAACCTCCTTGGCTGCCCCTCCTGTCTGAGACCCTCGGCCGACTCCGTGGGAAGGGAACGCCGCTCGCGGGTGGCTCCGTCTGTGCTCTAGTCTATCCCGCTGTCGGTCTCCGGCCTCCTCCTCGTCCGAGTCTGAGTAATCCCCAGCTAGCTTGCTAGTGTTCAAGTGAGCCGCCCCACAGCCGTTTAAAGAACGAGACTTCTTCTCCGTCTCACCCCCAGAGTCGTCCTCGTCCCCCGATTCGTCGTAATCCCTCCCTTCCGCCTCGGGGCTGGATCTGGCACGGACTCCCCAGCCCAGCGAGACACCTCTGTGTGGGTCCAGACCAGGGGAGGAATTGTTGCTGTTCAGTGGGCTGGCAGCGCCATAATGACTCTTTACAGCCGGACTCTGCGTTGTTACGGGTCTGGCTTTCGGTTGTTGTTGAAGACCAGGACTCCGGTCCGTCCTGCCGCCGAGAGTCAGGCCCTTTCTTCTTAGCGGAGTTTCAGCGTCAGACTCGTCGGAGCTGAAGCCGAGGACGGACGACTTCCGCCCCGGTCTCCTGCTCAAGCTCAGGTGCGTGACGTCATGGCTAGCTGGCCTGGATCCCGCCGTGTTGCCGCCGCCAGTGGTACTGTTAGTGGCCCCGCTGGTTCGGCTTTTACTTGCTCTGGAGCCCCGCTGCTGCTGCTCTTCGCGAAGCTTCTTAAGTTTCTTCAGATACACCGGCCGAGTGTTCTCAGTTACCGGGCCCGGAGTGAAACCAAAGCGCTTTAATTCGGAGAAAAGCTCCTCATCCGTTAACTGCGTTGACGCCATCTTGGACAAAACTCTGGGAGAAGGTTGAGTAACGGAAATGACGTAGGGGTGAAGTGGCAGTAGACCAACAGGGCTGCGTTCAAAACCGACTGCAGACTGTTCAAAAACTGATAATACTCAAAGTCTTTCAGCTCAAACCTTTCTTTCAGATGTGATTTTGACCCCTTAAAATTAACTTTTAAGTTATAAGATGCAGATATTACTATAATGAAAAAAAATCTTTGTAGGTAATTTCACTCCACATAATGTTACAATCTGAAATCAAAGATATCTGACATAAAACTGAATCATACTTTTACAAAGATTTGATCTAGAGAGGAAATTGGGCTACAAGACAGTTAATGGACTAATATGATCATATTTTAAGTCATACTGTAGACTTAAATTAAATTTGAATTGCTACTATAGTAGACAATGTTCTCTAGTTTTCTCTTTCTAGTTTACAATGTTCTACCCACATTACAATTATTTAGATAGTAAATGTAATAACAACATTTTGAAATAACTAATTACAAAATAATATTGTCCTCATCCTGATAAAAAAAAAAAGATCTCAAAGGTTTTTCAAAGTATATGTTATTAAAGTTAAAATGTCTGTCATTTTCTTTGTTACCGAAAATGAAGGATGTCATTTTGAAACAATTACCAATAATTATCCATGCATTAACTATAAAGTATATCAAACAGTGATAAATGTTATTCCTACTGTGATTCTACAGTTGATGACTGAGCAACAAGAGTTTAAGAATCAGAATTTCTCTTCTTTGTAAATGGTTAAAGCTATTTACCGATAATTATTTCTCCAAAAGGAAAATTACTCCAAATCTAAAGTTCACGGATCTGATTTTTATATTAGAATCAGTCGAAAAAGGTCACGACTTATTCCATACAAATACGTTATTCCCAACAAATGAAGAGAATTACACTACAGACTTGTGCATAATATTTGACCCACTAACACTTATTTCTCAAGATTTACAGATGCCATAAACAAATGTGATTTTTGTAAAGATGAAGAAGAGACATGTATTCTATGAATAGCAGTTATTTCCCTCATCAAACAAACGCGACTATTGAATTAAAATGGAAGCTGATGAACCAGAAAAAAACAAGTGACTATTGCACAACTATAGGGACAAATATTTGAATCATAGCGCACAGTTAGAACATGACTAATAGATTCAGAGGTGAGGATAGAGCCACACCTCCACTCAGCCAACCAGTAAGTGGAGGAAAGTTAGTTTGCATAGGACTTATTGGAGTCACCATGTAATTTGTACATTTTTTTAATGCTAGCCTAATTTAAGCAATCGTATCCCATTTCAAATCAGTAGAATCTGGATGCTGTCAAATCAGCATTCAGAACATGTGATGGGAATGATCAGAGAAATATATGCAAGGACATCCAACATCTGTGAGCAGAGGCAGAGGTTAAACTCAGCCCTTCAGCGTTCAACCACCAGTTATCACCTTCAGTAATAGATAAATCTATATAGAAAGATTAGTCATAGATAGATAATTACTTTATTAATCCGCAGAGGGAAATTAAATTATCATAGCACCAAAACTAAATTCAATAAATACAAAGACAAAAAACATAAAATATACATGACAAGTGCACAGGGTACACAAGGTACGCCCTGCAGTAATGTAAATAAATAAATAAATAAGTAAATAAGGTGCAGGCAAGCACTGGAGATCAATGGACCTGGACTGGATACAGTTTGAATAAATCTGGTGTGTAAGAGCAGAGTGATACTGACTACAATAATAATGATGATAATAATAATAATAATAATAAGAAGAAGAAGAAGAAGAAGAAGAAGAAGAAGAATGTAGTTACATATAATAGAATATATGTACAGCAACATAGAGCATAAATATCAACAGGAATAGTAGTAATGATAGCAATAGCAGTATGCAGTATGTGAGCGGGACAGGGAGGGGATTTGGAGCATGTTTGTGTGTCTGCTCTATATGTCATGTTAAATTGGAAATTTTAAAATAAAATATTCAAAGTAATGTGTTCATGTAGTGACCTGCACATTTCTGGCAGGGAAATCTTTGCTAATTTTGGAACAGTTACGGTAAGAATAACAATTATATTGTTACCAACATGTTATTATAGCTTGTGTATTGACACAACCTATAATAACAAAATATGTTGTTCCTTATTCTATAGTAAAATTGTGTTGAAAATGTGTGTATCAAATATGATACAGTAGGTATATAAGACAATTTATCTGTGAATCTCTCAATTATTATTGAATATAATGATGCAGTGTGCATTATGCCTAGCACAATCATGAATATACTGCTGTCATCTTAAGATAAATTTACAGCATAAATTGAGATATTTATAAGCATTTTTTATATATGCAACCTGCTGTCATTATAATCATTTGGCTATTTTAAGCAGTTATTTGCAAGTGAGCTTATACTTGCTAATAACTGTCTGTACAGTTAGCTGGTTATCATATTTTGGATGTTATATTAACCAATTCGGATTATATAGACCAAAGTTCCTGTATGGAAAAAAAAGAGCCATAGCTGAAATTTGCCAAATTTTACAAAAGCAAAGAACAATATGTGTTTTTGTCTCTAAAACATTTGGTGATCACTGAATAAATGCTATAAATTCCTAACATATCAAATATGACATAAACAATATATCATATGATACAGAAACATTTTGGGGGAATTTTGTCAAAAGGTCCAACAAACATTTTTTTTTTTACAAGGAATTTTCTTGCAATTATTTGATGTGTTGGGCTTGCAGGGTTAAAATGTACTAAAATATATGTTGAGTATTGTATTATATTATTGACTGTTTTGCCAGTAGTTGCACAAGGGAGAGAGATCTTGGTAAAACATACAAACAGGTCAGCAGGTCAGGTGGTGTGCAGGCAGCTCTTCTGAGGAACCTGTGCTGGAGACCTCAGTAACCAGCAGCCATCATGAAGCAGGATACTGCAGTCAGGCATGTTATTGCACATATTTTATGGTTTCGTCCTCATCCAGATACTTTTAATCCTATTATACGAGGCTACTATACCATACTTTGATCCAGACTGGAAAACCTGTTGAAGTCTGGCACTTGAATGTCTCCTGCCAAGCGTCATTTCTCGCAGTTAACTCAGAGATGTGTGATAATCATGTCCACTGAGCAGTTACGCAAAACAAGATATGAAAAGGTTATTTACTGGTCATGTTGTTCTGCTTGGACTTCCCAGCTAATTGCCTACAACTTAAATGCTTAATGTTCTAGAGAATATCTGGTATGATTTCTTTAGATATTATACTGATGAGGAGGACATTATGCATTTATTTTGGTGTTGTCCAGTTGTTGCATCTTTCTGGCAGCAGAGGGCAGACTGGTTATCTGAACAACTAATCCTTTCACCCTGATCCTCTCTCAATGCAATCTGGGGCTTTCAAGATTATCAAAATACATTATTGAATAATTGTGTTGCTTTGTAAAGTTGATATGTTTAACACTTGAAAAACATTGGTTTTGAGCTCCTTCATTTTTTTCCTTAAAAATTATAATTTGTAAAGACAGAATATTATGAAAGGTAGAGCTGAAAGACCAGGTATAAATAAAGGGCAAAGCAAGATCTGGGATACTGAGCTGTGATAATTCTATGCAATATATTCAAAATTAATATTAGATGACTTTTTCTTTTGTTTATCACAGTAGGATGATTTTTTTAATTTGAACTGGTGCAGAAGTGATTTGTTTTTCATATAATATTTTACATGTATATGGACATGTCTGTATGTGTATGTGCGTTTATAATGTTTGTTGTAAAATTTATGGTTATTTTTGAGTTTGTGATGCAAAATATACTTGCTATTTACTTTGTGCATGTACTGTATATCCCTTTTTGTTGAAATTTGAAAAAAAAAAAAAAATCCACACTGCACAACTGTCAAAATCAATCAGTGATAAAGACTGGTGTCTAAAAACTGTAAAGAAAGGATCAACATTTTCAATATATTTCTTTCTGAAACAAGTGATTACAGTTCAGAGGGTAACACTGTATATAAAGTTGTGGTTGAGAGACGGCTAAAGAAAGTGTGGATATTCTGATATTTTGTGTCATGGACGCTTTTTTGAAGGAGATTTTTGGTATTTGCAGATTTCAAAACAACAGAGGTGCCAGCTTGTGTATTTTTAATGTATTTATTGATTGATTGATTGATTGATTGATTGATTGATGCAATCAAGCTTTCATTTAAATACAATCATTTGTAACTGAGTTATTTTATAGTTTTGATCTGTTGTTCTAGTATTGAGTGAAGGTAATTACATATTTATTTTATATCAGTCATGGATGCACCTGTAGTTCAGTTTGTAGAGCATGTGCCCCCTGTACTGAGGCTGTCAGTCCTCCACAGCAGCAATGGGCCTGATTCCAAACTGTGGCCCTTTGCTGCACATCATCCTCTCTCTCCCCATGTTCCTGTCTCCATCACATCTGTTTTTATCAAATCAAGGCATGAAAAGGCCAAAATACACTTTAAAAAAGTCAAGTAGAAATACAAAACTATCAAATCATGTTGCTTTGTTAAAAAATTCATGCAGCATGTGTCCACTGAGGTCTGAAAAGAAATCACAAAGCACTCACTGGTTTTATTTAAATCAAAAGACACACAGTAAGCAACTGTATGACATACATATCTCCCTTCCACCCTCAAGGTAACTTCACTGTGATCAACAGAATCTCTATAAATTGGTCTCAGTGAAGTACAAATAAAAATATCCAAAAATATTCACCCCCTTTAAGTCAGTATTTTATGTCTCTAAGCCTGTTGGTATATTGTCTGTATTCTTTTGCAAAAAACTCTGTTTTGTGGAGGAAGTTATAACTATAATAGTAGAGCCATTTGTTCCTGCTGTTGTTCAGCAGAATGAAATTTGTACAAATAAGCTAAAAGAAGTTCCAGAATAACAAACACACATTTGTGAACATTTGCCCAGCAGCCTACAGCATGTGCAGCAGCTGTGGGTTTGACTCCTGCCTATGGCCCTTTGCTGCATGTCATTCCCTCACTCTCACTCTCCCTCCCCCTTTCTATGGAAGTCCATTTCTGCCACTTAAACAAAAAATAGCCCCATGGTAAGTCATAGAGAGATTTTTTAAAAAGTCAAAATTATGACCTTTCATCTCATAATTTCAATGTTTTATCTCATAAATTTGACTTTTTACCTGATACGTTCTTTTTATCTTATAAATGACTTTTTACCTCATAATTTCAACATATCTCATAATTTCAATTTTTTTAATCTCATAATTTCAGCTTTATCTAATAATTATGACTTTTTATCTCATAATTATGGTTTACCATGGGGATATTTTTTCTTTCAGTGGCAGAAATGGGCTTCCATAATCTCCTGTCTTATCTTCTGCTGTCATATAAATTAAGGACATACACACCCCCAAAACCAAAAAGCTCTCTGATAGTTTCCACCTAGAAACTATGTCAAGCTTTATTTCCACAACTGTGACAGCTTCATAAAGAATGTTTAATAACATCAGTTAAAGAGCAAAATGTGACAAACCGAAATGGCAGACAAACATCTGCTATTAGTTCAATACAAAATCAGGAGTCACTTACAGACATATTGTTTAAAAATGAAAAACACTGCATTTGGCCTTTTGATTAAATAATTTATTAAGAATAGTTTAATCAAATGCCTTCATAACATTTACCCATTGAGATTACTCAGAAGATAGAATCACATAGTATTTCTCTACAGACTTCACATTCAATTCTTCACTGACTTCATGTTTCAATTCTTTATCCCAAAAACTGTACACTGTTGCATTTACACCATAAAACATGTACAATCACAATGAATATGCCCATGCATACTTTAACTTTGTTAAAAATGAAAATTCTTGTCATTGTCCTGCTTGTATATTATTAACAGATGCACTGATGGAATGTAAAGCACTCATTGTTGACAACATTAAAAACCTTTTACAATAAATTAAGTCTGAGAATAAATGAGTGGCAGATCTGAAACAGAGATACAGCTGGAAAAATATACTTTGAAAAATCCACTCCCTAAATGTGTTACAGTGTCACAAGCACAAAACCTGTCCAGGGCTCCATTCCAGAGCTCAGTGTACTTAACTGGTGAAACTTGGCACTATAGCACAAAATATATACAGCATACAATATATATCTAGCATCCTAGTATTTTAAATGATAAGGCTGGTGAAATACCATATTTATCTTATTGTCAACAAACCCCTTGAAAAAAAAATCAAACCCAAGATCTGCTGGAAAGTGTCTGGCCAGGACAGAAAACACAGGTTAAGCTTCAATTAGGCCAGCCGGGGGTGCTAGTGGATAATTCAACTTCACCTCCATGAGCTGCCTCATGGAAACTTTCAGTTTCAGAACAACCACAACTTTCTTCTTATCGTTAGAATTAACTCAATACAAAAGCACACACAACTTGGGTGAAATAAACACAATCACAAAGTACAGACACCTGACAGAGTGTTTACCAAGCACAGACAGATTTTTTTGTTTTTATAAAATGTCTTTTGTGGTGAGCTTCAGGACAGAAACACTCCGAAAAATGCAGGCTAATCACAGCTCTGTTAGATCTGTGGATTTAGGACTGACAACAGAGTGAAGTGCTGCTGCAGCTCTCAGTGCTTCTTCATTGAATCAAGGACTCTGAGGATGTGCAGGAAGAGGTTGACAATGTCCAGGTAGAGGTTGATGGAGGCCAGGATGTGCTCCTCAGGAGAGAGCTGCTTCATCAACAGATGGGTGTCATAGATGATGAAACCACAGAAGACCAGAGCCCCAGATCCAGCCAGGACCAACTCCGTGCTGTCGCTGTTGAAAAAGAACTGTGCACAGGGCAGAGTCAACAGGAAGCAGTAACAAGGCTTTACTGGTGTGTGTGGTGTAGAGCTTCAGATCTGAGCCCAAACCTGGCAGGACCTGATGAAGTCCCTGTCACTGCCAACTCCTACAGTTTGGTGCATCGGGGGAAGCTTGTTAAGAAGAAAGTCGGGCTATAATCGGGTTTGGCTGAGATATGCTAATGAGGGACGGGTCAGGTCGGGTTCAGACAAAATTTTGTTGGGTTTGGGCCTTTTAGGGCTCAATTTTTCAGGCCCGTTTAAAGTTTTAGTATGATGTGTGCTCAGAGCTAACCTGCAACAAGGAGGGGCAATTTTGAAACTTCACTAACTAGCCACATATTTAGTATCCAAGCATGCAGTATGCAGTATGTATTGTGTAGTATGCAAATTATGTATTGTGTAGCATGCAAGAATGCAGTATGTGGTGTATGAACAAGCCTGTTCCACAGCCTCCACTCTTTGACAATGAAACTATTCACTGTTATGTTTCATTAATTCATTCCTTCACAGAATGCTGCCTACCTCTGTAATGCACCTGAAAGTACAACAAGGAATCAGACCCAATAGGCAAAGTACACAACCAGTCATGGCAGGTTCACAACACTTGCTGAAGCAGTGGCATTACCTGTTAGTTTTCATTTCAGTGCCCATATTAACAGGTTACAGTGTCCACACAGTGCTGTTCACGCATGTGTCAGACACTGTTCTCGCCACGCTTCATCTAGAGATTCGGTGGCTTGCCTATTTTTACTGCGCAATGTGTGCGACTCTCAGCAAAAATACACATTAAAATGTTCTGCTGACATTCATATTGACATTAGATCAAAAACAGGACACCTCTCACTACAGTTTCATTGTCTACATCTGTGCAGTATGTCACAGACATGAAAAACATCAGGTGCAGGCCTCCCTCCCTCCTTTGCTGAACGAGGGGAACAATCACTGGTTCCATTCAGAAAACAGCTATTTGCTTCTTTTCAAACTCTTCTGCAAACTCTATGTGGAAATACAGAACTTTCAGCAGCTGCCTGACAGTGTTACAGTGTTTTCTGTTTTTTTTCTTGTGGTCATGGTCTATTTGTTCTCTCACTTTCTTTTTGTCACATTTGTTTGTCTTTCTCTTCTTTGTTTGTTTATTTTTGTTTCTCTGTCTTTTTCTTTGTGTTTTTATCTTTCTGTTTTCTCACTAGTTACTCATTTCTTTTTTCCTTTCTATTTCTGGCTGCTCACAGACTAACTTAAAACACACAAACACAGCTTGCTCATTCATGTCAAGGAGGCCATTTTGTTGATGCCCTGGAGCCATGACACAGAGGGGAAAAAACACAGAGCTGATGTTTAATATTAATCAAGGAAAATAGGAAACTAACTTCATCACTAAGTTCATCTATCTTCAATTCAATTCAATTCAGTTCAATCTCATTCCCATGAAAATGCATAAAATTTCTAAAGATAATACACCCAACTGTCTAAGATGTAGAACTGCAGAAGGAACATTCATACATGTTTTGGCAGTGTCATCTGTTGAAAAGTTCTTGAATTGCGGTTCATTTATTCACTAAATCAGTCCTTAAAATAGAATTTATTTAAATCCTTGTTTGTATTTGTCAAATGAAACACCAGATTTCCAATTAGATCTAAAAATGCAGAATATTAACTACTATAACATACTTAGCAAAGAAATTTGAAAAAATTAATCCCATCTACTTTTCAGCTGTTCCTGGACCAGTTATCAATTATCAATTCCTACCATTAGAGAGAATGACTTGGTCTCCATTATTTTCTTACTTTTCAAGAGGAGATCAAAAAAGGACTTTTTGTTTTTAAACCTGGACTTCATGGCCCGGAGCCTTTATATACATACAATAAATTAGTTACAAGTTATTGTTGCCATTAACTTTGTCACTGCTTTTGTCCCATATTTCTTTTTCCAAATTTTATTTATTTATTTTTCTGTTTTCTTTCCTTTTGCTCTGTGCAGTTCTAAGTATACTTTTTGGTGTTGTTTTTTTCTTTCCATTATTTGCTCTCTTGCTTGCTTGTCTGACAGTTTTGTTTTGTTTATTTGGGTGTATGAGGGTGAAGAAACGGGATGAGAGACATGTGGAAACTCTGTGTACTTTATTATGATTGTACGATTACATATTGGTGCTGCCTTATGGTACATTCTTCGGAAATAAAAAGATGTTGAAAAAAAGGAGGTCATTTTGTTGATGCCATGGAGCCATGACACCATGAGTTGATGTTGAATGTTAATATTACATCATTTGGTAAGGTGCTTCCTTCAAACTCATGCTAGTCATACCAGGCGCTCATATTTCACCTTTACCAACACACCCACGGCTATTGTCTGATTTTTATCTCTCACTTGTTCTCTCTTTTTATTCTCTCATAGACACATTTAGGTCAGGCAGTTCAACTTACCCTCATGAAGCCTGCAATGATGAGGATCCACAGGCAGGCAAACAGTCTGAAAGGACAGAACAGATCAGGTATGTTTAGTCTGATGGTGGCTCCCTCTCCAGGAAGCATAGAGCAACTTTAATAAAACCACTGTGAAGCCAAGACACACTCACCCTGCTCCCATTTTGCTGAAGTCTCTCTTGGACTGGAAGGTGTAGGCTGTCAGGCCAGCAAACACAGCACAGGTAAGGAACAAGGCTTGCAGTACAGTGGAGTATTCATAGAAGGTCACTGTGGATAGAAACATTCTGCAGTCAGGATGATCTGCCAACAGGCTCAAAGGACGCTAACTGACAAACTCCTTCAAAGAGTTACTTACAAGCTGTGGCCACAGAAACTGCTTCCAGCAAAGTCTGAAAACAACACACACTAGTGACACTAGTGACAAAAACAAGCTTGAAACTACTATCAAATAAACAACTATATAGTCACTGAGCAGCTAATCGAGCACCACAGAATGAAAATGCTAAACATGGAAATAAATGAAAGGGGTTAATAGACATTGTAGCCCATCCATAACAGCACCAGACAGTGCAGGATTTACTGTCATGCTTCAGCTTAAACTAAGTCAAAATGTTATGTTCTCTGAGCCACTCAGATCAAACAAATAACTAGTTAAGAGGCAAGAAACAACATGGGCTTACAAATGTGAGCAGCAGGTAGAGGTTAACTGGGTGCTGGTGTCTGTACATGGCCAGAGCCAGCAGGAGAACCAGAGAGCCCAGAGCCGAAGCCACAACCACCGCAGGACTGAGGAAGAAATCAGAAATCAGTCAAAATAGGACCAAACAAACATAGAGTTGCACTTACATACGTACTGTTTGTGTCTAGCTTTGCAGACATTCAACCCCAATTCCAAAAAGTTGCGACGTTACGCAAAATGTAAATAAAAAACAGAATGCAGTGATTTGCAAAACAAATTTCAATCAATTTTCAACTGAATACAATACAAAGACAAGATATTTAATGTTCAATTATTTTTGTTAATATACACTCATTCAGAATTTGATGCCTGCAACACATTCCAAAAAAGTTGTGACAGGATCATCACCACTGTGATACATCAGTTTTTCTTTTTACAACAGTCAGTGTTTGTGAACTGAGGACACTACTTGAAGTTTTGAAAGTGAAATTCTGTCTCATTCTTGCTTGATATATGACTTCAGGTGCTCAATAGTCCAGGGTCTCTGTTGTTGTATTCTGTACTTCATAATGCACCACACATTTTCAGTGGGAGACAGGTCTGAACTGCAGGCTGGTCAGTCTAGTACCTGAACTCTTTTACTATGAAGACATGCTGTTGGAACACGTGGACAATGTGTCTTCTTGAAATAAGCTGGGATGTCTCTGGAAAAAGACCTTTGGATGGCAGCATATGTTGCTCTTAAACCTGTAGGTACCTTTCAGCATTAATGGAGCCATGGATGATGCCATGGGCACTAACACACCCCCATACCATCACAGATGCTGTCTTCTGAAGTTAGTGCTGGTAATAATCTGGATGGTCCTTTTCCTCTTTAGCCTGAAAGTCACAACGTTCATGATTTCCAAAAACAATCTGAAATGTGGACTCATCAGACCACAGCACACTCTATTACACTCAGATAAATTCAGGTCCAGAGAGGTCTGCACTGTTTCTGGATGTTGTTAATATATGTCTTTCCCTTTGCATGGTCTTAACCTGCATTTGTAGATGCAGTGACAGATTTCCCGATAATGGTTTTCAAAAATGTTCCTGAGCCCACATAGTATCCTTTATATGATATTTATTTGAGGATGTTCAGTCTTTTGTTGCACCTGTTCAAACTTTTTAGAAACGTATTGTAGACATCAAATTCAGAATGAGTGTTTATTTACAAAAAACAATAAAGTTAATCAGTTTGAATATTAGATATCTTTGCTCTGTTTTCAATTAAAGCTGGAAATATGCAAATCATTGTATTCTATTTACCTTTACGTTTTACACAGCATCCTAACTCTTTTGGAATTGGGGTTTGTATTTATAAATTCAACCCCACTGTTATGGGATGGCAGCCCAACGAAGACAGCTCACAATCTCAAAAAAATGTATGTATGCACTTATTGTTAGTCAGTGTGTTAGGTACAATAGATGGCAGTCGGCATGCCCCCAGTATGGAGAAGCAGAACTATCCCTTTAAAACACACAAGTCACAAAAACAAACTAACTGATCAAAGCAGCAGCAGATCAGCACTCTGTGTTTTGCAGTCTGCTTGCTTTCCAGAGAGTGATATTTGGCTGATAAAACGGTTGTTTCCCATATGAAAAGTCTGTCTGACAGCAAGGTAAAGTGGTGAAAATATTCTAAATGTAGCGTACACTTTAACTAATACTGATTTTCTGGGGGCTAAATATTGTGGCTAAAATTTATTCTGGTGATAACACTGCCCACAGCAGTACACTGCTTAGCTTGAGTGCAGGTACTCTGGGTGTGTGTTGACTGACATCTACTTTAGGTAATTCACTGTGCCTCACACAATCACATGTCAAATGATGCAAGCATTTAATAATGGTGACCTGCTGATAACAGCATGCATCCCTAACTCCATTGTTTAATATCACTGGCGGGAAACATGTTTTTGTGATTCTTGACTCTTTAACATGTTTGTAGCTGGTCAGTAGATAATGTTCACTTTTGTCACCACCACAGACCAACAGAAAACATCAAACATCCATCCATTCCTTCATAGCTCATCTGAATTAGAACACAGTCACTTTCCAAAAACAAATAAGATGTTTTCTCTTTTTAGGTAGGAGAAGTCTTAATAAAAGAAAAGTCCACGGCTCCCTAAGCTTTCAGGGTTAAGCAGCTCATGATGAAGCTGTCACCTGTCATCTTGGTCTGATGATAATCGGACCATCCTCACCTGGTGTGGACAAAGTCCTTGATTGTCTGAGAGAACATGAAGAGGGCAGACGTGGCTGTGGTCAAAATGATCTGCAGGCTCAGGAGGGTGTATACCTTCCTCAGGAAGTCTGATCAACAAAAGCAGCAGTGGAGAAATAGCATTACACCAGCTCAATTTCAATGTACTTCAAATAAATATACTAATTCTACTACACTTAAAGTAGGATATCAGTGTACATTACTGCCTGACTCTTCTGAATGGTTTGTTTGTATACTTTTTAACAGGGGTAGAAGTAACTGAGTTTTTTGGGGTACTTGCACTTTTTTGAGTAGATTTTCAATTCTGTACTTTTACTTGGTGGTAGTGGCTGGTGATTACCAAGTGACATATTTGAAATTTCTTCGAAATTACACACAAATTTAATGGCAAGTGCGTAATAATTCACAAGAGTCATTTTTATGCAAGTATCTGGTAATTACCATTTCACTTATTTGAACTTTCTTTGAAATTAACTACAAATATACTATGGTACTTGGTGATTACCACCCCTACATGAAGAGTGTACTTGCTAATTATCATGATTTACCATGACATTTCGGTGCACTTTTGGGGTAATTTATAAGAAATTTCAAATATATTACCTGGTAATTACCACCTATTTACCGTGAAATTATGGCACCAAAGTAACTAATAGTAGTTGTACTCTGTATTTTTCTACCACCAGTACTTTTACTTGTAATTCAGTAATATTTTGCTAATGTAACAAAACTTGTACTTTAGTACAGATTTTCAATATTCCGTCCACCACTGCTGTTTGAAAGTATAATAAATTACAAATACTTACAGTGGTGACTTTTGAAAAGTACATTGCATCTGTCAACACACTGACTCAAGGTTGCAACCTTCCCCTGACGATGTTGCAACTGTCCCCATGGGTCTTTAATGGGATGGGTAATTAGCAGACAAGTGCAAGTTTAGTATGAAATGATTAGGTTGGTGTAGTTCAAATGGTCTCGGAGTAAAATACAAACGTGTTGCAACCGTCCTCACTCTCCCCTACATCAACATCATGTTTAGACACATATCAATGCTAACAGCGTTGACACTAATGGTTCAACAGTAAGCTAACGTCATGTTTTAAGAAGAGTTATCCTGGCCAGCCTTGTTCTGGAAACCGAGTTAAATGGTTATTAAGGATAGCCATAATAACAACAGTACACAGGCAGTAATTCACAGTCATCAACAACTAGCATTAGCTGACGTGGCGGGGTGTTGTTATAACACGACTTTACTTACCCATCCGTATCTGGACACTAGCTGTAGCGACATTAGTCCCATAGTTAAAGTCGTCTTCAATAGAAGACCTGGGGTATTTTTCACTGCTCATAATGTCACTTTAGCGTTTCTCTGCTAAACAGAGACAAACCGTGACTGTGGAGATTATACGGACGAACTGCTGACGTTTAGCCACGCCTTTTTCAATAATCTTTATTGAACTTGTACAATGGACAATGCTGAGAACGGAATGAAGGGGTTCTAGAAAGGAACTCAAAAATCGCGAAACTCTCGCGAGATTTTTATGCACTGTTTCTACACGCACGCTACACAAACTAATTAACCTTTCCTGTCTTTTATAGTGTCACTTGTTATAACGTAGTTGGTAGGTTTATGGACTAAAACACTAGGTTTGAGTTAGAGAATGATCATGGTTTGGGATTGAAATGATCACTCTCGCGAGATCTGTCTGGGTTTCCCTTCAAGACACTACCAAACCGAATAAGTAAACTAAAACAACACGAAACAGTTACGCTATATTTAACCATTAAACACAGTTCATTAATTTACCGTCTTTACAGCTGTCTTTACAGCTGTCAGTTCATGATTTTATTGTTCTAATATGTTTCTCAAAATCTTTATGAGAAATACAAAAAAGAGGAGGTGAATTTACATTTCGGTATATGAACTGTGTTATTACGATTAGCTAATGTCATAATTATCTAAATTTTATAAGCTGACTATTCATGAAATCAAGCAACCCAACTACTTAAATAAATCAAATGCAATAAACTTGTCACTTATATAGAGACAAAGCAAAAGAGTGTCAAACTTCAGCCTAATGACGTTCCAGTTTACATCTGAGTTATTTACAGGGTAAAATGTGTACAACTATGTAAACCTGTGGAAAAGAAATAAAAATTCCTTCTGAACAATGCGCAGCAAAAAATGTACAAAAAAACAAAAGAAAACAGGCTCCACCACTTGCCAGGGTGACTCAGTGACACGTGACCAACATAAGGGACACCCATAAGGAACCAATGGAAATATCACTATTGTTCCAAATACAGTAACCCTGTTAAGTTAAGTATCTTAACTTGCCAGGCCATGGGATTTTTTGACTGTATCAATATCTATCTATATGATTAATACAAACACTATTTTTTTTCTTTTTTTGTGAAAAATTATTCTTTGAAGATTTATATATATGAAATATATGTAATTTATTCAGATTTTGGTTTGCTTTCATTTATTTGATTTCTAAGCATGCCGGAAAACAGCCTTGCCACAGATAAAACAATAAAAAAATGTGTTAAAAGCCTTCAAATCTAAAACTAACAAACCCTACTGATGACATATGTATAAAATGTAGTACTAAAATCATCTTTGTTTTAAAATAGATTTTTATAAATTTGTGTCCCAGATTTCCATCAAGTCTGACAAATTTTCATAAAAACATGATTTAATGAAGCATAAAAAGGATTAGCTATACCCGGTGCTAGCTATACCTTAAGGACCCCGTCTCAATTCCTGGTTTTAAAAATGGCATTTGGCATGTCTGGGGCAGTACTTAAGGAGTGGCAGATTGGGGTGGTGGTTCCCCTTTTCAAAAAAGGGGGACCAGAGGGTGTGTGCCAGTAATAGTGGCATCACATTACTCAGCCTCCCTGGGAAAGTTTACTCTAAGGTGCTGGAAAGGAGGGTCAGGCCAATAGTCGAACCTCAACTCAAAGAGGAACAATCCGGATTCTGTCCTGGTCATGGGACGACAGACCAGCTTTTTGCCATCCAGTCTACATGTGTTTTGTGGATTTGGAGAGGGTGTATGACCAGGTTCCTTGGGAGACATTGTGGAAGGAGCATAGGGTGAGAGGGTCACTGCTCAGGGCCATCCAATCTCTGTCTGCCCAAAGCAGGAGCTATGTCTTGGTAGCTCTTGGTAGTAAGTCGAACTCTTTCCGGGTGAGGTTTGGCATCTGTTAGGACTGCGCCTTATTACCAATTCTGTTTGTGATATTCATGGACGGGATCTCGAGACGTAGTCATGGAAGGGAGGGGTTATAGTTTAGTGGCGTGAGGATTGCAAAGCTGCTTTTTGCAAATGACATGGTTCTGATGACATCATTGGTCTGTGACCTCCAGCACTCATGGGATTGGTTTGCATCCGCATGTGAAGTGGCAGGGATGAGGATCAGCACCACTACGTTTGAGGCCATGGTTCTCAGCAGGAAACTGGTGGATTTTCTACTCTGAGTAGGGAATGAGTCTTTAGACCAAGTGAGGGAATTCAAGTTTCTTGGGGTCTTGTTTTTGAGTGAAGGGATAATGGGCTGAAGAATCGGAGCAGCGGGAGCAGTACTGCATTCGCTTTACTGCATTCGCTTTACTGCACTGTTGTGACAAAGGGAGAGCTTAGGCTGAAGGCAAAGCTCTCAATCTACTGGTCAATTTTCGTTCCTCCTCTCACCTATGGTCATGACCAAAAGAACAAGACCGCAGATACAAGCGGCCAAAATGGGTTTTCTCAGGAGGGTGGCTAGCATCTCCCTTTGAGATAGGGTGAGAAGATCTGTCATCTGTGAGGGACTCAGAGTAGACAGGAGCTAGTTGAGGTGGTTTGGGCATCTCATGAGGATGCCACCTGCCTCCCTAAGGAGGTGTTCCAGGCATGTCCGACTGGGAGGAGGCCATGGGGCAGACCAAGACTAGATGGAGGGATTATATCTCCACATTGGCCTGAGAATGCCTCGGAATCCCCCAGTTAGAGCTGGCTAATGTAGCCAGGGAAAGGGATTTCTGGGGTCCCCTGCTTGAACTGCTACCTCCGTGACCCAACTTAGGATACATGGTTGAAGATGGAAAGATGGATGGATGGATGGATGGATGGTAATACAGCTCAAGTGCTGTTAAGCTTTCTATTTTTCAACAAATTCACTGAATAATGTTTCTATCAGATATTTTAAAAATAGATGTAGTTGTTTTAAAAATGTGTATTTTGATTAGTGTTAAGGATGTTCACGGTCTGTCTTTCCACCTCTGTTCTATGTGTGTTCGGAGCTGACTGTGGACATGAGTTACTGCAGTTATGTTTATTACTGTTGAGATGCCTGTGAGGTAACAAAAAAAGGGAAAGCCTACAAATCCCAGAAGGCCAGTGCAACAGGTGGCCAGGTGAGACATCACATCCTGCCATTAATTTGGTGGGATGGCTGATTTGATAATTGAACACAGCCGGCCAAGACGCTGAGTCTTGAGAGACCACATGACACACACTCAGGGAACGTAGCAGCATTTTTTTTTTTTGCTTGACATCATAATGTTAATGAAATGTTAATGTAGTTAATGACTCAGCAGCTGTGGGGCTCCAGATGATCTCACACAATGGACACACACCCCTCTCCCTCACAAACAACCTCTGAGCGACTGGACTGGTTGCTCACAGGAGCCAGAAGTGCACCCTTCAAACCACCAAGAGAAGACAGCCTCGTAGGTGAGCCAAACTGGTTCCCGACAGCAGCAACTGCAAGCATGACTGCCAGCTCACTCTCCTCTGTTTCATATCAGCTTCGTGTGTGTTCTTTCTTTTTGTTTCTTGTCTCATTTTACCAAACCAGTGGCAAGTTCTGACTGTGGACTTGTTGCAGCTGTGGCATCACAATTTGCATTCAGAGAACTCTGAGCAACTTTAAAAAATAAAATGGCTACTGACTACAACTGCTGTGAAGTTACTTTGTTATAAAAAACTATGCATTACGTTTTTATGGACAACATACCAATACTGATATAGACCAATGTAGCTGTGGCCATTATCTGGCCCATAATATCAGTCCGGCAATATATAGGTTGAGCTTTATATATAACTAAACTAAGGCTATAAATGCTTTTTTAATTTACTATTTCAGGACCAATACAAAGGCAATTTCTACACCCCCCAAAATTGGGAATTATTTTCCTCTCCCTCTATTCATTTCCATAACCTTTTTTTTATTTTGTGACCTGTCTGTTTTGAGTGTGTGTTTGCCATGATGTAATTTTACAAAGTTTCAAATTAATTATGAAATTATTTTTTAATACATATTTCATGTGAATACAATTGTTTGTCAAATTTTATTTGGCATTGGTAAATAAAAATAAACATTTGTGTGCTGATGTTCAGTGTAATAGCATATGTGCCCGCTAAGCGGCGCTGGTTAGTGATGCTTGAGAAGTGATGAAAAAAGGTAGAAGAAGAGGTCTTTATTTTTTGAAACTGGAGTAAAGCAGCCATGGGGGAACTTACTTGTCTTTTATTCATAATATAAAACCCTCTACACAGTGATAGCAAGTATTAGGGCTAGTTTGCATGGATTTTAACACAGGTGTGCCTTTGGTGCTAAAATTTGAAAACCACTACATTAGAATTTGTTTATTAAATTCAGAATTTAAAAAGTAAGTAGTCTTAAAGGGAAATCAACACTTGATGTCCAGTCAGTGTTGATGGTAAATGTAGTCAACCGAACCAATTAAAGCTGAGTCTCCAATAAATCATGATCAAATAGATGCCCAGCCTTAAGCGACTGTCACTGAAGTATTCTGACTGAGTCACACACTGATAGGGGAAATCCAAAGTCATACAAAGAAAGTCATAAATGCAATGAGAAATTCTCAGAGCAGAATGTGCTGCGTTTAGCTCATCAGTCAGTCAGTGAGGATTCAGTGAGTAGGGTTGAGGATGGATTATTGGCCTGAGAGAAGGTTCCTCAGTCTGCAGACCAGAAAATGTGATCTTTAATTACTGTTACAGTGCTGCTCTTCAGTTTTGTGACAATTTGATATGATTTTTAAAACGATATGTTTATTTCCTTTTTAACACAATTATGAGACAGAACAAGTACATAATTATAAGAAAAGACATATCTTACAAAAACTTAATATTCTAATATACTAAAGTATAAGTAACAGAAGCATAGAAACCACAAGACAACAAATGCTAATAATAGTGACAAAGAATGTATTTTTAAAAGGGAAATTAAGTAATATAAATAAATAAATTTATTAATTCAATTAAACAATAAAACAACAACAATAATAATAATATTGAAATAAAAATTGGGCAGAAACAACATTAGCAGTATCTAACAGCTGATAACTGGCAAAATGGCTCTGTGCTATTTATTATTTGTCTACATTTAAATGTAGTTTTTGATTGTTCTGTATTTATTAAAAGTTAGACTTATTTGCCATTTCTCACAGAGAGTAAAGGGTAAGAAAAGTCGCTCATGGATCTCTCATGGATTCCCATTGTCATCACTTTGAAGCATATTTTACACACTAACATTACCCAGTAGTCAGGTCCCAGTTTTTTTTTTCAGAGGTGTCACTTTTCCTTTTCAGGATACAAGTTATCTTCTCCATAGCACAACAATTATTTATTCCACTGAATATTCTTCCATGATAAGGTAAGTGAACGCTTTGCTTGGAGAAAACACAGATAAGCTTGTTTATTTTTTTCATATGACTGTGGTGGAGGGATGTAACACCAAAATAAACATTTTAGGATCAAGGGGTAGCTTTACAGCTAGGATTTTTGGTATTATTCATAAAGATGTAATGTTGACTTGTTCTGAGTATTATTCCAAAGAAAGCGCAAAGAAAAATGCTGTTTTATTGCAGGTGCTGACTGTGGATCTTCAGGGAGTTTCCACACACCTTCCCTGTCTGTAACAAACAAAACCTATTTTCTCATATTTTACCTGGTAACAGTGCGATGGGAATTATTGATTGGCTGGTGTGGTGCAGTGGGCAGTCTTAGACTGCTTTGTTTGCTGCTGTGCTCTACTCTTTCACTTTAGTTTAGCCTGGTCGAGGAAGAAGGTGCATACTTGTCTGTGTCATTCGAGCGCCAAAAGAAGAAAGAAAAGATGAAGTTTGTTGTCTTTTGTCTGGCTGCTCTGGCAGCTGTCGCCTGCTCACAGAAGACGACACACAGTAAGTAGGCCTTCTTTTTTATTTATTTTTATTTATTTATTTATTTTATCTAAATGCTTTAACTTGAACCATACCATTTTACTGAAGAATCACCAGAAACTGCATGTCAGGTAAAATGTATCTCATCCTTAATGTCTGCTTGTAAACTACATCACAGATTAATGAGCCTCAATATATTTGATAGTCAGAACACAGAACAACAGGCAGTGAAGTGTGCCACTCTAATAAGTTGCTGGTGATCTGTTACAAAAACAGAGTAAAGAAAATGGAAGATCTAATGTTAGAGTCATATTTAAAAGAGAAATGATACATTCTGAAAGAAGTGTCGTGTTTTTCCTTCGTTGGAATTCCCCTCAACTGTCTTGGCTTACTTTCGATTTCCTGTAATAACCAACTGTGCTGTGACAGCTCCCCTCACTGGCTTCAGAGCATTACATCACAGCTCATCCCTCAGTCCTCATGCTGAATTTATAACTAATAATTGTCACGATAATAATCATCCTAAATTATAATAATAATACATTCTCGTGATACATAAACAAGTTCCCATGGAAAACATACTGATTGTGTGTTTTATGGAGAGTCACTCTGTGGAGCAAAGCTTCCTGTGCTTCATTGTTCAGTCAGTCAACATTAAATCAACCCTCACCTTGGTTGTGATTAGTTTCATTTTTGTTTTCCCTTTTTTATGTGCGGAGTTCACTTAGTTTATATTTGCTCACATCTCTGAGGACAAAGAAGTGTCTCCACAGTGAGCATCCAGAACAGCTTGAGTCTCTGAGGAACTCTGCTGGACAGTTAGGAGTACAACTAATGCAGCCTGATATTTAAATGAAAAAAAAATGCTCATCAAAATTTCCCAAACCCCAAAATGACGTCTTCAAATAGGTTCTTTCATCAAACCAGCTGTCAAAAACTTTTCATTTAGTATCATAAATAACAAAAAAGGAACAAATTCTTACATTTAAGAAGCTGGAACCAGCAAAAGTTTCAAACTCAAATGACTCAAATGATTAATTGCAAATAATTTTCTTTCTATCAACTAATCAGTTATTCAACTAATTGTTAGAAGCTGCACTTTATCAAAGAAAAGCAATTCCTAACAACAAAAATGAGCCCCTATGGCAAAATATGCTCATTTCTCATCATTTTCTCCTTGTGTTTCCGTACCACCAACCACAAAGTGGAGTCCTTTCAGTTTTAAGCTCGCTGAGACAGTGTCCTCTACAGGCTCACTCAAATATTGAATTTATAGCCTATGGGTCAACCAATATCATTGGCCCGATATTGACCTATCGCAGGTCATTGGTATGAGTATATATGTTGTCCAGTATGCTCCTATGTGAAAACATAAAGGCAAAATTGCTTTTTTGGTATATTTGTGTTTCTTATTTATATTAATTTATAATTTTTATAAATACATCATTGAAAGTTTAGTTTCAGTGACCTGATATCATTTTGAACAATAAAGTTTATTGTTAAACTGTAAAATATCTGGTGTTTCTGACTATTGAAGGATCACTGCAAATATTGTGTGTTTATGGATACATTCTGTGTATTATATTCTGTATAAAGAGAATAGGCCAATATATTGATATTTTTACTCCCAAATATCTGTATCAGCGTCAGTCCCCAAAATCCAGCATCAGTTGTGTTTCATGGTAGTTTGACGTCATTCCTTTCTCCATGTTTTCTCTAGCTCCTCCTAAGGTTCAAGTGTACAGCTACTCCCCAGGAGAGTTTGGGAAGGGGAACACCCTGATTTGCCATGTGAGTGGCTTCCATCCCCCTGACATCAACATCCAGCTCTTGAAGGATGGCACAGAGCTCCCTGGTGCCCAGCAGACTGACCTGGCCTTCAAAAAGAACTGGCACTTCCATCTGACCAAGCACGTGGCCTTCACACCTCTGACTGGACAAAAGTACATCTGCAAGGTCACCCACGGGCAGAGCAGTCATGAGTACGCCTGGGGTAAGTTCAGATCAGTTGAAACCAAGGTGTGGTCAGAAAAATCAAACTGCATGTAAAGAGAAAGATTAGGAAGAACCAAATGGCTGAACACAATGATAATACTCAGGGCTTGGTGATATAGTTGGTAAATAAAATGCTTCATTTCAGTTGATATCAGTAATTACTGATCGTTTTTAATTACCTATTTTTAATAAAGACCAGGACAAAAAGTGACTTTTAATTTAACCACTTTATTTGTCAAAGCACACAGAAAATATTTACAGTGAAAAAGATACTTTTTTTTTTAACTGCTATATTTTCATACTGCCTACACTCACTCTCACTCCAAGCTGTTTTTCCGTTTCTTGTGTCACATGTCGGCATGTGATCGGCTCAATCATCAAGGGATATGATTGGCTGCTCATGAGCAAAGGCATATCTGTTATGAGCTTTTCTAGCAGTTTGCATTTAAGGCATTTATATGAAACTATTGAACACTGAATAATTTGCTATTGTGACAGATGGAAGTCTTTATTGCCCCTACACACCACTATTGTTTTATTGCCCCTAATGGTAACAAACTTCAAAACATTTGGAGAGCACATTCCTGAAAAGGCTGAAAAACTCATATCAATGTTATTTTATTAATATTTTTTTCATTGAATAGAAGGGCCAGTGGTAAATACAAATGTTGCTCCACCAGCTTTTATGAGACTGATAAAATCTTCTGCATGTTTTTTTTCTTTTGTTGCAGAGCCTAACATGTAATCAGATGGCCTCAGCTACAGCAGCGTCTGTCCTTCACTGCTACAATCAACAGGACCAACCTTCTGATTTTGCTTTTCACAAATCCAAATCTCAATGTCATATTAAGGGGACTTTTCACTGACTATGTTAGTAGATGAGAGTGTGGGGGCTGCAGGTTATGTAGTGTGTTTAGATTGCTTAGATTACTTGCAACGTTTCCAGCTTTTGATACTGAATATTGTGTGTATATAAAGCAGATGTGATAAAATGCTTCTGTTTGTTCAGTTTCTAATAATTGTGTCTGTACACAAACTGCTCTTTGTTTAGTTTCAATGACTTTTCTTATATTTAAATGAGGCAAATAAATAGTTGCTGAGCCTAATGATAATATGAATTAGGCATTCTTTCTTGACTACGTATAAGTGTGTGGAAGTTTGATTTACTGTTAAACACATTTGTTAATGCCCTCTACTGAATAAATGCCTCTGAAAAATTCGTTCATCTCTTTATTTTTCAAACACAAACCTCTACAACAGACACTTTTTAATTATAGCAATATTGATCATTATGCTACCCCATCTTTATGGCGTTATTGAGTAGACAAGAGTAACACTTCAGCACTCCATTTCAGGAGGACAAAGAAGTCACAGTGTAAACATTCAAGTCAGTTCCTTAGAGTCTGCCCATTCAGTTTAAATGAGACACATTTGACCTATATTCCATACATGGTGGGCTTCACTGGGCCATCTGGTGCTCATCTCATATATGTCGTTTATATGAGATCACACAGAGTCGTGAAAATGACCACACATTATTCTAACACTTAGGGAAAGTTGTCCCTACATGTATATACTTAGTGGTGGAAGAAGTATTCAGATTCTTAAAGTATAAGTACCAATACCACTCTGTGAAAATACTCCACTACAAGTAAAAGTCTTGCATACAAAATATTAGTCAAGTAAAAAAAAAAGTATTAGCACCAATATGTACTTAAAGTATCATTATTTATATGACCCCAAACCATTGTCTCTGTCCTACAAAAACATGTCTTTTCCAAACATTAACTCTTCATGCCTAAAGAGAAAATAGAGTTGCAACAATTCATTGATTAATCAGTTAGGTGTCTGATAATCGATTAATCGATTTCTGAAGAAAAAAAGTCAAAATTCTGATTCCAGCTTCTTAAATGTGAGTATTTGCTGGTGTCTTTAGTCCTCTGAGGACATCATCTTTATAGACCAAACAATAGTTGATGAATCAAGAAAATAATAATTGTTAGTTGTAACCCTAAAAGAAATTTAAGTCAGTAAGTTTTTATTTTTTATTTTTATTTATTTATTTATTTATAGACCATTATCTTAAGTCACAATTTGCCTCAGGGCCTTTACAATCTGCACAGTGTGCGGCACCCTTTTAGTATTGTGACAGTTTATTTTCAGATAATCCAATGGATTTGATTATTCAGCCAAAGATGGGTTCATTTTCTCTACCCATAAATAAACACAGTAGACACCAACTCTGCACATGTTACGGCTGCACAATTAATCACAATAGTATAAAATTGCAATATGGCCAAGTGCAATATCCAAATCACAGAACCACAACCAAACTGAAGTTTTTTGAAAAAGGAAAAACATGTGTGAAAACAGCATTAAAACAAATGACATTCTTTTTTAATTTACCAAATTATGCAGTCCTAGCACATGCCAAGAATAATATTGTGATGGGTTAATACTAATAGTAATAATAATAATAATTATAAGAAGAAGAAGAAGAAGAAGAAGAATTTGGGTTAAACATTTAATGCATAAAAATTGAATACATTGTGTCTAAAATAGCCTGCTGGAACCAGCCTGTAAAGTACCTATTAATAAATGCAAACTCCCCCCAACATTCTTGAAACAGCCACGTGTGTGAGGAACAACAAATATTACAATTTACCCAGAGAAATCATGAGCTCGTTGCTCAGACAACTCCCACACACTTGAAACAAACATGGCGGAGTCACTAGAAGAAACTGCGCAACAGAGGAAACATGCCGGACTACTTTCTACCTAGCAACAGTGCCTCTTAATTCTCTTACTGGTGGAATAAGTTGCTATATAACGTAAGAGATGCACTTCGTATTTTGACCCAAGTATGCCGAAACTCGTTCCGGGGGCGGGGTTATCGGTGTTCGCCTCGTTGCCTGATTCGCCCTAGCGATTATCAGCAAGCACTGCCGTAGAGCTTCAAGATACTTTTTACTTTCGTTTTGGACCGAGGGTCAGTTTTATCGTCTTTTTCGACCAATACACAGAAACCTATCTACTGTCCGGAGACCGACTGAAGGTGAAACCATGAAGGCATTTGTTCTACTCGGTCTGTTTTGCTTCCTGCTCCCTTCAATGGCCAATAATTGTAAGTATTTACTCGTATCGGCTTATGTGCCAATATATTCACAAATGACGCTGTGTTATCACAAGGAAGGCTCTGAAACGTCAAGTAGGCCCCCGACCGAGCGTCAGGGTATATTTATTTATTGTTCATATTCCACCCAGTTTACTTCCACATAAACATGTGAGAATATCGCAATGACTAGCCCCCTTCAAGTATGACAAAACTTGACGTTAAGTTAGTTAAAAGTTTATGTTCATGTCGCCAAGGCGCTGTGACGTCCTTAAAAAACAGCGAAGCTGTGACGGTGTTGTGACTCCAGGCTGAACCCGCCACAGTCGCTGGTTTCAGTTTAAGTTTATTATTGTATAATGACCTGTCTGATTGATAATTCTCACTGTTACTTAACAGACTGCGGTGAAGTGAGCCGTCTTTTGTCGTCGCTTGCTCAAGCCAGCCGCACGAACATTTTCAGTGCGCCCGTATTATGAAACTTACGGTTAATGCTCCGCGTCCACTCAGAAAGTCAGGGCTACTTTAACACAGAGCGAGCTAACTATTTTACCGTACAGTAACGACAATTAAGTCCATAATTTCGGACAATGCTGAATGCAGTTGACTTCAGTACCATCCTGACTACTCATTCACTCAATATCAAGCATTTTTACTGTATTATTTTTGAGAAACGCGGAGCATTAACCGTAAGTTTCATAATACGGGCGTACTGAAAATGTTCGTGCGGCTGGCTTGAGCAAGCGACGACAAAAGACGGCTCACTTGACTGCAGTCTTAACAGCAATGTAGTTTAAGAGTGAAATGGGTAGAAAGTAGAATTTTAGAAAGAGCATGTAAGAAATGGTGTACAAATACATTACATCGCTTAAATATTATTTAAGTTCAAGTAAAAGTACCAGTGTTAAAAATGCTTAAGTAAAAAGTACAAAGTATTCTCCTCAAAAACTACTCATGTTAGTTACGTTGTAACCATTGATTTGTAATACATTATCAATAGCAGGCATTCAAGGGGAAATATGTATTATATTTACAATATACTAACACAAAATGATGACGATGATAATGATGATGATGATGATGATATGTCATCAAAGACAAAGAAAGCATACTAAGTTGAAGTACTGGCTTCTCAAATAACAACACTACAAGCAGTATGTTGTGTAGAGCCTGACCGGGACAGGATTTTAGGGCTGTTGCCTATATTAGGGAGAGTAAGTTCAGATATCAGTATATCACTTGGTATCTTTTATGCAGGACATAACCGGCGGCGGAAAGAGTACTGAAAATCTGTACTCAAGTGCAAGTACTGTTACATTACTAAAATATTACTTGTTAGAAAAATACTTAAGTAAAAGTATTCTTCTCAAAAACTACTCAGAGTATTAGTTACTTTTTAACCACTGATGTTTAATACAAGATCAGTAACATTCATTCATTAACAAAAACATTCATCCATTTAATATTCAATTAAAGTGGTGTCTGTCTCTCCAAATCTTCAGTTGAAATTCCCCCCCAATTCCTGTTCTGCTATATAATATTGTGCATTTTCCTTAAGCAATAGTTCAAAATGCTAACAATTGATGAATCATTAATAATTTATAAGATACAAAACATGTGTCATATATTTTTGTTCTCATTTTCCATTGTTTTCAACGGATGGCTCCATCAGACAAAAGAATGTCAAATGAGGTGCAATTACTGCCATTTTTAGACTATCGATTAATCAGAATCAGAAATACTTTATTGATCTTCAGGAGGACATTGTTCTTGTTACAGATGCTCCATACAAGAATGGAATAAAATATATTTCATAGTGCAGTTAGAAGAGAAAATATAACAAGATGTATAAAAATATGTACAGTCTACCAAATATACACAGAGACAAAATGGCAAGATAGATAATAAAACAGAACATATACAGTGAGGTAGGGCTGGGCGGTATGACCCAAAATTCATATCACGGTATAAATTGAATCCCTTCACGGTAACAGTATTTATCGTGGTATAAATGTTGCCGTGTAAAACTTATAATGGAAGTGTTTCTGAATGGGTTTTGTAGTCCCTTTTGTTGTCCCAACAACAAAAAAAGCAAAGATATAATGTAATTTTTTTGAGCATTTATTGTACAGAAGAACAACAGAAGTAAGGATAGTGCCTCAGAAGTACAAAAATTCTTACAAAAATAAAGTGGATATTGTAAATAGTACTTCAAGTAAGAGAGGTTTTCTATAAGGCAAATGGCAAAAACAATGAAAAGGTTCTGTAATCCTGTAAAAATCTGTAAAAAAGAATACCAAAGTAAAGAATGTGAGTATTTTTTCCATCACAGCAGGTCAGTGATCAGTGTTTCAGTGACTCTCTGTGGTTCAGTGAATAGTGTTTTATTTATGGCGGCCCGCCACATTAAAAACATCAACACCACGACATGATTTTCTATTTTTGGAGCTGCGCACCTTTTTTGGTCGTGTCTAGAAGGTAACCCTTTATTTGCACAACTCTCGCGAGATTTGTTTCCGTTATTTCTACTAAAATAATCAAACTCGCGCGATCTTTCGCAGGTCTAGGGTTCCCTTCTAGACACGACCCTCTCTGTCTCTCTGTCAAACTACAGCCAGCAGACTGTCTGTAAACAGCACGATGTTACACTCTGCAGAGTTTCACACAAAGACTTTATTTGTGTGGACACCCAGGTTTCGTTTGTCACCAATTTCGTCATTTTTATTTTTTAATCAGTCCGAGAGGACGACGATATCAGTGATTGATTAGTGATCAGTCTGCCCTCCTCTCCTCCCTCACCTGTTCACTCTGCTGTGAGAAGATCTGAAAGTTTCTCACAGAGAAACACAGACTCTCCTGTTTTACGTATAGGCCTCCTTATACTAGACTTGCACCGATTAATCGGCAATGCTCGGAATCGGGCCAGTTTTCACGTGACCGGCCCTGACCGGTGACCGGCCGGTCAGCGTCACAAATCCGGTTCTGTGCCCGTCATTGTCACACACATGTTCTGCACGATGGTCACGTCATGCGCGCAGCAGACAAACTGACCGTGACGTCAACACAGTGCTGATAACAGCTACACACACTCTGACAAGATGTGTGGATGGATGAAGCTGGTGTCAGTGACAGATTCCAAGAACAGGATAAAGAGAAGACAGACAGTCTACAACGAGACAGAGCAGCTGACAATGTCGCAAAACAGCCGTAAACTTTGTAGCTCTTCAGGCTAATGCTAGCAAGCTAGCAGCAGACTGCTGTTCACAGAGGGACAGTTAAAATCTCTTCCACAAAAGATCACGTGAAATCGCGTCCCGCGAGATGATCTCGCGAGATCACGTTCACCCAATTCATAATCTTAATATAAAATTATAATAAGGCCTGGTTGTAATCTGGATGATTTTGGAGAAAGTATTAAATGAATATTTAATAGTCAGTGTCTTATTATGAACATATTTACAAGAAAAGTTGCAAAAATGTTTGTGAATGCTGTCAATTACAGTTCTTAGAAAGACTGAAAATCGGAACCGGCCAAAATCGGAATCGGTAGGTCAGACCCCTCAAAAATCGGAAATCGGAATCGGCTAAGAAAGTTGAAATCGGTGCAAGTCTACCTTATACAGTTGTTTAATTTTATAAGTGCATCTGGTTGGTGTCGATGTCATTAACCATCACGTTAGTTTCTGTTGTAATAAACTCTGTCATTAACAACAGTCTCCTCCACACGCAGCTTTTCTGCATTACCAACCGATTTTCGATTATTACCGATTCTCGATTAGCGATTATTGATTTTCCATTTGACAACAGTAACCCAAAATACACCACAAAGTTATTGCACCATTAAAAAAAACAGTCAGTTGCTGAATTACTTAACTCTTTTATTGAGTACCAACTCAAAGCACTTCCTGTGTAGTGTAGGTGTAACTTCAGAATTATTTGTTTTAACTTGGCAAAACTTATTGTAGCTTTACTAGTTTATATACTGTAGAAGACAGAAATGAACACAACACATTGTGTTGTGACTGATCAAGTTGTACAAACAAGAACAATTAAATGGAAGGCTTATAATTTTTCAGATCAGCAAAAAAGAAAAAAGTGGTGAGATTAGGGTCAAATTATTTTAAAAATGCACTTGTCTTTGATCTTTGTCTGTCTGTAATTATCACCATAGTTATGTAATGTAATAATAATGATAATAGTAATGATAATGGTAATAATATTAAAAACTTCAAACTTATACAGTGCTGTACTATGTATATACTATACATATATTAGATCATTATACACTGTACAGTATAGTACACAACTATGCTCTGTAGTCTGGCTCAATGTCCCACCTACAGCACAGCACATCTGATTGGTTAGAAGTCATCATCAATCAGCAGACACACTGTGTCACAGACGGGGCGAGACAGAGCTGCACCAGTGAGCAGAGAGGAGCTGTGTAGAAGTTAAGACAGCTGATATCACCAAAGTTTCAATGAACACAGTTTTATGATCTGTTTCTTTGGTGATAGCATAGTTACATCAGTGAAAAAAGTTATGGTCTGGATTTCACTCAAGGCGATGTGATGGCTTTTAAATCAGTCGCTCTTCACAGAGATGCGCTGCACACAGCAGCATCTGTCCTGTCTTTTCACTGCAACTCTGCATTGAGATTTCAGGTATTATAACTTATACAAAAGTAACAGTGACAGTAAAACTATGATGCTCACATGTGGTCCGCAGATCACATGCGTGCCGAACCGTAGAGGGCGATCCGTACTGGACATGGGTCAACTGCAATCCGTTGCAGCCCTAGTTGGTTGCTTGTTGGTTGCTCATTGCTGATTCTCGTCCATTTAACACTCGTCCATTTAACACACCTGCTCGTACGCCTCACTCGCTCTGGCCGCTGCACGCACTTGCAAATTGGAACTGGGTGCGCTCACGTGACGTTCAACTTCCGTTGACCGTGGGATAACATTTTTACAAAATATAACAATGCAAAAAATAATTGATTTTCGAAAATTTAATAATTGATTCATACTCTTCCATAACATAATCGTGATTAATTAATAATCAATTTTTTCACCACCTCTAATTATTATACATATGTACTGTAATAGATTAGAAGTAGAGAGAGAATAGAAAGACGACAAATCAAGAATTATGTACACAATGTGCATTGTGATACAAAAATATATATTTATATACTGTAAATGTATGACAGAGTGGACAGTAGAATTATTGCACAAGTTGAATTATTGCACTGTGTAATTGCACTGTTAAGTTATTGTACACGGTTATTGTAGTCAGTCAGCAGTGCACTGCAGTATAACTATGGAATAATTTAAGAGTTATAGTTGTTGACCAAAAATAGTCCAAGGGCCACTCAGAGGGAGGAGTTGTACAGTTTGATCACCACAGGCAGGAATGATTTCCTGTGGTGCTCAGTGGTGCATCTTGGTGGGGTGAGTCTCTCACTGAAATAAATAAATATCCATGAATACATTTTTAATTTGTCATTATTTTGATGCCTGAAAATTGAAAAAAAATACTGTATAATTTTTTAAGATACAATTTTGGATTTCTAAAACTCAAAGATTTAAGTTTATCTAAAGAAGAAAGGTAAATAATCTTTTTAATAGACCTACAACAATAAAAATGTTAAAAAATAATTGTTATTCATTTCCACATAATTTTTTGCCAAGGTCACAGAGATCCACTGGTGAGGGGTTAAAGAGCCGTACATGGCTCCGGAGCCACAGGTTGCAGGCCCTTCTTCTAATTAGTTCATTCCAGCCCTGTAACACATTTTCATCAAAACATTTCTGTACATATGTTGGTCTTCTGTGTCTTGGTAGCCGCACCCAAGGTTCAGGTGTACAGCCGCACACCGGGAGACATGGGAAAATCCAACGTCCTCATCTGTCATGTGAGCAACTTTCACCCACCGGAAATCTCCATTGACTTGCTCAAAAATGGACAGAAGATGCTCAGCGCCGAGCAGACTGACCTGGCCTTCGGTGAGAACTGGCACTACCACCTGACCAAGCACGTGCCTTTCACTCCAAACAAAGGAGACCGCTTTACCTGCCAGGTGTCTCACATGGGAAAGACCAACCAGTATGACTGGGGTATGTGTCTGTCTGTCTACCGTCTTTGTCATTTATTGCCCTGACCATCACTCAGTACAGTTTGGCTAAATCATGCTGTAGTCCTACAGCTTAATACTAATAATTAAGAATAAGAAGTGAAAAGACAACAAATAATTTACATAAACCTATCCTGTTTACACATCACTGCACTATTTACATTATACAAAATGTACATACACTATGACCATGTGCAGCTTTATTACTTCACTATGTAATCTACTATAATTAAAGAAAAACAAAACAAACAAATCATTATAGACAGAAAATAAAAATGTGATCACATGTAGTATGAGATATGTCATATTGTACTATCATAAAGCTACATGTATTGCATAATTCTGTAGATAGAAATATAGATTAGAAATATTAGTATACTTTAATCACATATATATCTTAACATATATCTTTTTTTCATTATGTCTCACCCAATAGGTCAGTGTCATTCTTATTAGTACTTATGTGTTATTTCAAGTGTTTGCAGTAATAACACACTACAATATATGAAAATTACTAGTGAAACACAAAAAAGAAACTGAGTAATGTAAATAACCACGAGATGTGCTCACACTGCCAACATGAGAATGCAAACTCATGAAGACAAATTTAGTCACTAACCTGAACCTCTAAGCCAGATGTTCTTCACCCCTGGTGAACCAAGACTGCTTTTTGGCTTTTGTTTTTATTACATTAGTATCTTAAGGATGAAAACAGGAAAACACGTCTTCCATTACCACAAAAAAGGGGAAAAAAATCTCGATTTACTACTGTGTATCATTTTGTAGATTGAAACTAGTAAATAAATGTTTATTCTTAATACATTCTTTTTTATTAAATGGAACACAAAGATTAAAATGTAAAATGTACTTGAAAATTAGAAAGTGAGCTACAGAATTAACTGAAAATACTCCACAAGACAGCGTCCTCATGACTATATGGTTGAATACATGTAACACAGAACCACAATGTTCTCTTCAGGCTGTCACCCCGTGTCTCTTTATATTTCCTGCCTTTCATACCTGTCAGTTGTCAGATAAAAGCACAATGCGGAAGACATAATAATGTTAATTGGGTTTACATTTGTGTTGCTAAACTGTAACCAAGCAAGTAGGGATGCAGCGATTAACCGATTTTACTATTAACCGCGCTTTAAAATGTCACGGTTATTTAATCCCAAAGGCTCTGCTACACCGAGTTTTTCTGTTCTCACTCGCAAAAAACAGACAGTATGCTGATACATTATTTTTTGCGCAACCTGCACAGAACGAAAACAAAGTTACACCAGAGGTGCAGCTGCTTACAGTGCGATGTGTATCAAGAGAAATGGAGGCTACACTACATTAGCTTAGCAATGGCAGAAGGACCAAGCAGCAAAGCTTTGTTTCCACTGAAAAAAAGAGTGAAGTCGGCAGTGTGGGAGCATGTCGGATACACCAAGAATGACCAGGGAGTGATTCAAGACGATGGATCACCCGTCTACAAAACCTGCCGAAAAAAAGTTGCGGCTAAAGGATCAAACTCATCTAACTTGATGCAGCATTTGTGGGATCACCACCCAGCTTTACACGCCAAAGTAAAGGTAACACATAATAACTGAGTTAAATTACATTAGTGGCAAGTTACTTAATGAAACATTGAGTTGGTAGAGAGTTAAATATAAACATGTCACTTACAGTCAGTGGCGTAGCGGTGAGAGTTGAGCTTTAAGGTCAGTGTAAACAAACAGCAGCAAAGCGGCTCGTTTTTCTAAGGAAGACAAAAGTGCTCCTCTCAAGGACTTCAGTCAGTGACCATTTAACATTACAGGTTGTTTCTTCCTGTCTGTGTTGAGTAAACTCGAGGCATTGTGGGTTAATATACCAGGTGTAAAACTCTAACAAGCTTGTAGACTTCCAGCACTCTACCATGGAATTTAATTAATTGCATTTCAGTTATTATTAATACAGCATAAGTAATGTTTTCAATTTATTTCTATTATTTTTTTACTAAAACTTGTGAAGTGCTTGTCTGTGTTAAAGCTCTATATAAATGTAATCCGTTACTATTATTATTATTATTATTATTAGTAGTAGTAGTAGTAGTAGTAGTAACTTAAAACAAACAAAACAATAACATACAGGATTTAATCAGGCCACATGTAAAATTAGATTTATTATTGAAAATAGATTTTAAAAATGAATTTAAAAAATAGACATGGATGACAGTTGACACTTAAGTTTATTACCCACATGAGTAACATTTTCCCCTGGGGGATCAGTAAAATTAATCTTAGTCTTATATTAATAATAATACTTAAATTACTTTATTTCAAATATTTTTCCACCATGTTTGTTCTCTACTCAGGTCCAAAAGAAATGTAGAAAGAATACACAAACTGAAAATACTAAATAATTTTGTGATATTTTTGATCAAAAGAGCCGTGCAGACAGAGGTCGTGCAGCCTTTGACTCCATTTGTTTTGTTCAAAAGGGAAATACTGACATGCATGTTTACAGAGCAGAGGTCACTTTTATTTAAAGGAGCATTGTGTGATTTCCAGTGGCATCTAGCGTTCAAGCCTTAGATTGCAACTAAGAGGATTTACCCCGACACCACCCCTCTCTCACCAAGAGTACGGTGGCTGTCAGCGGACAAAATGGCGAGCGAAAGCTATCTCACAACAAACTACAATTATGTGTGTAGGATGAATTACCTGTCCAGCAGAAAACAGGCAACCTCGGCGTCACTGTGAAAACGTTTGTCCTCCATCAGCGATTTCCTTCGTGTAAACGCTATGCTGATGTTGATTCGTGTTTTTGCCGTTTCCTGTCATGCTTGCGTTTACTTTCTTCGCGTCTCCGCTTCTTGGATGATGGGGATTCACTGTCCGCTGCTTTTTGTTCTGGTACAGTGTATGTATGATCCTCCATTTGTCAAAACTGTGCCAGTCAAGGTTCACAACGCTAAATGGTCTGCCAGCAATCACCTGCGTCTATCCTCCCCATCTACTTCCGTGTTTACGTTGCGGCGTCTACGTAAGGTCGCCATGGGCTTCCCAAGACTCACTGTTAGTGCAGTTTGTCCGCTCTGCGCTGCCGTAGACGGCGCAGGATGATGATCTCCATAAGTCGACCCGACAGTATGTAACTATAAATGGCTATTTCTAAAGTAACGGGAACATATAGATTATGAGTTTACGTTGATTGATAATAATAAATAACATACTTATATATAATATATCTCATTTATGTAAATAAATTCCTGTAATTATTACACACTGGTCCTTTAATTCCAAAGAAAGAGACAGACTTTTTGTTTATCTTTATTTATTATTTTGTACTGTATTATTTGATTACTGTGTTATTTCTGACAGTAAATAACACATTAAAATCTCTAAAGAATGTTCATGTGATTTTCTACATTAGTTCATTAGTAGTATTGTGTCATAATAATTGTGATAATCGTGAAACCATGATTATTCCTCAGACTGTAATCATACAATCAAAATCTATAATCGTTGCATCCCTACAAGCAAGATCGCCAACTCAGTAAAAATAAAAACAATTAAAAAATGTCAACTTTTATTTTAGTTTCTGTTTTCAGATTCTAAAAGCTTTGCAGCATCTAAACTGTCCAGATGTGAGAACAGGTTCTCAACTTTATTTTTCATAATTATTTCTCTCTACAGACCCAGATATGTAAGTTCTGTGCTCCAGTGTGCCTTCAGGTATGTTCCACATACATTCTCAATGTCATTTTCCAGTTCATAAACAAGGAATCAGCACAGTTCTCACTGATGTTACCCCCTTTTTTTTTATAAACACAGGTCTGGACCACAAGAGGACAGAAAGACTTCAACTTGGGTTCAGTTAGTAAAATTATGATTTGAAAATGTCTGTTGTGCCTTTGTATTGTGTGGCCCATGGTATTTACTGTTTGCTGGCAACAATTTTGAATGGTGAATGTTTAATAATTGTAATCTATCTATGTAAACTCTTTTCTGTGTCGAAGTTGATTTCTGTTTTGCAGAATCATAGTTTGCTATTAGAACAATAAGCAGCATGGTAGGCTCTGCCACGCTGTCCACTTCATTTATTACACACGTTTTTTTTTACAATAATGGTTGACATGAGCTCACACTCGCAGATTCAGCAGAAATATAGTAACATATGATCATGGTTGTCTGAGCGATGTGTATGACAGGCAGATCTGGTTATAAGGAGGTAAAAAGTTGTGTGCAACGGGACAGGAAAAATCTGATAAGTAAATAAGGCTAAGTTATTAAATAATGTAAATAAAAAATAACATACATGTATAAAATGTATAATGTATAAAAAATAATTCAGTAATTCTGGTTTTCTAGTCAACTGTGAGCCTGTAAGTTTGGATTGTCTACCTACAAAAAAAAACATTTTGGGGATTGTCATTTGATTTAATATTCATTTGAGGAATATGGCTTTATCATTTACATTGATGATTGGAAATTTAAATGTTTACATTCTTTTGTGTGTTTGATGCATCATCTGTAAAGTCTAAAAGATTTCTCTGAATTGTTGTTTTTAGTTGATTAATGTAAATGCAATTATTCTTCATCTTGTGATCATTTGTTTTTATTTTAGCTGAGGTTTATAATGCAAAATGACTCCAAAAACAGCACTTTTGTCTTTTAAAGTATATACTGCTAGATCTCAGTTTGGCTCATTTTATTTTATACAATATGATTGAGTAACAATGTTTATAACACATTAAATTAATTTGGAAATAAGTGTGAGAATGAGTTAGTCTGCCTGCTGTCATTTTAGGGTAATGTTCCACTGAATGAGCCCTAAAATATCCTCCTTGTTCAGCTCATTGAATTCTAAACCATGTGGGCTTCAAAACATCAACATGTTGGAAGGAGAGGGGCTGTTTCAGTGAATCTGTTTCAGTGAATTGATTAATCAATTATTCAATTAATCATACTATTTTGATAATCAATTAATCATTTGAGTCATTTTATAAGAAAAAAAATCTCTGATTACAGCTTCTTACATCTTAAGATCTGGTATCTTTGCTCCTCAGAAATACAAACAGAATATTTCTGGGTTGTGGACAAAACAACATTTGAAGACATCTTGCACTCTGGGAGACACTGATCGGCATTTTTCACCATTTTATAGACCAGACAACTAATTGATTAATCAAGAAAATAGTCAACAGATTGAGCAACTATGAAAATAATTGTTAGTTGTAGCTCTGCTTGGCTGCACCTCAGACTCAATGTGCTGACTGACAACTTCTCTGCCAAATAAATAGGAATTGGGGAACAACCATTTTAAGGGTGTGTGGGACATTTGATATAAAGCTGTGACTCAGGAAGGCCATTGACTGTTCTTTTTATTATCCACAGCTCCTCCTGATCACTGTGTTAAAATATGTGTTAAAAATAAACATGGTTATTGTCACTGGTGCCAGCAAATACCAGGCTTCCACTTCCACAAATAAAATCTGATCAGTTTGATTAAAACATATGTGCTTTGGTTTTTTGCTTTTAAAACTTAATGTGATTACAAGGACCTTTCATATTGTGTTGATTTTGGAGGTCGCTGGGCATGAAAGCAGTATTGTTTCCACCATCATAAACCACAAAATACGACATCAACAAGAAAACGTCAAACCCTTGTGTATGGCTAGTTGTTACACCAGTCACTGGTGGTGTCTAGAATGTGAACTCCTGGATATTATATGTTCATCTGCAACTTTCTATAGTGATCATCAAGTGTACTGAAGTAGAATATCACCTGATTATTAAGCAGTGTTTGAGTAAAAAACTGTTATAAATGCAGGTGCAAGAACAATAGTTTCCATTCATAATTCATCATCAATCAGTCCAGTCATTTCCAAAGACTGGGTCAGGACCCATAAGTGGGTCACAGGAGATTTTATTTGGGGCCCCACATAAATAAAAGACTATGGAAATTCTGCAATTTTAAGATTTTTATATCCAGTACACCTTTTATAAGGCATTTAAATGTGTGGATTGTTTTAATGATGAGAGGAAAAAATGAGAGCCTGTTAATTTTGCCTTGATGCACTTATTTTGTCTCATAGGCTATAATATTGTAAGTTGTTTTCCTGATCAGAGGAAATAAAAACAATGGGGTGGACATGTTTTGTTATTTTCAATAAAGCATCAAGAGAATAACTAAAATCACAATTCAAAAGTCTGTATACAAAACTATTTTGAAAGATAAATTTCTTTGTCCTCAGTTTAAAAATTAGTAGGCTATTTAGTAGACCACACCTCTGTGACCCGTCCAGCTCTGTGATAATAATTTCAGTAGTTAAAAGAAAAAAAAAATAAAGCTGATGCTATAGAAAAAGTAAAAATAAAAAAAGAGATCCTCTACTAACGATAAAGGTTCTAAGAGAGGAAATAATTGAATTGATGTGTATTTTAGACAGTAAAGCTTTGCAATGAATCGCTTATTCTTTAGGTATATATGCACGTGTGTGCTTCGGGGGTTCAGGTTTACTTAGATACAAGTCGGGGGCGCTCCAAAGAAAAAAACTTGGGAACCACTGTGTTATGTCATTGTTTCATGTAAAACAATTTAGTGTATTTCTAGAGTGTATTTCTATATGTGTGTATATATATGTATATATATGTATATATATATATACGTGTGTGTGTGTGTATAATTACATACTACACATTCCGTTCACATTCAGCGGCTGCTGGGCACAGCAGGGGAATCAGATCTTAGAGTCAAGTTACTGTATTAACTGCATTAATGATCAGAGTTTGAATTCATAATCACAAGGCCAAGATAGTGATAACCCAGCAAAGAGGCCCCTGTGGGCCCCATGCAGGTTTTTTGTGGGCACTGTGGGCCAGGGCCAACCCCCACAAAATCTAAATGGGCCCAGTGTGCGCTGGCCCAGGTGAGGCCCACAGCAGAACTTCTCCTTGGGCCCCCTGCAGGCTTTCACTGGTCAGCCCACACTAACAAACTGCCCACAGAAAACCCACACGGGCCCAGTGTACATCAGCCCTTTCGGGCCCACAACAACTTTTCTACCTCTGGGGCCATGTGGGTTTTGGGTTGTCAGCCCATACTCCTTCCTAACACCTGTTTAAGGCTGTGACCATCTTACCTTTTTTTGTCTAGCCTAAATTTTATCATTTGCTGGGTAGCCTAGAGATATCTCATCCATAGCCATTTTTTAAAATATATTTTTTCTTCATCTGGCCTCAGTTTGCAGCTTATCAAAGAAAAATAAATATCTGCAAATCAGAGATTACGGCAGCATATTTACAGGGGCATATTAAGACAAGACATAGTTTGATAGTAAAAAAAAAAAGCTCAACAGAGGATTGTGTGTCTGAGATCAGAATGACAGAATTAGATGAGGCGGTTAAGAGAATAGCTGTAGGAAAGGCTCCTGGACAAGATGGACTGACCAAATTTTTTACAATTTTTAGGGAAAGGATTTAGAGAGGTTTTTTGGATCCTATAAATTACATTTTAAGGAACAAGACACTAACACCTACAATGAAACAGGGATCAATAACTCTTACACTTAAACAGGGTATAGATAAGAGATATATTGCCAATCTTCGTCCTATTAGTTTGTTGAATTCTAACTATAAGTTGTTTACTCATGTAATTGCTGATAGATTAAGGGATGGTTTGACACAGATTATAAATGATACAAATGATACTTGGTTTGGGAACCGAAGAGTCACCAGTTCAAGTCCCTCTCGGGCCAAACGTATGGAGTGTGGACTGGTAGCTGGAGAGGTGCCAGTTCACCTCCTGAGCACTGCCGAGCACTGCCGAACCCCTAACTTATTAAATTCTCAGGGGCCCTGCACAGGCAGCCTTCGGGCCCTGCCTGGGCTCGGTGAGGGCAGCATTTGGGCTTACTGAGGGCCAGCAGTGTTGGGCCAATGTTTTGCCAATGAGCAAATTCTCAGGGGCCCTGTGTGAGCAACCCGCGTGGGGCCCTTAGGCCAGCCCTAAGTGGGCCTGTGCAGGACCAGTTCAGGCTTGTTTGCTGGGAAACTAGCCTCACAAAATTTGGTGTTGGAGCATCATAACAAATTAAAGCATCATTACTGTTGGAGCACCTTCTCATATATAAAAACTGGTGACAGTGAAGCTTTGCATGGATGAGACATATAAGTTAACAGGTGAAGGTGCAACTGCACACAGATGAAAACTAACAGGTGACAAGCGCACCTTAATATGGATGAAAATACAGTAAACTAACAGGTGAGAGCACACATTCACATTGATAACAATCTTCATGTCTACATGTTGGCATTAGCAAATAAACAAAAACATAAGTGTATCAGTTGAATATTTCCATCCATTCATCCATTTTCTGTAACTGCTTATTCCCAAAGGGTCGCAGGGAGCTGGAGCCTATCCCAGCTGACATTGGGCGAGAGGCGGGGTTCACCCTGGACAAGTCCCCAGTTCATCGCAGACAGACAACATAGAGACAGACAACCACTCACACTCACATTCACACCTACAGGCAATTTAGAGTCACCAATTAACCTAGCATGCATGTCTTTGGACTGTGGGAGGAAGCTGGAGAACCCAGAGAGAACCCACACAGACACAGGGAGAACATGCAAACTCTGCACAGAAAAGCTCTGCCCCTGTGGGATTCGAACTCTGGACCTGCTTGCTGTGAGGAGGCAGTGCTAACCACTGCACCTTCTGAAACTTTCTGAAAGAAAACTATTTTTGGAAGCTGCTTTTTCTTTCTCTGCTGCTTCTTTCAATTCTATGTTCTCAAACCTACTTCTGTGTTTGCATATTGCTTGTTTCTCACTTACTTGCTGTCTTGATGTTTTACTCACTAACTTTCTGTTGATTTTCCCTCACGGTAATGTCCATAACTGCAATAACCCAGAATTCCACACAGTCACTCTTTTTGCATTCTTGAACATGAAATCGGCAATTAATTCTTATTTAAATTTAATTTAGAAACGTGACGTAGATGTATGGGTCAATAAATTATAAGCAGGGGCGGTCCTAGCCTATTTGGTGCCCTTCTGGGGAAACTGCATGCTTTCAGTCTGTTGTTATTTTTTTATACACACATGGACCTGTGAACAGATACACGTTTCTGGTTAAAACCACTAACTTTTATTTCTCAACCCATGTCAATGAGTGCTGTTATAGTCAATGGTTGATGGAGTAAAAATAAAAAACATTTGTTTATTTTCTAACTTACTCCACATAGATCATAAAACCGTGATTGTAGATGACAATTGTCATTTTGTATAGGTTTTTTTCTGCGATTTCGCACAACCCAGGAAAAATTAATTGTGACATTATGGGCTTGGATTGATAATACTACGAATTAAATTTGCAGTGGTGGACAAAGTACTCAACCCCAGTACTTGAGTCAAAGTATAGATACTCCTGGTCAAATATTACCCAACTACAAGTGAAAGTTGCTCAGTCAAAATTTTACTTGAGTTCAAGTACAAGAGTACTTGGTTTTAAAAATACTTAAGTATTCAAAAGTACAAATTACATAGTACATTTTCTAATATCAATACATGCTGTATTGTTTTTATGAATTATATATTTACATTTACAATATTATATATTTACAGAAGCTTGTAACCTTAGACATATATACGTAGACGCCGCATTGAGCGCTGAATCATACATCGATGTTGCCGCTATATTGGATGTGGCAAGAGCGAACGGAGAATATGCCTTATTCATTCATGCAGAGTGGCAACACACAGAAAAAGCTGTGCAAGACCATTCTTTTCCAAGGTTTTCAGTTTACAAACACACACACCGAGACTGTAGTTGTATAGTTGTATAGATATATGTATGTATATACATTAGGGGTGCAACAGATCAAAAAACTCATGGTTCGGATTGTATCACGGGTTTGAGTCACGGATTGGATCATTTTTCAGATCAGCAAAAAAGAAAAAAGTGGTGGGATTAGGGTTAAATTATTTTAAAAATGCACTTGTCTTTGATCTTTGTCTGTAATTATCACCATAGTTATGTAATGTAATAATAATGATAATAGTAATGATAATGGTAATATATTAAAAACTTCAAACTTATACAGTGCTGTACTATGTATATACTATACATATATTAGATCAACTACTACAACTACACTCTGTAGTCTGGCTCAATGTCCCGCCTACAGCACAGCACATCTGATTGGTTAGAAGTCATGAGTCAATCAATCAGCAGACACACTGTGTCACAGACGGGTAGACAGCTGATATCACCAAAGTTTCAATGAACATCACAGTTTTATGATCTGTTTCTTTGGTGATAGCATAGTTACATCAGTGAAAAAAGTTATGGTCTGGATTTCACTCAAGGTGATGTGACGGCTTTTAAATCAGTCGCTCTTCACAGAGATGCGTTGCACACAGCAGCATCTGTCCTGTCTGTTCACTGCAACTCTGCATTGAGATTTCAGGTATTATAACTTACACAAAAGTAACAGTGACAGTAAAACTATGATGCTCACATGTGATCCGCGGATCACATGCGTGCCAAACCGTAGATGGCGATCCGTACGGGACACGGGTCAACTGCGATCCGTTGCACCCCTAATATATGTTCGTCAATGCCCCCCGTACAGATAGATGTATGTATATATGTATATATGTTCAGATATATGTATGTATATATGTTCATCAATCACTGAATATCAAAATGTCATAATCTGCCTTTTCCTTCATTCCTCGTGTGTCAGCTGTTTCCCCCTCCTCTTTGTTTCTTGTGTCTGTGTGTCTGGGCGTGGCTCATCAGCTCTGCTGCAATCAACTCCTGCTACCAATCTGCCTGCTCACCTGAAAACCATCCAGCAATCAACTCCAGCAGTACAAATACTCCGGCTCTGCAGTCCAGTCTCTGCCAGATCGTTCAGTCTGCCTTGCGGTACTACCTTGGCCTACCTGTTACTGATTGCTTTTTTCCTCGTGTGGATTTTTGCCTGAAGACTTGTCTGTTTTTGCTTCAGCTTGACACTCACTGGGAACCCATTCGCCTGCCACCTCAGCCTGCCATCTGTCTCCAGCCTTGCCCTGCCTGCCTGCCTCTGATCCATTCACTGGTACTCGTTTGCCTGTCTACCCTGTTTCACCTGAGAGTTCTGCATCCACCCAAGACGTCCATTCCTGTTTGTTTGACAATAAAACCACCTTAAACTGCTATCCGGGTCTCGCTTTTGGGTCCAGTTCTTTCCATTGTATATAACACAAAATGATTAATCAAAATCACTTAAATGTAAACGTCCATGCTCTTTATTCAGAAAACCCACCTGTCACATCTACGTTTTAGGATCTGGTTATTATAAACACAGATGTTTAATATTAATATTTCAATATTTATCATCACAATAACAGTGTAACGTACATTGATAGCTGTAAAAACTCATAAAAACAGAAAAATACATATGTTGGTTTGGTGCTTACCTATGTCCTAAACATATAAGGAATAAATTAATAAAATTTATAATCATCACATTAAAAGTTACATATGTTGTTTTTGATGCCTATTTGTTTCCCAAATATATTAGTGTGTGTGTGTGAATGGGTGAATAAAGGGCATTAATTTAAATCACTTTGTAGAAAGGTGCTTTATGAAGTTCGGTCAATTTCCTTGCATTAGTTTACGGGGCAGTTCTGCCACATCCAACATGGTGGACATGCTGACGTATCGCAGCAAGTATATATGTCTATGCCTGTAACTCTCTGAAACCACCTGATGATGCACTGACCTGCTTGTAGAACCACTCTGCTACACAAAGTCTATAGAAACACCTATAAAAACTTCAGCATAGAAATACAATCAAAAACAAAAAGGACAGCTATTGTCATTTTCTGATGTAACTGTATTAAAATCACATCATAAAAGCAGATTGAAGTTAACTGTAAGGAGTTCTCCAAGTCTGTTAAATAACTGAGATTTCTTTCTGTCTTCAGAGGCAGTATATACATGAATTATGCTGTATTTTTCACCCTGATAAAAAAAATCCAACTTTAAAAGCTACCTGGAATAATGAATAATTATAATAACATCTTGAGATTTAATTTTGTCTTTCTCCTGCCGTCACCATTACTGCTTTTTGTTTGAATGACAGGGAGAGCTTGCTTGTGCTTGTTAGTGTGCCTGGACGTATTTCTACTTTTACATCAGTCCCATTTGAGAGGAGCTACTGTGATTGGTTTCATTCTGTGAGGAACACAGCATGTGACCAATTGCATTGTAGAAAAGAAAAAATACAGCAACAGCTGACTTCAAAGCTCAGTCAAAAAGTAACAACAACCTTCCTAGAAATGTAGTGGAGTCAAAAGTACAATATTTGTCTTTGAAATGTAGTGGAGTGAAAGTCAGAAGTTTCCAAAAAAACAAATACTCAAGTACAGATACTCAAAAAATGTACTTAAGTACAGTACTCAAGTAAATGTACTTCGTTACTGTCCACCACTGTTTATTTGGAAGCAATTACTGACACGATTTATATGGCCATCTTATGGTAAGCAGGCAGGCTCACTGCTCACTTCTCACATATGGTTGATAAAATTTAGAAAACACATCGGTGGAAATTATAAGTTTGTATCATGATGACTGGTGATTTTGTGTTTGTTTGTTTCTGTTCTGTTTTATTTTGCGAGCTGGTTATTAGTTGCCACTCCAGCCAGCCAGGCTACTTACAGTAGGCTATACTAAGCAGAGTTACCAGATAAGAGATATTTCTCTCGCCTAAATATATGGGCGATCTTTGGTGTAGAACTTAACCCCCCCTCACTCTTGAGCAAGTACTAGCAGGCCCTACGTTACAGGTAGCAATGAATGCGCCTGGTTGTCTGGTTAAATTTTTAACAGTCGTGATGGAAGACGTTAATTCTGAAACCCACAGAAAAATGGATGTCCAATACATAGCCTAAATGGCTAAATCTAATTTATTGAAAACAATACTTTGTGGATGATTTGCCTCCTTTACGGTGCATGGTATTGTCAATGCACCCGCCCTCCCTCTCTTCTTTCACAGCTTGTGCGTTAGATGCCTCTCCCGGCTGCTCCAGCAGAGAGCCGGCCCGCCCCTCCCTCTCCTGTGCGGCAAGCAGCAGGCGCACCAGCACCAAATGGAGGGCGCCCTTACTCCCCGCAAATGGGCAATAGAAAACCGATTGGTGCCCATGCAATCCCAAAATGCGCTGGCATGATGTAAAAAAATAAATAAATAAATAAAAAATTGCCAATGCCAGATGGGCGTGATGCTGCCCCACCCACGATGTTGCCCCGGGCAATGGCCCATTTCGCCCATATCAAAAACCACCCCTGATTATAAGCTTGTATGTGTAAAACTTAGTGCGTGTTATTGTAATGTTTTTTATTTGGTGGCTGACAGCAAGTATGTTGCATCATGACCTAAGTGTCTTGACTGAATAAGCACTATAAATACCATAAATGAGATGTTTGGTTTTTTTTTTTGTTTTTTTTTTATGGCTTAATAAATGGATGCCGCCAAAAGCCTTCACTTTGCTGTCTTATGAAGATTAGGCTCTGTATCTGTTTACTGATTGAATGGAGGCTTGTGCACATGGGACTGTGTCGGGTGCGGGCGCGAATGCAACTGCATTATTTGCATATAAGATAGTTATCCCCCTGCTGTCAAATGCCACTTAAATGTATTAGTCTATGGCAATTTTACAATTGCATTTTCTCCTGCTGTGCCTCAAGACTAGGGGGATGCTGCACCCCCACCTTAAACTTTAGGAGGGCATAAAACCCAATGTACCCCATAGATGGAACCTATGATAATACTTTCTTTAATAACATATCGTCTTCTGAGGGTAAAAAATGTCACCTTTTTTCATCTCAGTCTATATAATGACTAAACGATAGCGCAATATTCATGTTTTTGTATTTAGGTAGCAGGATAATCAACACCAGTGTTACTCAGTTTACATCAGTGAGGATATGTTAGACTACAGCAGACAGCAAACTGAACACCGACACACACTGAGGAGATGAGGAGGGAGAGACAGCTCTGGAGCCCGTTTCCCAAAGCCTTCGTAGCGCTACGTGTATTGTAAATTCTACCTTAAGATCTCCCTTAAGCTTATGGACTGTTGCCCGGAGTCTCTTTAGTTAAGATCTGAAAGGTATACCTTAAGAAGGGCGGTCTCATCATAACAGAGTTTTGGACAAAATTATGCTTTTCAAATGGACAGTTTTAGTATAGTACACATCAAGGCTGCTTGCGCAAATTACATTATTAGGTTAAAATTAGCTTAATGAAAAACAATAATTAATATTGCATATTATGATTTTATTTATCTATTTATTTATTTGTGTCAAAGCTTGTGTCAATGTTTACACCTTTAATGAGAGGACAAAGATCCCGAGACTGAACAGTAATCAGGTAAACTTATGTTTCCTCCTCTGCAAGTTTGATATCATTCATTCACTGTAACGTTAAGCTGATGCTCCTCCCTCTGTCTGTCTAATGTTAGCTGTGCTGCAGTCAGTGCTGTGCTGCCAGTAAGAGTTCCTGTCTGGCTGCAGACACAGGCCCACATCACAGTCCTCACACTTCCAGGCAGTGCTCCTCTTGCAGAGCTTGCAGTGCCGTCGACCCATGCTGGCTCTCTTGGCTATGGTCTGTCCGCTGTTTGTGGGGACATGCAGGTGTTTATTACCTGGGGTCTTCTGGGGGCCATTTTTAAGTCAACTCCAAGGAGGTGTGCAGTGAGCTCCTCCTGGAAACGCTGACTGGTCATAGGCTTCTGCTGCAGCCTGGCACAGCGAGCCCTGTGGATGACAAAGGAGTTTGTCACAGTGATGTCAACCAGATGCTGGAAAACAGCGGTGGGCCATCTCCTGGTTTTCTGGTGGACTGAATTTGTACCAATCATCTGGTCTGAGGTATCCACTCCCTCCATGTACTTACTGTACTCTGTCACAGAGGTGGGTCAGAGATCTTTTGTTGTGGCCCATCACCTGTCTTCTGCCAGCACTGCACTGTGTCCCCACTGTACACTGGGTGGATGGTGGAGCACAGGGAGACTTCTCTCACGTCCATCCATTTCACAAACAGAAGATCCCCGTCCCTGATCCACTGGATACTGCCTTGTGGAGATCTTTTGGTGAGGGCATTTTTTTTGGTGGTGGGGACACCAACTCTTCCCTGTCTGTGAAAGAAGAAGATTACTTTTATCTTTTATTTCATAGTACTTGCATACACTGAGGAGGGGACTGGTGTAAAAGTTGTCTATGTAGACAATATATCCAGACCCCAGATAGTCTTTGCTGACCAGTCCTGTTACAACATCAAACGACCACTGAATGTCTAGCATCACTGTCCTGTGAGAACCATCTCTAAAAAGTCAGAAAACAGCCTTTTTACAGCTTTGTGGATTAAAAAAGTTCAGTATTTGCCTCTGGGATGTAGTGTAGAAACATAATGTTGGACAATTTGTGCTACACACACACACTGCCCTGGAGAGAAAAAGGAGGGGGAAGGGGAGACAAGGAAAAAGCACAAAGCATGCCAAAACAAACCAAAAATCCTACAACCATGCCACAATTTATAATTAAAATACAAAATAAGTACAGTACTTGATATAAATGTGTTTAGTTTGCATCACTAACAGGTGTGAATTTATGTAGGTTAATATGTGTTCTCCAGTGCCTTCTGTCCACTTTAACTTCTTCAGACATTTCAGCAGAGGCACAAAAACATTTTGGTGAGTGGTTACAGGCATGGTTTTAGGCAGTGGTGGACAGTTGTGAAGTACATTTACTTGAGTACTGTACTTAAGTACATTTTTTGAGTATCTGTACTTTACTTGAGTATTTGTTTTTTTTGGGAAACTTATTACTTTCACTCCACTACATTTCAAAGACAAATATTGTACTTTTGACTCCACTACATTTCTAGGAAAGTTGTTGTTACTTTTCGACTAAGCATAGCTTTGAAGTCAGCTGTTGGTGTTTTTATTTTTCTAAAATGCAGTTGGTCACATTGTGTTCCTCACAGAAGGAAACAAATCACAATAGCTCCTCTCACATAGGACTGATGTAACAGTGGAAATTCGTCATCCAGGCGCTCTCTGTAACAAGAACAAGCAAACTCCCCCTCTTTCATTCAAACAAAAAGCAGTAATGGTGACGGCAGGAGAAAGACAAAATTAAATCTCAAGATGTTATTATAATTATTCATTATTTCAGGTAGCTTTTAAAGTTGGATTGTTTTTATCGGGGTGAAAAATACCACATAATTCATGTATATATACTGCCTCTGAAGACAGAAAGAAATCTCAGTTATTTAACAGACTTGGAGAACTTCTAACAGTCGGCTTCAATCTAATTTTATGATGTGATTTTAATACAGTTACATCAGAAATTGACAACAGCTGTCCTTTTTGTCTTTGATTGTATTTCTATGCTGAAGTTTTTATAGGTGTGTCTATAGACTTTGTGTAGCAGAGTGGTTCTACAAGCAGGTCAGTGCATCATCAGGTGGTTTCAGAGAGTTACAAACTTCTGTAAATGCATCGTGAAAACAATAGAGCATGTATTGATATTAGAAAATGTACTTTGTATTTTGTACTTTTGAATACTTAAGTATTTTTAAAAACATGTACTTTTGAATACTAAACTCAAGTAAAATTTTGACTGAGCAACTTTCACTTGTAGTTGAGTAATATTTGACCAGGAGTATCTATACTTTGATTCAAGTACTGGGGTTGAGTACTTTGTCCACCACTGGTTTTAGGTGTGACAGCAGCGAGAAGGGTATGAGCAGTCTCACGTCACTTCCCTCAACCACGCCATATTTTGAGTGAAAGCAAGTGCTGTTCAAGTGCCAGCATTAAATAGAGAAAACTAGTGTCATTCACATGCATGTTAATATCTGTGATGTAATGAGTTTATCATAATGCCACAGTGGACAGACAACTAAAACAGCTAAATAGTGGATTGATGACAGGTGTCAGAAATACATCACCTGGATATTCAATAAGGTACTTGGTATCTGTCAGGATATACCACCTCCACTATGATGGACGTAGACACTCAGCAACCCCTATTTCTTTATTTTTTCGATATAATGACACCGATTTTTGATCGGCAAAGACATAGCATGATTATTCACCTGACTGTCCAGAGGATGTGGACTCCTCATAGCTCAACAGCGGTGCAGTTTTCTTATTTAATGCATTTAAACTGGCAAAGACCTCAGAATTTGTATTGACCGCTAGTCAAATTAGAGCAGTTGTTTTCATTCAAAAAGGGGCGGAAGTATGACACAGGAGCAAAGTACTCAGATGGCTTGATCTGATCTATGGAAGTGTTGATCCAATTATTTGAAGTCAGTCTGTGTTAGATGTGGTAGACAGATAGTTCATCCAATCACCTGTAAAGTGTTTTTTGAAGTGCCTGCAATTTTCCAAACTGTTTCTTAGGATGACTTCCTGGATGGTTCCGTGAAACAGACCATCTGGGGTATCAGGTTAGATGTCAGCTTTGGTGGAGACAAAGTGGAACATAATTACTCTTTTGGAAATTGTAATCCCTTACACAAGTCATTGATGGAAAAACAATTAATACTAATATTACAGTAATGATATTACAGTAATAAATTTCTAATTAAGTAATATATTACTGGCCAACACTAATATTAAAATAATATATTACTGTCCAACAGTAATATTACAGTATGTTACCATCCAACACTGACCTTATAGTAATATAATGACTTTACCTGGTCTCTCAACACCACATCTATAACCAAGAATGCACAGCAACGCCTCCACTTTCTGCGGTGCCTGAAGAGGGCCAGCTTGCCACTACCCATCCTTACCACCTTCAACAGAAGCACAGTGGAGAGTGTCCTGACCAGCTGCATCACTGTGTGGTACAGGAACTACAGAGCAGCAGACTGCAAGGCCCTGCAAATGCATAATGAGAACAGCTGAGATGAGATCACAAGGGTCTCCCTCCCCTCCATTCAGGACATCTTCCAGGGGTGTTGTGCATGCAGAGCCTCCTCCATCATGAAGGACCCCTCCCACCCCTCACACGGTCTGCTTCCCCCCCTGCCATCAGGCAGAAGGTTCCGCAGCATCAGGACCAGCTCTGCAACACACATCTCATGCCAACCCCTCCTCCCATTTCATGACAACTCTGCACTATTATACTTTATACTGGACAATCATCACCTCTGTCCCACATATAGTTATACAATGTATAACAACCAGCAAGGTCATGTCATGACTACTTTGCACTGAAACTGGGAAATCATCACGGCTGTGCCCCGTATTTATACTTCTATACTATATACAATAAAAAATGAGGTGACTTGTGATACAATATTTATAGATATTTGCAGTTTTTAACAATTCATATACACAAACATTTGCATCTATTTTTAAACCATTCATTAGTCACCAGTATTCTGTTGTTTATGTTTCTATTTATATTCAATATTCATATTCAACTACTGATCCATTCTGCGACACTGGTTACTATTTACAGCACAAAATGATGTACGCACTGTACTTTAAAATGCCATATGCCTCATATTTTATATGTATGCTTTTTATATTATTTTTATATTTTATATTTTAATGTATTTCTATGTCTATATGTCTTGTTAGCATCTAAGGCTGTGAGAAACGCAATTTCGTTCCCTTATACTCTGTATGTGGAAATGACCATAAACAACTTGTCTTTGAACTTGAACTATGTTACTGTCCAACACTGTTACAACTCGGTTCTATAGTAATGAGTACTATATTACTGAGAAATATTACTGAGTAATTTATTGCTGTCCAACACCGGAGGACATGAGCATTATAAATGGAAGGTAAAAATAAGTTTTTTTCCTTTAATGTAAGGAGGAAGCGTTCTGCGCCATGTGACACTGATCAGCTCTGTCGGTGGTGTGTGTCTGTTTTTCTCAGCATGAAAACCCGCTGTCAGTAAACAACCGCACGCTTCAGTGCTGAATACGGCATTTGAATATTTCTTACTTCGGGTTTTTCATGTTTTATGTCATGATGTGGATGTGACTCACTGAACTATGGCTTCAAGTGTCGATATGTGTCGTAAGCGGGAGGGAGTTTCCGTGTTTGAGTAAGTGCACTCTGTGTCTGTCTCTCAGTGTCCTGCTGTCAGAGCCGCTCTTCTCATGGACTCCTCCACTTTTCTCTACGATGTCCCTCCGGCTGTCGTCGAAAGATTGTGCCAGATCATGGACAGTGGAGACGACAGACTCGGATGGCGCGGACTGGGTGAGGATTTTTCTGTTTAGACTGAGTTTGATGGAGATGCTGGTCCGAGACCACAGCCACATTAAACATATCGTTGTGGACTGAAGGAAGGAGATCCGACTTTCGTGGCTTGTGATAACGGGTCTGTCTGTTAATAAACACTGTCTCTGACACCTGTTTGTCTTTTAGAATCCCATGGAAATTTTAAGTAGATAAGATCTGCAAAATATTTTATTAGATCAAGCTGGTTTTCATCTTCTCTTCATATCAAGTTTACCTTCTATATCTCTGACTTGTAGCTCAGGGTCATGGGCATAAAGGTACCAAAACAACCATCTCTGAATATGACTTGCAGTTGATTTATTGAAACAAATATATTAATACTTTTGTTTGGATTAATTAATTAAACTAACATTACATTTGCCTGTTCAAAGGGATAGTTCACCCAAAAATGAAAAGTCAGTCATCACCCTCATATCGATAGAGGGTCAGGTTTAGTTTTATAGTCCAGAAAACACTGCTGGAGTTTCACAGGAAAACAGTGCTGCAGAATCTCTCAAACAGTGGATGGTGATCAGTTTTCAAAAAACAACAGAAAAAATAAAATAAAATGCCTCCATACTGCTCGTCTGGTGTAATCCAAGTCTCCTAAAGCCCTGAATCTTCACTGTAGATTCTTACCTAGGTGCCACATTCATGTGTGCATGCACATTGTCTGAACTTTGTGTGTGTGGTGTGCGAATGACATGTTGGGGCTTTAGGAGACTTGGATTTAGAGCTTGAGATCTGTGCCTGCACTTAACAGGACCTTTGGGTCAGGAGTTTGGGTCAGGTCGGGCCTTATTTCTCATATTTCATGGACTCACGTCAGGTTCGGGGTGTACTATATTCATTCATTCATTTATTTGTATATTTATTGATTGATTTTCATTTTTCTCCCCAATTTAGTTATTACCAATTCCAATTCCCCCCAGTGTATTGTCTGAATGAAAACTGAAAACTAGAGTTTGGTACAGAGGGAAGCTTGTTAAGAAAAATGTAAGAAAATGGCTGTTATCAGGTTAAGGCTGAAATATGCTAATGAGGGATGGGTTTGGGTCGGTTTTGGACAGAATGTTGTCGGCCTAGGGCCTCAATGGGCTCAGCTCTTCAGGCACGATTAGAGCACTACTTGGATTACCCCAGATGAGCAGTATGGAGGCATTTTTTTGTTTTTTTGGTTGTTTCAAAACTGGTCCCCATGCACTTCCATTGTTTGGGAGATTCTGTTTTCCTGTGAAACTCCAGCAGTGTTTTGTGGATTAAAAAACTAAGCCTGACCTTCAATCAGCTTGAGGGTGACTAGATAATGACTGAATTTTCATTGTTGGGTTAACTGTCCCTTTGAGCTTAACAAATTCTCACAGTTAGTTGCTTTTCTATGTTCAATGTTATGAGAAAATTATTACTTTATGTGGTGGTTAGTAAGACCGTAGAAGTAACTTCACATCCTCCATGTAGTTCATCTGTGCATTATGTTACTGTAATATGTGCGTAAAGGAAAGTAATGCACGACCACATGTTCTTATTTTTGTTGACGTACTTACTTTTCTCTATAAGCTTGATTTGGCATCTTTGTATGTCCATCATCTCTCTCTGCCTCCAGCTGTCCGAGTTGTTCCCAGCATGTTAGAGGTGCGCAGTTTGGAGCGCATGGATGCAGCAGGTCGGAGTCCCACAAGGGAGCTGCTGTGGTCCTGGGCCCAGCAGAATCCAACAGTGCAAGACCTGCTGAAGGTCCTGCAGGACATGGGCCACGACAGAGCCCTGCAGCTCTTCCAGGGACAAGCACAAGGTCAGTTACAAATAGTGCAAACTCTGGTGAGTGCAATTATAACACCAAGTACCTGTCAATCTGCATAGCACAGCTAAAATATTTATGTTATTTTTCCCATGTGAAGGCCATATTCTGCATAATCACTATTTCATTCTTAAAATTTGCACTTTAAAAAGTTATCACACAGATTCAAAAAATATTTGCAAACTTTATTCATTATATATTTCCAAAGTCAGTTGACTATAAAGGCTTTGCATAATATTTTAAATTAAGAAGTAATTAGTACGGAATTTTAAAAATTGGTCAATATGAAGTTAATTCAGTAAGTCTTTAAAAACTCATCAATTCTTTAAAATGCTGTAATGTTTACATCAAAATTATTTATTAAAGAATAACACTGCACCGCCACCCATCCCACTCCCATCATTAAGATACATCACTACAATTCACTGTTATTTTTATTCATGAACGGAAATGAAACAAGTTCAACAGAGGAGGGAGAGACAGATGGGCAAGTATTGATGGGAACCCCAGACCCATGAATGATCTTGCAAGTGTATTATCAGACTGTGTTCGCCTCCAGACATGATTGAGGAAAAGAGTTCCCCAAAATCTATAACACGACATTAAAACACACCATGATCTCACTAGTTAATGCAATGAGATAAGATCAGGCCACGGGATTTATGAATCACACAGTGTATGAGCTAAGCTAAATCCAGTGGTAATGCCGTTTGTAACCCCAGGCAGACAGGATATTGAAAGATGTTGTGCATTTGCCTCTCTGTACCCGACCTTGCGATGAGCCTGGGACAACTTTGAAGGCCCCTTTTGCCTGGCTGAACATCGGAGCATCGGGGCAACTACCACGGAAAACCACACCAAGAAGACCAACTTCCACCACTGAGGTCACATGATTTCCTGTCAACTGCGGAGGTGCTCTCTTGCAGAGGTCCCTCACATGGGACACATGCTCCACCAACTGAGGGTGTACCAGCCATTACTGTTAAGGAATAGGTGCAGACTAGAGATGTGCAGGCTGCAGTTTTATCCACAGGCACACGGGTAAACCACAGATCGGTCGGGGCGGTTCATAAAAATTAACATATCAGATTAATGTCGTGTGGGTGAGTGAAAAAATGTGTCATTAAAGAGGTAAATATTAATTACGCTCTCTTAAATATGAACATATTTTAAGCTTAACTTTTTGATAGGCAGACATTTATGAGCAGAGTAGATTCATTGGAGCTCATGCAAGAACCACTCGTACGAACAGTTTTGTTCTTCAGTGGTGCGTACAAGTGATTTCAGAGAACTTGTGGCATTCACCAGTTTTCTCATATTTTGACTTTTCTTTCGATACGATACGAACACAATTTACGAGGGTCAGACCTGTCATAGAGTCATGTACAGTCAGCTTGCTGGTATCCAAACTTAAGTTTTTCACTAATAACTGTATATTTCATTAGTTTGAAGACTTTTTGAGTCTGAAAAATAAATTACACTACATAATTATGTCAACATCATTCAGTTTGACTACATTTTAAATTATAATATAAGTATAAATTTACATATAAAGCCTGTCATCATTCATTCATTCATTCATTCATTCTGTTATTACCTGCTGTCATGTGTATTGGCCATATATCTTCACATGCAGGTTTATGGTCCGTGTATCTTTTGGTATTTGGATTTTCTGTTCAAAAACGGGTTTTAAAAATACAAAAACGAGTGGTTATTTGATTTTTGTTTTAAAATACGAAAAAAATAAAAATAAATAAAATTGAAATACAAGGCATTTTTTGTCACAGTCAGAAAGGAATAAGATACATTTCAAAAATGCTTTGATTTTCATTTTCTATTTAGAATAACAAAAATCAACATCAGTAAGAGACAGAAACGGAAAAAAGGACAGTTTTTCATTTCCTGAGACCAGATGTGGTCATCAGCAAGAGCTCCAAATATGTGTGCCAGTGCTGTATCCCTTCTGATTTTTAGCAGGTTACCATCGATGTGTGGTGTGTTGTGGTGTGTTGTGGTGCTGCTTCACCAGATTTGTCACATTATTCACAGACATACATACTTGTGATTTTCAAGTGGCATGCCATATCTAAAGTGGCAAAAATGATTGCATAAGCAGCACTACATGACAGACACCTATGAAAACACCAATTTGAGAAAATATAATAATTGCAAGATCGCACTGTGCTGGGTTCAATCTCACCACAGTAACAAGAGCCACTCAAGCTCGACATTATTTAGTGGTAAACCTGTATTGATTAACTACATCACCATCCAGGTAACAAAGTGTTTCCCCTATAGTTTATTCGGGAGGGCACCCTGCCCCTCCAACAGACGCCCCCGCCCTGCCAACAGGACCCCCACCCAGAAATTAAAGTTGTAGATTTTTTTTATTCCATTATTTAATTTTTATTTTAATCAAAAGGGCCTATACTAGGTGTTCTTTTTGTCAAATAAAAAAGCTAACTCTAACTCCAAGCTAACTCCAAACACACCTGTTCCAGCCGTCCCACTGAAACACGCAGTAAAAAGCTGCAGACGGGTCACCACCGTCAGTCTGACTTTGATCCAGCATGGCTGTCAGACTGTAGATACTCCACATGGCTGGACAAGAGCGAACTTGATGAGTGAATTGATTAATGAAGATGGATGGATGGATGGATGGATGGATGGATGGATGGATGGATGGATGGATGGCAGGCACGGCGCCAGGATTTTAATTTTGGGTGGGCCACGGTAACTTCGGATGGGCCTTTTAATTACAAAAGTTAACACTGTTTCCAACTAGTAATCTCACTTTAACAAAACTCACTGGTATCTTACTGTGGATGGCAACTAGCACTTCCAGTTGTTTTTTCTGGATCCCAATAAACACACAGACACAAACACTACAGCTGCTCCAGCTGTCATGTGGCTTGTCTGATGAAGACAATCTGACAGCTGTGATCCTGTCTTGTGTGCACTTTGCGGGTCTGTTGCTATATTAGTCCTGATAAATATAATAATAATTAATTTCTTTTTATTAATGAGATTAACTTTAAAAACACAAACATGCACAGCTGTTAAACATAAATGAAAGGTGTTTGTGGAGATATGTGTGCGCACCTCAGCTATGCCAGCATGCTTTTAACTTCAATATTTACACTTAATTTCTGATAGAAAATATGTTCCAAGGACACTACTAATCCACACTCCTGTGTTGGGAAAAGACTGAACATAAATGAAGGTGTTTTGTGATTGTGGAGACAGGCCTCAAAGCATTTTTAAAATTTCTCTTATTCATTTTTGACCATGAAAAGGAAAAATTACTTGTATTTCAATTTTAATTTTTGTATTTTAAGACGAAAATCAAATAACTCGTTTTTTTTGTTTTTTAATACCCATTTCTGAATGGAAAATCCAAATACCAAAAGATACACGGGCCGTTTATGAAGTCTCTGTCCAGGTGAACATCCTCACTTATTCTGTCCTCTGTCTCCATCATGAAATCTTCCCCTTAACTCTCTCCTCCTGCTGCAGTCACCAATTGCCCCTTGTTGTGGCTGTGGTGAGTCATTTTGTTTTTCTCTTTAGTCATTTTCACATCGAAACGTTTCCTCTTTATTTCAGTGACACTCCGTGTATGTATATACAAAGTTTGTTCACTATATATTTTAAAAGGCTAAATGTTTCACACAATATTTTAAATTGCATCTTCCCTCTGTCCCACTTCCATCATTAAGACACTTCATTACAATTCACCGTTATTTTTATTCATGAATGGAAATGAAACGAGATAAACAGAGGGGGTAGAGACAGATGGTTGAGTCTTGAAAGGAACCCCAGACCCATGAATGATCTTGCAAGTCTATTAATAAGTCTGTGTTCTATAACACTACATAAAAACACACCACGATCTCAGTAGTTTACGCAATGCATGGCGAAATGTCAGCCGTCAGACTGGGCTATGGGATTTGTGAATCACAGTTTGTGAGCTAAGCTAAACCGAATGCAAACATTAGCTTAGCAGTTTGTATATCAGGCAGACAGGATGCTGACATGTGCTGTGCATTCGCCTCTCTATGCCCTACCTCACGTTGACCCGTCGACAAATACGAAGGCTCCATTTGCCTGACTGAACATCGGAGCATCGGGGCAACTACAGTGGTCAAAAGCAACACGAAGGTTATTGTGAGGGAGAGGGATGGCCCTGTGACCGCGAGATTCGGCGAGACGACTGCGTGATCCAAGATGGCAGCCCCCAGCTGCTAGATTAAAAACACACAGCGAATACTTTTCTCTTCTGCTCATAAAAAACCTTCTCTTTTACTCACCATCATCTGGATTCATAAAACAGGCCGACCTGGAAGACCTCGAGGATTACATAGATGATTGCTTCAACCGATTCTGCACAATGGTAGATGCAAAAATAGACCAGGACAAGGACAACTGCACCTCCACACCAAGCAATCAGAGATGCCGGCACTCTGACCTCTTTCCACAACTCTCCAGACAAATCATGCTTTGACTGTACAGAGGTCAGTGATATTTTGATTTCAATCAACAATAAGCTTTTCAGACTTGACACACGTATCGCACTGGTTCGCCACAAAGAATTCCAGCAGCTCCGCAAAAGCCTGGAATTCAGCCAAGCGCAAATAACCACACTCACAAAAGAAAACAAATCTCTCCAACGCTCTGTCACCACACTCACAAACCAGCTCACCTCCGTTACCAAAGAAAACAAGGATATGAAAGAAACCATTCTCAAACTACAGTCGCGCAGCATGCGAGACAACCTCGTTTTCTCCGGCATCCCAGAACAATCACAGGATGACAACCCACAACAGCTGATTAAGGATTTTATGACCGCCCACCTCAAAATTTCACCCGACATTGTCAAGGACATTTCATTCCACCCAGTTCACTGCGTTGGACCAAAAAAACCTCACAAACAAACGCCCACAACCCATTGTAGTGAAATTTGAACATTTCAAACCAAAACAGCTGGGCCAGTGTCACGGCAGACATTTGAAAGGTATGGACTTTGGTCTCATCGATCAGTTTCCCCAAGAAATCCTGGACAGGTGTAAAAAACTATTTCCCATCTGAAAACAAAACATGCCAAGAAGGCAAAAAACAATCATTTCAGTCGACAAATTATATATCGATGGGAAACTCTACCATGACCCGAAAATAACCCCCTGGTTATTCTGATCCCTCCCACCTCTGAGTATAATCTCTCCCTTTATAGCCCCCCCCCCCCCCATGTAGCCATATAGCAATGCTGACTTGAAGCTATGTAAATGCACCTCAGTCTCACTAAGCACTGAAATGTCTAGAGCAGGGGTGTCAAATGTACGGCCCGCGGGCCAAAACCAGCCCGCCAGAGGGTCCAGTCTGGCCCACGGGATGACTTTGCAAAGTGTGAAAATTACAGAGAAGACATTCATTTTAGGGTTGAAAGCATTCCTAGAGTAATTTGAGTAATTCGATGACTAAAATCCGTTTAAATCCGAACAGCTGTACAGCACACTGTGTTTGGCATGTGGTGGTTATTAAAGACCAGAGTATTGATGAGGGCCGACATTTAAATTTTGATGTTATTTATTATCACACGGCTGCAGCATCTCTCCTCTCTGCGTCAGTGCAGCTCCTCCATACACACACATACAGTACAGACACACAGAGGAGGTCAGTGTGATTCTCTGACCCTGTCTGTATCTGATCTGTTGACTTTCTTCATCAGCAGGATGTTTTATGAAGACAAAAAGACAAAACCTAACTCGCATTCTGGGTTTCTCCCTACATATTAATCCACCCGTGATTCAGTTTTCACAGCAGCAGAGAAGCTGCGTGTGGAGGAGACTGTTGTCAATGACAGAGTTTATTACAACAGTCGAAACTAACGTGATGGTTAATGACATCGACACCAACCAGATGCACTTATAAAATTAAACAACTGTATAAGGAGGCCTATACGTAAAACAGGAGAGTCTGTGTTTCTCTGTGAGAAACTTTCAGACCTTCTCACAGCAGAGTGAACAGGTGAGGGAGGAGAGGAGGGCAGACTGATCACTAATCAATCACTGATACCGTCGTCCTCTCGGACTGATTAAAAAAAAAAAAATGCCAAAATTGGTGACAAACCAAACCTGGGTGTCCACACAAATAAAGTCTTTGTGTGAAACACTGCAGAGTGTAACATCGTGCTGTTTACAGACAGTCTGCTGTCTGTAGTTTGACAGAGAGACAGAGAGGGTCGTGTCTAGAAGGGAACCCTAGACCCGCGAAAGATCGCGCGAGTTTGATTATTTTAGTAGAAATAACGAACACAAATCTCGCGAGAGTTGTGCAAATAAAGAGTTACCTTCTAGACACGACCGAAAAAGGTGCGCAGCTCCAAAAATAGAAAATCATGTCGTGGTGTCGATGTTTTTAATGTGGCGGGCCGCCATAAATAAAACACTATTCACTGAAACACTGATCACTGACCTGCTGTGATGGAAAAAATACTCAGATTCTTTATTTAAGTAAAAGCACTAATACCACGATGTAAAAGTACCTAATTACAATTTAAAAATCTTGTATGTTATTTTTTCAATTTTTGAAAAATCAACATTTTTATTGCTGTTGTTGTACTTTAATGGTATTCTTATCGTTATTTTTTGATGACTAAATACAGACCTGCAAACTCATAAGAGGAGAAAAAGGTGGCATGTTGGTAAACCAGTCCCCTGTCCTCTGGGGGTCTGGGAGCGTCTGTCCTGCTCCAGAAGAAAAATGTTGTGATTTTAACATGTGAACAAAACATTCTGGTGACTGTTTCAGTTAAAAGAGTTAGTTCCATCTTCTGTTTGTGGTTTCTGCAAACATTACTACCTTTACTTTTACCTTTGTACTTGAAAAAAAAGTAGAAAGTAAAGTAAAAACAGTAAAAGTAAATCTACAGTAAAAGTAAAGTTACTTTACTGAGTATTTTTGTTTTAGCAATTTATAGTTGTTCATTTAATAGACCTGTCTTATCTTCTCTTTTATATATTACCATTGTTCTTAAATAAAACAAAAGTAATGCAATAAAAAAATGCAGAACATGCAATATTTCTTATCTGATTACTCGATTAATCGCCAGAATAATTGATAGATTAAGCTTTAATTTTACTGGTTCGGCCCACTTGAGATCAAACTGGGCTGTATGTGGCCCCTGAACCAAAATGAGTTTGACACCCCTGGTATAGAGTTTGTCTCGCTTTTCTTTTCTTTTTTTTCTTTTATGTCTTCTCTGTTCACTCTCTCTTCATTTTGTCTTTTTAACCTTTCCCTCGGTACATAGTTCTGCCCATTTCTCTCTCTCTCTCTCTCTCTCTCTCTCTCTCTCTCTCTCTCTCTCTCACACACACACACACACACACACACACACACACACACACACAAATAACACTCAAACAACAAACCTCCACATATTGAATATATATATATATTATATATATATATATGTATATATGAATCCACTTAAATTTGTAACCTGGAACATCCGTGGATTTGGCTTGCAGGCAAAAAAAACTGAAGGTACTTAACTACATCAACAAACTACAAGCAGATATATGCCTTTTACAAGAAACCCACACATCTGAATCTACCACAAATTAAAGACCCCACAAGTTAACCAAATCTTCCCTGCTCATTTTAACTCCAGGCAAAGAGGGGTGGACATTTTAATACATAGAAATATCCCATTCACTCATAATAACACCATAACAGATCCTGAAGGAACAACAATCCAATCACTATTGCATGTATCTATGGCCCAAATAATGACGATCCATCCTTCTTACATACTTTTTTACTCTCTCCAATTTGTCAGATTGCCCAATAATAATTGGGGGTGATTTTAATACCGTCATGAACCCCTCATTAGATAGGTCCAAGAACTCAAACAGCACGTGTATCTCACATATCACAGAAACAATTAAATAGTTTATGAGTGATTTTGGTCTTGGAGATGGTTGGCGATTGAAACATCCGTCCGCCAAAGAATTTTCTTTCTTCTCATCTGTTCACCATTCCTACTTCTGCATTGACTTCTTTCTAGCCAGTAACTCAGTTATCTCCCAAATCTCACCCTATTTCTATTAGTGACCATGCTCCTGTCTCCCTCAACTGGAATACTAACTATTGTCACAAACGGCACTTTAACATATCTTTACTTGATGACCCAGACTTTGATAAGTTCATTAAAAAAGAGTCGGCATCCTTCCTCGAAATAAATGATTCACCAAAAATAGAACCATCATTGCTATGGGAAGCGGGGAAAGCAGTACTAAGAGAAAAAATCATATCATAGTCCACACACAAAAAAAAGAAAGACAGTGAACAGGAAAGGTGTTTGGAACAAAAGATAAAAGAATTAGAACATATTAATGCAAACAATCCTACTGAACAGACCCATAATGAATTACAGAGATACAGACTACAACTGAATGAATACACAAACAAAAAAACTCCTGCTACACAGACTGAGACACGAACATTTTGAATACATTAATAAATCTGGAAAATATCTGGCCAACCAAATCAAGAGAAACAAGGAAAAAACAATGATTCCTATGGTTAGGAACTCAGCAGGGAAGCTCTTACAGACACCTGAGGAAATAAATAAAACCTTCCTGGATTTTTATACTAACCTATATACATCAACTCATAAACCAAGCCAAAACAACATTGACACCTTCTTAAGCAGCATTGAATTACTGCAACTCACTGCAGACCAAGTAAATGACCTCGAGAAACCATTCACAATCACAGAATTCCACATTGCACTCACATGCAACCCATGCCTAACAATAAATCACCAGGACCTGCTCGTTTCCCTGCTGAGTTCTATAAACACTTCTGGAACATTCTAGCCCCGACATTCAATAGACTAATTCCCATTGACATGAACACAGCTTCCATATGTCTCTTACTAAAACCCAATAAAGATCCCACATCCCCGTCAAGCTATCGCCCTCTATCTCTCATCAACACCGACATGAAAATAATCAGCAAAGCCTTAGCATCACGAATAGAAAGAGTCATTTCATCTATCATCCACGCAGACCAGACTGGTTTTGACTGATTACACGATTAATTGGTCAGAATCCACCATTCTTCCACTCAGCTCCAACAGCTGGGATGTGGTAGCCCAATCACCACTTCCTTCTCTGCGCACTGGTAACATCACATACTTAGGTGTCAATATTTCCCCCAGGCTGTCAGAGTTAATCAATCTCAATTTCAACCCATTACTCAAAACCATAGAACACAACCTCCAGCGCTGGATGAATCTTCCAATATTACTTATGGGTAGATTAGCAACAATCAAAATGACAACACTTCCCATGATCAACTACCTTTTCTCAATGATCCCCATAAAACCACCATCATCCTGGTTCAAATCCCTAGACTCTGTAATGTCAAAATTCTACTGGAAAAATAAAACACCTAGAATCAAATTAGCCACTCTATAAAAATCAAAAACCCAAGGTCTGGAAGCTCCAAATTTTCTCAATTACTTCATTGCCCACCAACTCCAGTATATTCACAGATGGATCAATCCCGATCAATCTGACAGCCCCTGGATTGACATAGAACAAACTTCATGCAAAGAGTTTCATATTTCAGACCTACCATTCATAAGCCGCTCCATCGTATATCACCATTGCTTCAAAAACCCTGCCATAGCCACAACTCTGACAGCCTGGTGGAAATTCCACCAAATAACTAACACCACAATCACACCCACCAAATACTCCCCCATCAGGAACAATCCCGACTTTTTAATGAACAGGAAACCTCTTAACTCACTATCATGGATTAGTAAAGGCATTACACACCTCGAACATATTTTTCAGAACAACATTATAGTCTCATTTCCTTATCTGGTCCAGAGGTATGGCATCAGGGAGGGTCAGTATCTACAATACCTCCAGATTAAGTCCTCCATCCAGACTAAAATTGATATGAAATCAGCCAATCTAGATCTTCATCCATTAACATCAACACTCATCAATATCACCAAAGGAAAAAACTACTATCCCATATTTACAAAATAATATCCACAATTGACTCAGCAATATCCATTCTCCCCAAATACTGGGAAAAAGATTTACAGATTCTCCCTAATGCCGACTTCTGGACCCAAATCTGCAAAAACATTTTCTCAGTATCAACTAGCACAAACATCCAACTCATACAATACAAGAATATTCACAGGTTGCACTACACAGGGGAAAAAATGCATAAAATGGGTTTCACTACGTCAGAAATTTGTCAACACTGCTATATGGGACTGCACACCAATCAAAAAATTCTGGCGGGAGATCACTGACAACCTCTCTCGCATCTTGGGCTGCCACATCCCTCTATCCCCCTCAGTCTGGTTACTAGGAGACATATCCAACACCAACCTAAACAACACATCAAATAGAATACTTTAAGTAGCCCTAACAATCGCCAAGAAAACTATCCTCTTGAACTGGAAATCAAGAAATCAAATCAACATTACACACTGGAAAAATCTACAAATTGACTACATATCAATGGAAAAACTATCCGCCTCAATCAATAAACAAACAACAGATTCTGATGTCATCTGGAACCCTTTCATTCACACCCTAACCTTGTAACTCCTACACCGATTTCTCTCACTACCCCTCTTTGCCTGCCATCAGTGAATGATAAACACTTAACGTCCATACACACGCATCTTTTTTTGCCTGCCCACCATCCACAAGAAACATAGATCCCATTTCTAACATCCCATTTCATATCATTACACCAGAACCCATGCAATCCACCACCCTGCCTTTTTCTTTCTCTTCTTTACTTAGCTATTGTCTCCATGCAATTATCCTACAGTTATTACTACCATTATTAAGATTTTTGACATTGCTTTTTATATGTGTGCATATATGGATATAACACTGTGACAAATTATACTCACTGCTACTATCATTTGCTTTACTTACAGTTTTGCTCCATTCAATTACTATTGCTATTACTGTCACTATTATATTTATTATTACTAATATTATTATTATTGCTGTTATATTTGGTGATGATGATGATGGTAGTGGTAGCAATTGTCTTATTTATTTATTTACTCATATATGTATTTATTTATTCATTTTCTATGTAACTTTTTTTTCACTTATGTTGTTAGATACGGTCTGACAGACAGTGGTGGTGGGGGGTGGGGGTGTGGACTTGCTCAGTTGGCTGGCTCAGGGTAGGAGGAAGACGTGCAATGGGCCAGCGTCCTTCCTTGGGTCTGGTTGTGGCCCAAAGCAACAACCCCCCTTGTATAAACATCACTCTCACTTTCTCACTCTTTCTTTCACAAACATTACAGCATAACTTCACATTCTTAATTTCAAATATTCAGTTCAATTGACTGTTAAAATATTTGATGAATAAACTTTGTGTATATTTTTTGAATTCATGTGCTATTTTTTTAATGTGCCAATTTTAAGAATCGGAGGTCTGCAGCCAGTTCTTCTTTATACTCTTTGATGCCATTTTCATGAACAAACACTTCCTGACATACGGAACAGGAAGTGTAGTCTTATGTCATATTATTGGGGTCTTAGCTATGCTAATTTACAAGTCATGCTCGTGCACGTGCACTCAAATACACACAGGTGAACCATTTACATGGTTTTCTGAAGTTATGACCGTTGAATCTGACCTGGCGTGTTCGTATGAGCCCTTCACGTGAAAAAAAAGTAAGAGAAATTTAAAACAGGAATTTGAAAATTTTCTTGCATGAGGCCCTTTGTCTTTGTGTTTTAATGCCTTTCTTCAAAGATGACATTTTCACACAGTCAGAGAAAGTAAAGTGTGCATCAGACTATAATTCAGTTATAAAATCAGTGGACCTGCACAGCTTCCCTCCCCAGAGTACTGCAACCGCTGTCTGACATCACCTGTCCTGCACGCTGCGCACCCCTTCACTCCATGAATTAAGGGAGTATTTCAACCAAACCAGAGTTGGTGATTGTTGGAACAGTGAATGTGTAACAGTGTTTTACAGCAGTGCAAGTGCAAGCAACATCCAGCATACACTGCAAATAATAACAATAATCTGCTTAACCCAAACGAGTCAAATTCTCAGTTTTTTTGTTCACAGTGCTGTACTATGTATATACTATACATATATTAGATCATTATACACTGTACAGTATAATACACAACTACGCTCTGTAGTTTGGCTCAATGTCCCACCTACAGGACAGCACATCTGATTGGTTAGAAGTCATGATCAATCAGCAGACACACTGTGTCACAGACGGGGTGAGACAGAGCTGCACCAGTGAGCAGAGAGGAGCTGTGTAGAAGTTAAGACAGCTGATATCACCAAAGTTTCAATGAACATCACAGTTTTATGATCTGTTTCTTTGGTGATAGCATAGTTACATCAGTGAAAAAAGTTATGGTCTGGATTTCACTCAAGGCGATGTGACGGCTTTTAAATCAGTCGCTCTTCACAGAGATGCGCTGCACACAGCAGCATCTGTCCTGTCTGCAACTCTGAACTTATACAAAAGTAACAGTGACAGTAAAACTATGATGCTCACATGTGGTCCGCGGATCACATGCGTGCCGAACCGTAGAGGGCGATCTGTACAGGTCACGGATCAACTGTGATCAGTTGCTTAGCAGCGCTTAGCTACAGGGCACATCGGGGCACGTCAGGGCAGTGAGGGCAGTGAGGGCAGTGAGGGCATGTCTGTGGATCATGTGACCAACTGAGGGTAGATCTGAATTATTATTATTTTGTTTTATTTATTATTTTGGGCCACACAGACAGACTTTCACACACACACACACACACACACACACACTTACATAAAACAAACAAACAAACAAACAAAAAAACACTTTGACAAAAGGGCACTTTGGGCATCAAGGGGCAAAGGGGCAGGTGCTCCAGCACCCTCCGCCCCCCCCTCTGCACGTGCCAGCTGAAAAGGAAAAATTATTCAGTTCAGTTTGTTCACTTTGAAGGTTCTTTCAAATGAAACATTCACAACAAACAATACAACAACCACCCAAGTGTATGCTTGGAGCCTGACCTTTCTGTCTGATTATGCGAGACTAGGGTGTTCATGTTAAGTAGACTCAAGGAGTTTTTTACCGATTGAAATTTGGGTGTAAAATTGAATGAGGCCTCCGTTTGAATTATAGCATCAAATGGTGAACACTGGTTTCATGTGCTTCAATTATTATTAATGGTTGCAAATTCCTGTGGAACTAAATGAGTGTTGGAGGGAACTTTTATTACAAAGAGGAAATTCAAAGCTCTTTCTTGGTTCCTCTTTGTGGTTCATGCCTGATGTCAGCAAACCATGCTATCCAGTTACCACTTGAGATAGAACTTTAACTTGATATAAGGGCACTCTTTTTCTTTCAGAGTCACCTGTGCCACCCAACAATCAGCATGCAGAGTCCACAGGGCAGACGTCAGCAGCTGAAGTGAAGGTAGACTGTTTTCTCTGACTCCAGTGTCAGATGTGTGCAGTAAAAAGAAAGAAATAACCATCCCACTTGTTTTTCTCTGATAAGGAATCCTTCCAACCAGAGGCGAGTTCTTTAAGTCCTGTATTTTGTCCCAGTAAGTAAAGTGAACATTCCAACATATTCATTTAAATCATTCATGTCATACATCAGTAAAATATAATTTTGATGGAACTTTGTTTTCCACTGATGATTCAGGTTGGTGTTGAATTGTAACTTCTGTGTCAACAGGAGAAAACCAGCCTCCCGTCATCACTTTTCAAGACATCATAGATGGAACTAGAGAGTTCCACCATGAAATGAGAATCACGGAGGGACAATTTTCTGATGTCTACCGAGCACAATTGGGAAATAAAACATTTGCAGTGAAGCTTTTTAAAAAGGTGATTGTTGATTCTAGCACTCTAAAAGGAATAGTCTGACATTTTGCAAAATATGCTTGTTTGCTGTTAAAGCCTCTGAAGAAGACTGATATCAGACAGACGTTCTTGGGAACAACAGTTTCACAAAATAATCTTAACACAAGGTCCTTTTACTAGTCTTTGAACCATATCTTTATCAGATTAACATTTGCATTAAAGCTTCTTGAGCACATGGCAGTTGCTGAAGAGGATGAGATGTGGTTGACCAACTTTTCCTCAGGCAGAAATGTGTAATTTGCTTCAGCTTGTAATTAAATGTTAAATTTTTGTAAAAACATTTTCTTTTTTTGTGTATTCATATTGAACAGTTTATATTTCAGTGTACTCATCTACACTGGGCCTGTAATTAAAGAGATAGTTCACCCAAAAATGAAAATTCAGTCATTATCTACTCACCGTCATGCCAATTGAGGGTCAGGTTTATTTTGTTTGTCCGCAACACACTTCTGGAGTTTTACAGGAAAACAACGTTGCAGAATCTCCCAAACAATTGAAGCGAATGGTGACCAAATGTGAAAAAAAAAAAAATGGGAAAAAAAAAAATGAAATGCCTCTATAGTGCAAGTCTGGCATAATCCAAAGTCTCCTGAAGTCGCGACATGCCAAAGTGACTTGAAAGATACACCATGTCTTTATACCATGTTTTTAGCCCGTATAACTATACGCTATTTTACTGTGAAACTCCATCAGTATTTTGTGGACCAAAAAAACTAAACCTGACCTTCAATCGGCATGAGGGTGAGTAGATAGACTTCTTATTTTGGGGTGAACTATCCCTTTAATGTTGTGATCTTGCTTCTAATTGAACTGTATTCCTGATCCATCTTTCTCCAGATAAATATGGTGTCCTGGAAGACGGTGTGGGATATCTTCAGAAAAGAAATGGAAATTCATCATTTGTAGGTGTCAGACTTCACTCTCAAAACACCTTTCTTTTTATGTGATAGTGTTTAATCTTTAGTGTGGTGATGTGTTACAGGTACCAACATCCAAATATCTTAGACTTGTTGTGCTGTTTCTCTGATGTGGACCGCTACTGTCTGGTCTATCCTTATCTCCCCAATGGACTGCTCTTCGACAGACTACATCATCAGGTACATTTGTAATTAATGAAAATATGCTGCAGTTGTTTATCCTGCTGTCTGAGGAGGAGGTATGTTTTTGTTTAAGACTTGTTTACCAAGCCAGACTTAGAAAATGGTTATACTTTAAGTATCAGCAACAGCAGCAGTAGTCTGCCCTGGCTGCGGCACAGCTGGCAGGGGCTGCAGCACGAGCATCCTCACTCTGAGCCTGGGATGCGGTGCCCCGCAGATCTGCCACTGAACACCTGTGTTTTCATGCTAGGTAACACCATCTTCTTCTTCTTCTGCTCAGTTCCAGCGGTTTACTTCTTCTTTGAGATCTGTCACAACATCCCTTACCGCCTGACAGTGAAAAGGGCAATTGATCTTGTCATTAGTGGGAAAGTGTTGTGTCTTAAATGATGAGATATCTTGTCAATGGTGGGGAAAGAGTTACTATGTTTTCCCATGAAATAAATGAAAGGAAAATGATGTAAAAACGATAATTCCCTTGCAAATAAATGGCATTAGTTTTTCTAAATCTTTCAGCCCTTGTGTGCCTTGTTTAGATCCACTCACATTTCCCCTGTCAAATTTACTGTATTATGCTGTTAATACAAACTCATGTTCTATCTCTATCTTCAGGGTTCTGAATTCATCCCCAGCATTCCACCATGAAAAATAATTCTGTTTTTATGATTTATTATCATTATTATGTATTTATTTATTGTTTTTTGTGTAGCAAAAAGGGAACTACATCTCATAATACAACTCTTTGTAAAATAATTCATAAATTAAATCAACTTTCTAAAAAAATTAAAGCAGGCTACATACAAAAGAAAATAATGAATATTTAAAAATACTCATCAAATAGTTGGTTCAAACGAAGGTCCCTTCTCTCACTGGACAGATAACCGATCATACTTATGGATAATGGGGTGGCACTAGGGGTGGTCAGTTAGATTTTAGGGGTGGCCAGTGTCCCCTCATGCCCCCACCCTGGATAGGTGGTGGCTCAATTAAAGAATACTTGCAGCCACTGTATTGTCCCTGTCCCCCCACACACACACTCAAACAAACGCACGCACAAGTGTTTTGATAACACACACAGGGCCCTATCTTATGCTGATCTAAAGTGCAAGTGGAAAGTGCTAGGCGCAATTGATTTAATTTATTCAATGTGTGTCCAAATCCAACTTTGCTGTCTTGTGCCAGGGGCGGGAGTGAGAGAGGATACAAACTCAACACTTCCTGTATCCATTTCAAATTAAAAGCCCTTTTGCGTTTCAGTGGAGAAAAACCCCTCAGGGTGAGATGATCTGCAAGCCTACCACTAGGTGAAACTAAATCCTACATACCGGTCCATTAAATCCTTCTGCTCTTTCATTTCTTTCTGTGTGTAGGGTGTACAGGTTGGAGAGCCCCCTCTATCCTGGCAAGAGCGTCTCACTATCATCAAGGGAATCGCAAAGGCTTTGCATTACCTCCATGCAGCTCAGCCATGCCCAGTGATCTGTGGCAACATCTCCAGGTACAAGCCAGCAAACATACACCCACTTCACTAACACACATACTGTAGTACAGTCATTCCCAAACGCTAGGTTGGGACCTACAGGTGGGTCACAGGAAATTTTATTTAGGTTGCCAAACAAATAAAAGACTATGGAGAAATGTATTAGTATCTTGATTATATTCTTATAATTCAGTAGTCAAAAATGTTCTTCCTGATGAGAGGAAATAAAACCAATGATATGTCCTGTTAACTCAGCCTAAATGGATTATTTCTCATTTATAAAGTATTTAATGTGTATATGTTTGCAATAACATGCATCAACATTAGGACTGCAAATAATTGATTGTTGATCAATCTGTCCATTATATTCACAATTGCTCAATTAGTTCTTCGTGAAAAATATCAATCTGGTAATAACTTTTCCACTAACTGCTGAGTTGTTTGGCCCATAAAAGATCAGAAAATAGTGATCAGTGTTTCTTGTTTTGTCCACAACTCAAAGGTATTCAGTTTACTGTCAGAGAGGAATAAAGAAACCAGAAAATATTCACATTTGAGAGGTTGAAAGAATTCGAACAATTTTTCTTTAAAAATTATTGATTAATTCTGATTAATTGATTGTGAAAATAGTTGCTGTTTAATTTGTCAATCAATTAATCGTTGCAGCTGAAGTCAAGATAAGATAGGATTTAAGGGTAACAGGGGCTGCCAAGACTTTTTTGACTCAGGTAACCCAAGTGGGGCACTGACATATGTGTTTATGTACATATGCACACAAGTTAGAATAGCATTACCATTTCCCATTTCCCATTTTGCATTACCATTTCCCATTTCATCTTAATTGCTAACATTACAGTCGCTTACTGTTGCTTATGTGTTTAAATTATTTTTTTGAGATGAATAATCCTACCAGAGTGGCACCATATAAATATAATAACTACACATTAAGGCCAAAATGCACTAAAAGCATCCGAGGCTCGCGTTTTGAAGTACACCCATTGATGTAAGTAGAAGAATACACACTGAAAGCATTTTGACACACGCCAACTGCCTTGATGCCCACAATCTGAACTTCTGAAGCATCAAATGAGGACCATACCTTTTTTTCTGCAGCTGCAGTTTGTGTTTGGGCAGAGTTAAATGGAATAAAAAAGGTATGGATGTGAGGAGCGAGTGCAATGGAGGTGCAGCTCCACCTTGAAACCGGGCAAAAGAAAAAGAAAATGACCCGCAGCAGAGAGAGAGTGAGGAGAGGGAGAGAGCATGTGAATATGGACAGATGTAGATATAAAAACTTATGATCATAAATCATAATATTACCGCACACTTCTGTGGTGTGTGATTTTCTTACTCCAAGTCAGATTTCTGTACTCTTGAATACTAAATTGCTTCATGCCAATTAATCATAACTGTGAGGGAGGAGACACAGCAGAGAGGAGGGAAGGAGGGAGGGGGAGGGTGTGTGAGGTGCTGACTGATATAAAACTTTTTTGATTATACATCCTGATGTCACTGTACAGTTCTGTGACTAAAATATCTGTCTCAGTAACCGACAGACAGTGGACTGCTCCATGAAATGTCTGTCACTTCATTGGGTTATTGTAAATCATAATGCACTGTCAAGACACTCTCTCGCTCTTTATCTCCTAGGTGTGTGTCAGTGTGCAGTTTGCTGTCTGCTGTGGTCTAAAACATCCTCACTGGGTGCTCCCATAGCTCAGTTGGTCAGTTTGCCCCATGTACTGAGGCTGTTGGTCCTCTGCAGCAGTTGCTGGTTTGATTCCTGCCTGTGACCCATTTGCCGCATGTCATTCCCCCTCTCTACCCCTTTTCCTGTCATATCTTCAGCTGTCACTATCCAAAATAAAGGCAAAAGCCCAAAAAATCATCTTTAAAACATCCTAACTGATGTAAACTTAGTGACACTGAAGTAAATTATTCCACTTCCTTAACACAAAAATATTACTAGCACGCACCGTTTAGTTTATAGACTGAACTGAAAAAAATGTGAGGATTTTTTCCCATCAGAGGACAATATCTTATTAAAGAAATAAACTATTACTAACAACAATAATAATAACAAAGAAATAAATGCATGCAAATAAATAGCAACCTTTTAAGAACTACATCTCAATACAACTCTTTGTAAAATAATTCATAAATTAAATTAACTTTCTAAAAAAATTAAAGCAGGCTACATACAAAAGAAAATAATGAATATTTAAAAATACTCATCAAATAGTTGGTTCAAACTAAGGTCCCTTCACTCACTGGACAGTGACAGGCGAGTTTAGGCCGAACATGCAATAAACCAATCAGAAAGTCAGCTCTCATCACCTTTAAGAGGCAGGTGCGCCAGCAGCACAAGTGGTGTCAGCATGACGGTGGATTTACCAGGAAGAAACAAAGAGATAAGATATTCAAACCGAGGAGACAGATCTCCTGGTACAAGAAGTGAAAGCACGGAAGTGTGCAATATGTAGAAACAGCAGGGCGTCTCCAAAGCAGCTTCATGAGTAAATAGTTTATTTTACATTAACGCCTGCAAAAACAATAAATGAATCGCAAATGTCATGCAGATATGTAACTAGTTATGTTTTACACTGAAGCACCTTGAAATTGTGTTGTATTTTATAATTAATTATCATCATCATCATCGTCATTGTGCAGGTCTGCTGGCTGAGGAGCGGGGAGAGAGATGGTGCAGTAGAGAGTAGAGGTGAACCGATCTAGTCTAGCCGCGAAGCTGCCCAGCTCCGCTGCCACACCTGAGCCAGGTGGAGGAGCAGATATATGGCTCCCTCCTACCTAATCCTCATCTCCTCCTCCCATCCTCAGTCCTCTGACCCACTATCAAACAATCAGAAGGAGTTTCTGAAGTTTGAAGTACACAAAATTACGCATGGATATATCCAGCCAGCTCTGACAGAAGCATACAGACCTTCTTCTCTCCAGGTCGGACTGGACTCGTGCGGTCAAATATAATGTCTTGTACATTTTGTATGTTATAGATCATAATTGATTAATTCTTGTTTTTCTGGATCACAATTAACACGCAGATACAAACACTACAGCTGCTCCACCTGTCATGCTGACTCATCTGATAAACATGATCTGACAGCTGTGTCCTGTCCCGTGTGCACTTTTGCAGTCTGTTTAGATTTATTAGGCTTTGTCATAAAAAATATTTTTTTCTTCCTTATTAGTGAGTTTATCTTTAAAGACACATGCGCGCACGACTGTTTAACATTAATGAAAAGTGTTCTGTGATTGTGGAGACGTGCGCCTCAGCCAAGTGCGAGACACACTTTTAACTTCAATATTTACTCTTTATTGCTATATTGTATTCAAATAACACTTAACTTACCCACAGTCCCATTTGAGTAAGAGAATGACCATAAATGAAGGTGTTTTGTGATTGTGAAGATGTGTGTGTGTTTTGGCCAAGCCCGCCGGGTGCTATCTTGTGCTGAAAGACCACAGACTTTGCACTTCGACCAGGTTTTAGCTGAGCTCCAATGCGCCAAGCACAAGATAGCAAATGCACTGGGTCATGCCTTCGTTTTGCCTACAGCCGCACACACCTGGCGCAAGTGCATTTGCTATCTTGCAGAAATGGCAAAAATGGCACTTGTGCTGGTGTAAGATAGCAAAATCACATGCACCAGCGGCACAACGGCTTTGCACCGGGTGTAAGATGGGGTCTATCATGTTCAGAAGTTGACACACTGTCTTTATGGCTTCTCTGCACAGTGCTAACATACTCTTGGATAACGCCCTGCAGCCCAAGCTGTCTAACTTTGGGTTGGCTCATCTCCGTCCTCATTCCGTCAATAAGCACTGTACCACCACTCTGGATATGAGTTCCCACAGCAACCTGGGATACCTCCCTGAGGAGTACATCCGAGACGGCAAGCTGTCCTTCAGTCTGGATGTTTACAGTTTTGGAATGGTGATTGTCACACATATGAGTTTATTTAGCTCAGCTTAGTTTGTGTGTAAATTGGGATGCTGCATCAGGAAGGAAAATTAAGAAAATTTTGAAAATGCACAATGATAAGATGATTAAACAGAAAATCTAGTTGTATTCAGTGCACTAATTGTTTGATGCTGTTGAATGAAGCCATTTTATAATAAAGCAAGACTATTTTAAAAGGGCAATCTGGATTATTTGAAATGGGGTTGTATGAGGTACTTAACAGTAGTAATTGTATTACCTTAAGTAAATGCCAGTCAGCACTACCCCATTTTAGAGAAGCAAAGAGTGGTACCATAGCGGAAGTAAAGCAATGTACTGCTGTGGGCAGGGTCAGCAACAAAAGATATTTTAGCCAGTCAAAAAGATCTACCTAAAAAAATATTTATATCAGTTTAAGTGTACACTATATTTAGAATATGTTTTCTTTGCTGTCAGACAGCCCTTTCCTGACAGGAAACCGCAGTTATACAATCGAAGGATTGGTTTCTCCAAACAAACCAGACTCAAAAGACTGAATCAGTCATTTGACTTTGCAGATCAAGAGAGTTGCTGACCTGCCACTGTCTCGATCAGTGTTTGTTTGTGTTATTGTGTGACATCTGTGGATGTGAACTGACCTTTTAAATCACCAAAGTCACACAATAACACAAACTAACAAAATCTCATTTAGTAAAATAATTTTTGACTTAATTAGCAGTCAAATGAATTTTGTTGAGTAAAAGGTACAGTATTTCCATCTGAAGTGTAATGGATGTTTTTTCATGGCATTAATTCCAGTTTGTTTTCTCAGGTTATAATGGAAACAGTCACAGGACGTAAAGTCATAGAGAACAGACCGAAACAAACACTGCTGGTGAGTTGACAGTGAAGCTGAACTTCATGGGTTAAATGCATACTGATACATTTTTTTTCATTTACTTTAAACTGACAGTAGTGCAAGTTTGCTTACTCAGGAATGAGGGCACCGAACAGTAAACTTTTGTTATATAATATCAATCAGGCTCTAGCATGGTTACCGCCCTAGCAGCTCTCAATATGTACAGAATGTAAATCAAAGTGGTAGCACCTAGTGATGCGGCATATTTACTGACCACATGCTTTCTCTGTGCCTCTCTGTCTGTCTGTCTGCTCTGGCAGAGAGACTTGCTTGTCACTGAGGTGGAGGACAGTGGGGGTGTGGACTCTTGTCTGCAGTTTTTAGATGCGGCGGCTGGTTGGTGGCCAACCGCTGTGGCCCTCACACTTCTGCGTCTGGCCTTGGACTGCACTGCTAGTCGCCACCGCAGCAGACCAAGCATGGAGAATGTAAGCACGAAAAGTTCACTCTTGATCTTTAGGAACAGTATACAACAATGTCTCACAGTTGTCATTCAGCAAACAGAGCTGGCTTAGGTGTCATTCTTGATCTAAGTGTGGAATTTGAGGCATGTGATAACATGTGGTTTTACATGGGCAGAAATTACACTGTTTCTGTTCAAATATGTCAACCTTGATCTTTCTTCAGTTGTCTGGACCTCTTCGCAGTTGAGGCTGTGAATGGTTTTGTTTACAGACAGTTGGTGTTAATTTATTCATATAGTACAGTAGCTTGATGACGTTTAATTATAGAGAGGTGATGCTGATGGCAATGATGGAAAGAGTACTGAAAATCTGTACTTAAGTACAAATACTGTTACAATGGTAAATATTACTCAATTACATGTAAAATTACTGGTGCTAGAAATATACTTAAGTAAAATTACAAAGTATTTGTTAGAAAAACTACTCAGAGCATTAGTTACTTTAACTGTTTATGTCACCCTCACCTCTCCAAACTAGGGTTGCGAATTTTTGTACGTTTTCCTTAACCAATAGTACAAAACACTAACATGAGATTAATTATTAGTAATTTATAAGATATAAATTGTTTCCTCATATTCATTTTTTGTCACTTTTTTCTCAAGTTTAATTGTCCATATTCAATAAATGGGTCCGTCAGACAAAACGATGTCAAACAGCAATTAATCAATTAATGATTAATTATTAACATCCTTACTCGAAATGTGTGCTGCTGCGGCATTTTGTTTTGTTTTTCATTTGTATGTCTTACATTCTTACATTACATCTCATAATGCATACTCATGCACTCATACTTTTACTCATGCATGTATAAGTAAAAGTACAGACTTGAAAATCTACTCATAAAAGTGGAAGTACCCCAAAATACTGTATACAGTATTTTTAATATTTGTAATTTGTAATTTGTAATTGATGGTGACAAAGACCCTTTTCTCTGTTTTGTTTTATTTTTATGTAGATGTCAGTGGAGTAGAATTTTAGTCATTACAGAAGTGTCACAAGCATTAATCAAAGAAATGTTTTGCGTTGGTTACAGTACTGATGATATACAGAATGGGAGTCTTTGGTTGCGTGTAAGTTTTGATGACATGTATTAATATTTTGCTGTTTGAGTGATTGAAGTGGTGGTTGAGATAAATGCTATAAATCTTAAATGTCTTCAGGTACTTCTGGCATTAAGCCAGCTGCTCCCTCCACCTAACTGCCCTCCTGCTGATGAGCCCCTCAGTCTGGATGATGGTGCTGCTATTAATGGCTTGCAGAGCCCCTCATCCTCCATACCTGTGGAGCATGATGAGCAGCACAGCCCCCTTTGTTCTCCAACACAGACAGGACCGAGAGAATGCAGCCAGTCAGAGGTGACGTATTTGAGTGAGACTATCAGTGCTCATGGTGAGGCAGCAGTGGACCTGTACAGCAGCTGGCCTGTGCAGTGCAGTTGTCCAGCAGAAACAGGTCAACTGGTCTGTGAGGACTGCAGGGCTAACGGCTTCTCCCCCAGCCAACCAGACAGTCTTCAGAGTAAGTGTTGCTAAGATACTCAGTTTTACATTACATAAGCAGAATTTGAAAAACCTGTAAGACTAATTTGTAATTTGTGTATTCAGATGGGTGATTAAACTCTACCAGGTGCTTTCATTGATGTTGTCTGAGGAAACACCCAAAATACCTTCCTGGCTGTGATTTTAATCTTGACTGGCCTGTGTCTGTGCTTTCAACCACTCACTGTAGGATAGTTCCAATGAACTTAACAACCATGTTTGATAATGACTTAGAACTTGAACTTTGCAGAAATTTCTGAATTTTTTTGAATTTTCAGTAGGTCCCATATTTTCATGACAAATAGGTGGTAATTACCAAGTAATATATTTGAAATTTTGGAGAAATTACCCATAAATTACCTCCAAATAGCCCCAAATTTCATTGTTAATGATGTGATAATTAGCAAGTACCACTTTCATAGATGGTGGTAATTACAAAGCATCATGTTTGTTGGTTATGTATGTGATAATTTGCATATGTTGTTTTCATGCAAGACCTAGTAGTACTAATTATTTAATTAGCACATATTTACCATAAAATTTGTGGTTAATTTCAAAAAAGTTCAAATATGTGAAATGGTAATTACTACCTAGACCAGTTGACATTTTTGATTCAAAAGAGGAAGCCTCCAAGCCACTCCAAGAAGAAGATAGAAAAATAGAATAGTTTTTTTCTGCACACAGGGCAAAGTCTGAACATCAGGATTTTGTTAGAGCCCACAGCACAAATCATGTGGCTTTAGTTGACAGTGGTGTACACACAAGCTGCTTTTTATAATTTAAATGAATGGTGGCCAATTTTCAAATAAAACACAACCAAATAAACAACATAAAATGCCTCTCAAGCATGCCAAGTTGACTTGAAAGACATTATTTACACCATGTTTTTAGCCTGGATCTTCACTGTAGAACCTTAGCTTGGAGCTACATTCACATTACGTGTGTACACCATCTGAACTGGGTATGTGCGGTGTGACGGTGTGCATGCGAAAGTGAACAGCATGCTGGAGCTGTAGGAGACTTGGATCACACCAGATGAGCAGTATGTATATATATACATATAAATATACATATACATATAAAGTAAAAAACTAAACCCAACCTTCAGTCAGCATGAGGATGAGTAGACAATGACTGCATTTTCATTTTTTGGGAATTATCCCTTTAAAGTCTCTGTGACAATGTCAACACAAACTGGACATTATAATCTTCCTAAATGTAGAATTGGGCAAATCTGTTGCATTGGATTGCATTAAATTTTAGAGGCGTGCCAAAATGTGGCCTGGGAGAGTGTGTTAAAGGAGGCAAGTGTCCGAAAAAATAAATTAAAAAATGTTTTTTTTTTAATAATGATAGTAAGTGTTTATTCATATAGAGCAGCTTATTTATATTGCATTATTTATGGATCTATACACAACCCCAGACTCCAGGTTTGGTTCAGTGTTCAGTGAGCACTAGGTCTCCCCTGATCATTTGCTGTGTTTTGTGTCTTTCAGTTGACTGTGTGGTAGAAAATGCAGCCAAGGAGAGACTGAGGAACAAACTGAGTCTTTATAACAGAGGGCTGCTTCACACAGAGGAACTTCTCTCTGAGACAGGACTGCAGTAGAGGAAGGCCTTTAAAGGTCTTACAAAATTCTATATAATCAATTTGATAAATGCCATTTTAAAGCTTTATTAATAGTATTTAAAATTTTAACTAAATCATGAGTTAATGTTGTAATATTTTTACATGAAAGATTTGCCATGGTTCTGATGTTCTTTTGTCTTTATTTGTTTGTTTATATGTGATTTCTATTGTCAATAAAGATTTAATAAAAGAAAGTTTTTCCACTCAGGTCTCAGGGCAGTCGACTGCATTCTCAGTACAATTTTTCATGATTACAGAACTATCAGAATAATTGACAAAAAAATAACAACTGCAGATAAATATTCACAATATAAATATATTAAAATTGCCAATTACTCAGAAGGCCAAAGAATTACAATTACAAAGTCTTTTGTCTGTCTGTCAGCCTAAATGGATCCTGTCTGTCCATCCACACCTCATCAGTCAACTCCACACCAACATATCAGAGTTGATAAGGTAATATTTGAAAACAGTAACACTTACTAACTAGAAAATACATACTATTTAACTGGATTAAAAAAAACAACCCCTCTGTAAAGAAATGGTAAATCAAATGAAATTTTCAGAGTGTCTCTTATGGAAAGAGTCTGTTTAAATATAGTATGGTAGCCACTGAAGACTCACTTCCCAGTGATGTTAATTCAGAGAGGAAGTGGAACAATGGACCTTAAAGAGGCCCTTTTACAGTTCACTTTATGACAGATTTGTTTGTAAGCATGTAAGAAACAGTGTATACATGTGCATAAAACACATCTCTCTATGACTGGCATGTGCTTATGATTTATTTGTATTTTTCTTTTTTTTCTCTTTTTGTCTTTTTTGTCATCATAATTATGGAATTATTAGATAGGCATAATAAATGGGTATTAAATAAAATATATCATATCATGATATTCATTCATCCATTTTCTGTAACCGCTTATTCCTGAAGGGTCGCGGGCTGCTGGAGTCTTTCCCAGCTGACATTGGGTGAGAGGCAGGGTTCACCCTGGACAAGTCGCCAGTTCATCACAGGACTGACACATAGACAGACAACCACTCACACTCACATTCACTCTTAAGGGCAATTTAGAGTCACCAATTAACCTAGCATGCATGTCTTTGGACTGTGGGAGGAAGCCAGAGAACCCAGAGAGAACCCAGGAGAAACTCAGGACCTTCTTGCTGTGAGGCAGCAGTGCTAACCACTGCACCACCGTGCCGCCTGCAGGAATATAATGTGGAAGAAAACTCTGATTACAGCCCCTCTGATGAAGATGACTCTGATGGAGAGGAGCAGGCAGCAAGGCAGACATTTATGTCAAAAAACAGTGCTATCTGTTGATCTTCACTTCCACATCAAGTTGGAGGCAGGATGGCAGCGAAAATGTAATTCGAATGATTCTAGGACCCGCAAGACTGGCCATCTCCCATGCATCTGACATTTTGTCATGGTTGGTTGTATGATTCGAAGAAATAATGTCTTAATCTTATCTTGGTTCAGGGGGTCAGCCAGATACAGCTTCTCATAAAAGTTCACTACATATTGTGAGACAAATTTTTCATCCTCACATATAATATCATTAATTTTAAGTTTGCTCAGGGAAGATATTTCATGGTTTCTTTTTTCTAAACTGAAGAAATATTTTGTGCACTTTTCCCCTTGTTCAAGCTATTTCCTTCTGGATCTGATGAAGGCACCGCTAACTTTTTCCTTATAGATTTTGTCCAATTCAGTCTGCAAGTAAGCCAATTCTTCCATTTCATCACTGTGGGGTCAGTTTTCTCTGATAATGGAATAATTTGGGTGATAAGTTGTAATTCTTTTTCCTTATTATATCTGCTGATCCTTCTACTTAATCATATGGCTAAGTTTCTTATTTCATATTTCATTAATTCCCAATATAGTCCAAACTTTTTTAACATGTTTGCTTTTATCAATGATTTTTTGGCTTTCCTTTACAAATTCTTTATTTTGCAACAGCGTTTTGTTTAATTTCCAATAGTCTCTATTCGACTTCTGCCTATCAGATCTAAGCTGGAATTGAATTGTTGTAGCCTTGTGATCTGTCAGTATTGTGGGTTCTATTTCGATTAGATCTACCTTATTTTCTAGTTCTGCTGACGTTAACCAAAGTCTATGCGGGATTGGAGTGATCTGTCCTCCTTGATCTGCTCCAAGTGTATCTTTTTTCCTGTGGATGTCTTTGTCTCCATATGTCAATCAAGTTCATTCTGTGGCAAATATTTTCCAATTCTATCATCTGTTTGGTTTTGGGAGGCCATCTGTCCAAGCTTTCATCAAATATTGTGTTGAAATTTCCTCCCCATAAGATTCCAGCAGAGGGAAACAATGTCAGCAATTGATCAACCTTATTTTCTGTTGTTGAGAAAATTATGTTATTGAGAGATTTACAATTGGAGGCATATATGTTTATCAGAATAACAAGAGATTGGTTGATATTTGCCACCAGAATGATCCATCTCCCATCTCTATCGGTATCATGCTTTATAATTTGCCCACCACCTTTCCCCTGTAGGATGGCGACCCCTGCGATGAGTGACCGATGAGTGTACAGTGAACTATCTCACTTCCTCCTCTTTGTTTTCGCACATGCGCAGTACCTTTTTTTTTTTTTTTTTTTTTTTTAAACCGGAAGACGTTTCTGAGAGCAGATCACGAGCCGCATGCGCGCACTGCAGCCATTTGTGCGGAGTTGTATCAGCATGGCTGCTATCGGGGTTCACTTCGGATACAGCTGCGCCTGTGTAGCAATATATAAGGTGAGTTTGCTGGCCTGCCCTGCACTTGGCCCACGAGACTGTGGTATATTATCTCAACTCCAAAATGTTGCCGAAACAGGTCGTTAATCTGCCAGTAAACCTTGACGTTACATACGAACATAATGAATGAGTCATGTCATGTGGAATAGCTCTGTAATGTTAGTCTAAAACAACTGTATATATCTGTTAGGATGTCCACACAGTTCTTCAACAAAAGACTCGTTATGTTGTCCTTAACATCGCAGTTTTACTTTTTTTATAAAGTAAAAAGTAGACATGATAACCTTAATTTGGTCGGTCCTTAATGAACAGTTCTATAACAGTAAACTGTTGACCACCGTGAACTGTAGTTTAAATGCATCTCTTTCTGGCGATGTTCTAATATTTGTTTATTTTTTATTTATTATTAACGGGCAAGTTTTGGAAATGAATCTGGCTCTATATAACTGAGGGGCTCCCATACAGTAGTTGCACATTTAACCAGTCACTCCCAAACATTGGGTTAAAGGAGATTTTATTTGAATAAAAGACTGTGGGGTAAATTTAGGAGTAACGTAATTCTATTCTTATAATTCATTAGTCTAAAATGTTCTATATAATATCCTGTTAACTCAGCCTAGATGGATTTATTTGTCATGTATATAGTATTTAACGAGTCTATGTTTTATAATAACATGCATCAAGATTAGGGCTGCAAGTAATTTATTGCAGATCAATCTGTCCATTATATCATGATTGATCGATTAGTTGTTGGTGTAAAATGTCAGAAAATATTGATCAGTGTTTGAAAATATTGATCAGTGATGTCCTCAAATGTCTTGTTTTGTCCTCAACTCAAAGATATTCAGGTTACTGTCAGAGAGGTGCAAAGAAACCAGAAAATATTCACATTCAGTCATCATCAGAGAATTTTAATTTTTATTATCTTTAAAAAATACTCAAACCAATTGACTGATTGTGAAATTAGCTGCTGTTTAATTTAGAAATTGATTAATTGTTGCAGCTCCAGTCAAGGTACGATAAGGTCATGTGGAAATGGCAAGAACGGTTTGTTTATGCATAAATTAAGTGTTACCAAGATTTATTAATAAGATCTATTGTGGATTGGGTCATAATGGTTTGTCGTTCTTTGAAAGTGGGTCTGCAGGAAAACAGTTTGGGAAATACTCCATTAGACCATAGACCTATAGTCCTGTTGGTCCCTGGACCCCAGATTGGACCAGATGATGAAGCACCCCTGCTACTGTATATGTTTGCAGTGCCATTGAGCGTGTGAACTTCCAGCTCTTGCAGATGCTTCTCACCTTACTTCTAAGGATGAGGGGGAGTGTGTGGGGAGCCCATAACCACCCAGAGTGACTGTCAGAATTGTCCTCTGAATCCATAAAACACCTGTAGATGTTATTGGGGTGGATTAATTTTCTGTGTATCAATAAAATAACTAATTTTGTTAACTATTTGAGTATATTTCCCAGCTCTCTACCTGCAGGTACAAAAAAGCTCCGGGTAAATGTTTTGCAAATGAAAATGTGTGTATGTGCGTGCAGGACGGGCGGGCTGATGTGGTGGCAAACGATGCAGGAGACAGAGTGACTCCAGCTTTGGTGGCTTACAGGGACACTGAGCAGGTATAACACATGCTTCACTTCTCTTCACATCAGTTTTTCACCAGGACCACATGATCTGAGGGTTGTGTGATGAAGGTAGAGTAGGTAAGCTGGGTTTATTGTGAGAAGGCCTGTCTGGAATTGACCAACAATCTAAGAAAGGTTCAGCGTGTTCACAGACCTGGTTGGAAGCTCATTCACAGAGTGTCTGACATTTTGGCATTTTGCTTAAAGCTTTTTATTTGCTTATCTGCTTATCTCCAGATTGTAGGTATTGCCGCAAAGCAAGGACGGGTCCGCAACGCTGCCAACACAGTTGTAAAAGTGAAACAAGTGCTGGGGAGAAGGTGATATACCCTATAATGTCTTGTTTATACTTCTTAATGCTACAGGAGACTCAGGTCCTGTTTACACATGGCATTAAAATGCATCTTTGGGGGATCTGATCACACATGGACAGCTCTGAGTACAGGTGTGAATGTATCCAAGACGCATTGAGATCTGATCACTCAGACAACAATCGGAGGTGGTCTTGGCCACATATGGCTGCATTTTTGTGTGTACCCTTGTGTGTACCCTTGCCCACATTGAATGCCTGTTTACTTAAATGACCCTTCACTAAGCACCACCCTCCTTAGTTACTGCTGCTACACCTGCGAAGCTTTCCATTCTCACACTGCATTTATAGAGTTTACAGTGATAACGTGGGCAGATTTTACATCAAAAATACAAGTAATTGTTGAAACATGAGTTCTGTGATTCCTTAGAGAAGTAAACGAAAGTAGATGCTCGTTTCTAGCTGACAGCTGTGGATTTTTTTCGGCTAAAATAATGACGCCCAAGCAGATTTCTTAAGTGTAGCTGGCTGATAAGCTACTTACCACTTGTAACTCAACTTCAGTCAGCTGAGAATTCCCCAGCTGGTGTTTTAATGTTTCTATCTGACATGTTTTGAAAACAAGAATCCTGTGAAAGTGTTTATGTAAAGTTACATTGGTTGGATGGTAAAATATGGCAGGTACATATATCTACATGATAGATGATAGAAATGCACTCATTAACGTGGGAAAAGGAAGCGCAAGGACTCTGTTAGTGCAACAGACTTTGAAATGGGTCACCCAGCCAGACAAGCCAGACCGTCACGGTAGAGAGCCGGGATGAGACCTAAGCTAACCTGGCTTAGACGTGAGACAGCGAACCAGAGAGAGATGCACTGTCGTCAGGCCCATTTTGATTCTGCATCATCCCACATCCTCCTCCTAGCATTAATTAGCCAGACATGCTAGCTCTCACAACTTGTGTTAGAGCAGATGAAAACAGAATTTAATCCGTCTGCTCTTGTGTTTCACATTTTTGAGACATAACAGTGGATGCCACTGTCCAGATGAAATGAATGAAGAATGTTCTTCTCAGAGTCTCCTTAACATGTAGAGACATTGAAAGCTTGACACCCCTAGTTACTGTTGCTAACCTACCCGATTGGACAGTTGCTGTTTGGAAGCTTGGTGAAGGGTCAAGTGACGTCCTTGCAAGTCCACACAAAATACGCTGTCTGATTTTCATTTGGTTACCTGTGATGCAAATTATTTGTTTGGCACAAGATAAGCAGCAGATGATTATACACACCCAAGGTGTTACTATGATAAGCTGGCAGGAGAGATGTGATCTAAGCAGTAAGCAGTCAAGTAGGAGAGACGTTCTATGCTGCACTGGGATTTTTAAACTGAACTATAAGCAGGATGCATGTCTTTACTCTATCTGGCACTACCATTACTGTCTTTCTTCATCATCTGTGAGGTGTAAAAACATCAGATTTCCACAAAATTGCCTTGTACCACAGAGTGTCTCTCCTGCTTGGCTGCTTACCGCTCAGATGAAACATGAGGAAGTTCATGTACTCTGATAGAGGAGTTTAATATGGCACTGAACTGGAAAAAAACTAATCAAATATTTGTATTAAATGGTCAAATGGACAGTAATTGACATTCAGCTTGCGAAATTCCTCACCACAGTCGCGTCATTACTTGCGCTTGTTGGGAGCTATTGATTAAAGAGTACAGTGGACATTTTGTTGGCATCTGGGCAGGTTGAACTGCCAACTGTGTCGCATACTCCACACTCTGGACCACCACCACAGACTGTATGAGATGTAGCTGCTGCGATAGTGGGCCAGTCACACATCACAGTAAACTGGATGCTTGTAGTGATTGGCTGCAAGCAATACCATATAAATACAATTTTTTTTTCTAGATCCAAAAAGGATCAAATGAACATATTGTTTAACTGGAGAAGTTCCGATATTACTTGGTACTGGGTTATATCAGTTGATACTTTATCGAGTATTGATGGGGACCTACTCAAGACGAATGTGGAGATGCATTGTAATGCCAGGAGTGAAATGAAATTCTTAGAGCTGTCCACTTGTGATCGGATCACCCAAGATGCATGTTGATGCCAGGTTCTCAGTGTCATTTCAGAAACATGCATTACTAACATACATAGAAAAACCACTGAGTGAGAGTAGGAACAGCCTTGGTTCAGCAGTTTGTCTTTTGCAACACTGGAGCTGGAATGCTTCCTCCAGGCTGCATCTGTCTGCATATTCCCTCTGTAACACCTGTAACAAATTTAATTTGATCAATAACTGCACTGTAATTGCCTTGTATACCATGTTATATCTATGAACATTTGTGCTTTTACAGAACAATGGGCCTCATGCAAGAACCGCTCATATGAACAGATTTGTTCTTATGTGGTGCGTACAAATGATTTAAGAGAACTTAAGAGTTCTTAAGTTCTTAACAGTTTTCTCATAATTTGAATTTTCTTTCAGACACAAACACAATTTACGAGGTCCCAACCTGTCATAGAGTCATGTACGGTCAGTCTGCTGGTATCCAAATGGAAGTTTTTCACTAATGACTATGTTTCATTAGTTTGAGGACATTTTGAGTTTGAAAAATAAATTACACGTCATAATTATCCTGTTTGATTACATTTCAAATTATAATATATTATAAATTTTCATATAAAGCCCATCATTATTCATTTAGTGATCTATTATTACCTGCTGTCAGGTATATTGGCTGTATATCTGCACATGCAGGTTTATGAAGTCTCTGTCCAGGCAAACATCCTCTTATACCGTCCTCTTGCTCTGTGATGGAAACTTTCCCTTAGCCCTCTCCTCCCACTGCAGTTATTGATCACCCCTTTCTGTGGTGAGTTTTTTTTCTCTCTCTCTCTCTCTCTGAAGTCATTTTCATATCGAGGCATGTCTTCTTTGTCCGACCCTCCGGTAACGTGCCATTACAGCATTTGCTTTTCCTGTTTCTTTGCTTTAGCAGGTTTTTTAATTCCACCGCTGACATTGTTAAAATGACAGATTTTCTGGATCTCTGAAAGCAGAACATCAAATTCCAAACTCTTTAAGTTCTACTTCTTTTCTCTTTAATGCTATATTCGTGAATGAACACTTGACACACCTGACATATGGGGCAAGAAGCACAGCCATATATGATATTATTGGGGCATTAATTATGCAAATTTACAAGTCTCATGCACGTGCACTCAAGTATGCACAAGTGGATAATTTACACAATGATCTGAAGTTATGAACATTTGTTGGATCTGATGTGGCATGTTTGTACAAGCCCTTCTTACGAAAAATAAAAGAAATTTAAGATAAGAATACGAAAACGTTCTTGCATGAGGCCCAATGAGCAGCCTGACTCTAGACTTGAATGCTTGAGGAATAGTCATTCAGAATATAATGGACCTGCAGTCTTCAAAATGAATTAACTGATGTAATCATTAGGAGCGTAAGGGATTGCAGTTGCACAATGTTCTATATGATTTGCCCCCCACAGCTCATCACGCATGTGATCCGCAGACTAGAGCCATCATAGTGTGAAACACATTTTTAATGTCACTGTTAATTTTATAAAAGTAGTAATACTCTAAATCTCAGTGCAGAGTTGTAGAGAAAGGCAGGACAGATGCTGCTGTGTTTTCCTCTGCAACTCATCTCTGTGAATAGTGGCTGAAGCCGTCACATCGCCTTGAGTGAAATCCCGACCATGACTTCAGACATTTTCACTGATGTAACTGTACTGTCATTATAGAAACGGATCATAAGATTGTGATTTTTAGGGAAATTTTGGTGATATCTGCTGTCTGAACTTCTACACACACAGCTCCTCCCAGCTCACCAGAGCAGCTCTGTCTCTGATCAGATAGTGCTGTGGGTGGGGCATTGACCCATACTACAGAGTGTAGTAGTGTATATTGGTGTACAGTGTATAATTATCTATAATATGTTTCGTATATACATAGTACACCACTGTATAATACAGTAAAGTCTGGCAATCGGAGTATACTGTATAGTATTATTGATATAGTGTAATTTTTATTATACCAATTATTATATATATAATTTTTAATATATCTCATTATCATTATTATTATGATTATTACATTATATTACTATGGTGATAAATATACAGAGCCAAGTACATTTTTTAAATAATTTAACCCCTAATCTCACCTCTTTTTCTTCTTTTGCTGATTTGAAAAATGATCCAACCCGTGACTGAAATTTGTGATAGGATCCAAACCATGAATTTTGTGATCTGTTGCACCTCTAATGATCATCACATTGGTCAAGCCTGTCTTCCAAGCAAGAGGACAGCTGCACATTACACACATGCAGTATATTACTGACTGAGCTGCTGAGAGACACTTAAAGATTTTCTTTCTCTGTGTCTCATTGGGCAGCTTTGATGATCCAGAAACACAAACTCACAAAACACAGACCAAGTGTCAAGTAAGTGTGTTGCCTATGTCACAGACGAGCTACATAGATTCTGCATAGTTCTTTTAAGCTTTTTGTCCAAAATGAGTGCTTTTCAACATAGATTTTGAATCCTTAAGTAACATTCATTTTTGTCATACTACATGGTTACACAGTTTTTTATCAGAAAAGTGATGGCTTGTCTCTTAGTTTTGAAAATTCTTGTTGAACTCATGACATTTAGCTGTACTGGAAATAGTGAATCCTCAGTCTGAGAAGTGATTGCTGTATTCAGGTGGTCAACAGAGAAGAGAAGCCTTATTATGAGATCACAGCAGGAGAACACCCAGAGTATATTGCTCCAGAGGATGCAGCAAAACTCATCTTCCACAAAATGAAAGGTAGTTTGTGGAAACACTCACATACACACACAGATGCACACTTGTAAATAAAAGGTTGATTGACTGATCTTTCCCATTTTCACAGAAACGGCTCAGTCAGCCCTGGGCTCTGATGTCACACAGGCAGTCATTACTGTCCCCTTTGAGTTTGCACATGCTCAGAAGCATGCTCTGAGGTAGGTCACATTATTAACTACTACAATTTTACTTTTTTGTTGAGAGGTAGTGAAAATCCTTTTAATAAAGTCTTCTGCTCTGTGTTTTTGTGCAGGGAGGCAGCTGAAGCTGCAGGGTTCCATGTACTGAGGCTTATCCATGAGCCTGCTGCTGCTCTGTTGGCCTATAACATTGGACAGGACTCCTCCTCTGGAATGAGGTACACCACTGATGCTGTTTGCTGAAGAAAATGAAGAGCACCACAAGAGTTCCTGGCATATGTTACTAGAGTTGACCTGTTCATTGGTTTACTGATGTTTGCCTTTTATTCTAAAATCAGATATGGTTGGTCATCACCAGAGGTGAAAGTAACTGATAGGGTTGGGCAATATGTTAAAAATTTCCAATCGAACATCGTCAGCCCATCCATTGGTAACTGATAATATCTTTGTCTCCCACTCCCACCTCCTCCAATCCTCTGGAGTCTCAGCTGGTAGGTGTGCAGAAGCAGCAAAGTCCTTACCTGATGTATGCTGCATACGTTCACTACACCCAGTAAACAAAATAAACTCACAAAGTGTCAGAAATTAACTATGCTCACACCTAGTTTCCTTTTTAACAGAGAAATACAATGTTCACCCTCTGAATTAAAGTTTCTCTGTTTTACTGAGCTAAGACAAGCTTAATCGGCTTGTTAACTCCTCTTAAAATACACTTCATTCAAACTCAACAGAAAAACATGTAAAACTCACCTAAACTGTCTTTGTTAGTCTGCCCACTCTTCCAACAATTGGCCAAAAGAAAAACAACTGGCGAAGGATTCAGCCCATCGTAGATGGCTGATATACACCGATCAGGCATAACATTATGACCACCTGCTGAATATTGTGATGGTCCCCCTTTTGCTGCCATTAAAGCCCTGAACCATTGAGGTATGGACTCCACTAGACCCCTGAAGGTGTGCTTTGGTATCTGGCACCAAGATGTTCGCAGCAGATCTTTTAAGTCCTGTAAGTTGTGAGGTGGGGCCTCCATGGATCAGACTTGTTTGTCCAGCACATCCCATAGATGCTCGATTGGATTAGGTTCTGGGGAATTCAGAGGCCGAGTCAACACCTCAAACTTGTTGTAGTGCTCCTCATACCATTCCTGAAACATTTTTGCTTTGTGGCATGGCACATTATCCTGCTGAAAGAGGCCACAGCCATCAGGGAATACCGTTTCCATGAAAGGGTGTACATGATCTGCAACAATGCTTAGGTAGGGGGTACGTGTCAAAGTAACATCCACATGGATGCAGGACCCAAGGTTTCCCAGCAGAACATTGCTCAAAGCATCACACTGCCTCCGTCGGCTTACCTTCTTGCCATAGTGCATTCTGGTGCCATATGTTCCCCAGGTAAGCGACACATACGTACCTGGCCATCCACATGATGTAAAAGAAAATGTGATTCATCAGACCAGGCCACCTTCTTCCATTGCTCCATGGTCCAGTTTTGATGCTCACGAGCCCATTGTTGGTGCTTTTGGCAGCGCACAGGAGTCGGCATGGACACCCTGACTGGTCTGCAGCTATGCAGCCACATATTTAGGTAGCTCGTCTGTTGGATCAGACCACATGGACCAGCCTTCACTCCCCACGTTCATCAGTGAGCCTTGCCTGTCCATGACCCTGTTGCCGGTTCACCACTGTTCCTTCCTTGGACCCCTTTTGATAGATACTGACCACTGTAGACCAGGAACACCCCACAAGAGCTGCAGTTTTGGAGATGCTCTGACCCAGTCATCTAGCCATCACAATTTGGCCCTTGTCAAACTCGCTCAACTTACACTTGCCCAATTTTCCTGCTTCTAACACATCAACTTTGAGGACAAAATGGTCACTTGCTGCTTAATATATCCCACCCACTAACAGGTGCCATGATGAAGATATAATCAGTGTTATTCACTTCACCTGTCAGTGGTCATAATCTTATGCCTGATCAGTGTATTCATCCAATTGACCAACCCTGGTAACTGCTACAAATATTTGTATCACTGTACTGTAAATAAGTATTTTTTTTGGTAAACACCCACCTGGGAGACTGACCAACACACCAAAAGAAAGCAAAAGTAAAACCAAAAACAATAATACTCATAGTAATAGTAATACTAATACTTGTAACAGATATTAGAGAATAATTAAACCAATAACCAATGTACCAATAATTAAATCTAAACAAACTTACATGCTGGGAAAAAAAATAATTTATTAATCGAGCCCTGAGTGGTCTATCTGAGCTTTTCCAACTTTAGATGAGCCTATTCCTCAACCCAGCAGCCATGCATAGTGCTGGAACTAGATTTCCAATTATACAGGATGAGGCATCTTGAGGGTGTAAATAGTAGAGTAATGGTGAATGGCATACAGGAGAAGTCTTAGCTCAAAGAAAGTCCTACACTGTGGCCAGATTTCAAGGAGCCTTTAACAGTTTCCTGCAACCTTCGAGTTAAAAGGTAGTGGAGCACAGATTAAGGATCCTACAATTGTGCTAAGGTGGTGGTGGATGGTAAAGAACCATTAAGGTTTTTTCCATGTTTGCCCACACCAGACTACTCTGATCCTCTGCCACTGAAATCCAGTAGTATCTTCAAGCCAAACCCACTTCATCCTCCTCTTTCTTTCTAGGCGTTATATTCTTAGCTCTTGTTTTTAGCTGTAAACGTCTAAAATCACATATGCTTCTTTCTTCATGATTCCTTCCAGTTTGACAAGATTCCCAGTTCCAGACGCACTGAAGCATCCCCACAGCATAATACTCACTGTGTTTCACTGTGGGGATGCTGTTCTTTGGGTTATATGCCTCTCCCTTCTTTCTCCAAACATAAGCAATGTCTCTATGTCCAAAGAGCCTTAGTTTTCTCTGGTCTGACCAAAGGACATGTTCCAGTATGCATAATCTTTCTCCAGGTTGTCTTTAGCAAACTTCAGTCTGGCTTGAAGGTGCACTTGAAGGTCTCTTCTGCAGAAGTGGAGTTTTTCTTGGTCTGCAACCTCACAGTCCATTCCTGTGCAGGGCTCTAGTGATTGTCTTCTTTGAGACTACAATTCCCCACTTGGCTAACTCATTCACTAATGTCTCGGCAGTTGTCCTGGGGTCTTTAGACACATCTCTCACTAGTTTTCTTTCCAGAGTTTGAAATCTTTCGCTTCCTACCTCTGCCAGGCTTGTTCTGTGTTGTGTGGCTGGCTCTGAATTTCTTTATGATACTTCTCACTCCAGTTCTTGACACTTGGAAATGCTGTGATAACTTTGTATACGCTTGTCCTGATTTGTGAGCATCAACACTTCTTTTTCTCAAGTCTAAATAGATTTCTTTTGTTTTTGGCATGATGCTTTCGCAAGTGACAGCTCAAACCCTTACTGAAGTTTTTATACTGTGTGTAAACTGGAAGATAACCCTCAGTTTTAACTTATTATTTTCCTGAAATAATTGTGTTACTGTGTGCAAATAGAAATAATTTATGCTTTCAAAAGAAAACTAGTATGTTTAGAAATGCTGTGTTGAAAATTCCTTGCTCTGTTAAAAAAGCACTTGGGAAAATTTATAAAAAACTTATAATTTCATAGGGGGGCTAATCTCATCTCTATATGCAATCATCTCCTCAGTTGTTCATAGCTGGCACCTTCTATGCCCCCCAGTATCATGTTATTAGTTGCATGTCTCAGGTTGTTTGCATTATTTCCACCTTGGTTTAATGGACTCATATTGACATCAAAATAATTAGATTCCACAAGATTTGTAGTCATTTTGATCTATACTCTGTTGACAGCCATGTCCTGGTGTATAAGCTGGGTGGGACATCCCTGAGTGTGACGGTGCTGCAGGTCAATGGAGGGATATTCCGGGTTCTCAACACCCACACTGACCACAGCATTGGAGGAGAGAGCTTCACCCAGGCTTTGGCCCAGCACCTTGCCACTGAGTTCAAACGGTAGATACTGCGTCTTAACACACTTCAAACTTAATGTTTTCCACCACATGTGACACAGTTATATTCTGGGGCGAGTTCCATTTTGATAAAGCAATAAATCTATATGCACTTAATTTTTAGCTGTGACCAGCAGCTCTGTAAGTCACTTTGACAGTCGGTTCACCAAAATTCCCCATCCTCTGTCATGTGACAATTTTTACTCCATGAGGCTGAAATTTGGTATAGAGGTCAAGTTTAAGTGTGTATATGAAGGTGTTCATGTTCATGCTAATTGTTCATGCCAATTAGCTCAAAAGGGGGTGTGGGGGAGTGGCCTATCACAAAAGGAGTCACATAACATGACTAAACTAATGAACCATTTGGCATCATTGTATGAAGTAGAGATTTCCTGTTTCAGTAGTGATGTATGCCACACTTCCAACATTTTAGCCAAGCCCCTTTCATAAATTTCTTAGACTCTTGTGGGAGGCATCATTGGTCTCAGCAGACATATAATATACAAGATGTGTCAGCTGCAGCAGAAACTGGTTTTCAAAAGCTGCAAAAGAACTTAATTTCTTGGCAAGGGTTTTATTGTGAAGCATTCACAGAAATGTGTTGTGAAAATTCATTGACTTGCAACTACAGTCCCATGTAGAGCTGCAACTAATGATTGTTTTACTAGTCAATTAATCTGTTCATTATTTTCTTGATTAGTCGATTAATAGTTCACCGTTTTTAAAATGTCATAAAATGGTGAAGAATATCAATATATAATATATAGTTTCTTTCCTCCTCTATAATGAATAGATGTCAAGTATTAACATTTAAGAAGCTGGAATCTGAGAATTTTGACTTTTTTTCCTGAAAAATGACTCCAATTAACCAATTAATCGATTATTTGATTAATCATTGCAGTTCTAGTCTCATGCATGGGCTCTCAGCTGCTACTGTATAACCCGCAGCCCCTTTTGGTAAAATTTGCTATTATAGGTATGGTTTGGCTCAAACTGCCTACTGACCTACAATACTGCTATATAGATGCTATAACAAAACAAAAAAAAAACAATTAGTATCAGCTGTGTGATAGCCAATATGGCTCATAGATGATCTGTAATCAGGGTTGGGGGCAAAAAAACATAATTGTGGCATCCATACAACAAATTGTTGAATTTTGTATTTAACAGCCAAATCTGATTGGACTGACAGTGAGTCAGTGAATGAGTCAGTACAACTCTACAGATTACATAACATCTACCTAGTGGGGCTGTTTCTGCTTCTGGTGTGGAATATTGCATATCATGAAAAAATGTAAATGTTACAATTCTGAATATGAATAATGAAATCTGGACTGTTATCATCCCAACAATCAGTGTATCTTCCGCTGTGTATCCTACACAGGTAAACTGTAGAAATAGTGTTGATAATATTTAGAGGCTACAGTCTGTGGTGCTCTTGAACTTTATCAAGTGTGTCTATGATTCTGCCTGCTTCATTTATGCCAGTGAGTGTGCTACTATTGGTCCTTACATGCAGCCATAGTGACATAACCTGACCCAAAGATCATCCAGTGGCAGAGCGCAGCACAGTGTGTGTTTCATCACTGGACTTAAATTTGTGATTTGTGGTTCTCTCTGTATATCCTAAAGACAGAATCACAGATGCATATGTCCTGATTTAAGGTCCCTTTCTTTTTCATACACACACATCTGCACAGTGTTACATGCCTTGTTATATTAGACTCCTCATGTTATTTGTCTGTTTGTTGTGCAGCACCTTTAAACATGATGTCAGCTGTAATGCTCGGGCAATGCTGAAGCTGATGAATGGAGCAGACATGGCCAAACACTCTCTGTCCTCATTAGGATCAGCCAACTGCTTTGTTGACTCCCTGCATGATGGCATTGACTTTGAGTGCAACGTCTCCAGGTGAGTTGTTCAGCTGACAAAAGTCTAAAGAGAAAAATATTTTTAAATACATCTGAATAAAACACAGAAAATAGGAATATAGTGAGACAGTAAAATTACTAAATACAGATGAAGCTGCTGGATTGAAATGAAGTATACTTGCTTATTTAAAATATGCCAGAGTCAAAGAACTACTTGGGAACCACACATGGCAGGGAGCAGGGAGTGAAGATCACAAAAAGTCTAAGTTCTAAGTCTAAGTCTCTGGGCACAGGTGACTTTAGGTGATGGATGCTGGCGGGTCCTCCTCTGTTTGTCCTCCTAAACAAACAGAAAGAGGAAGAGGGAAGAGAAAAGAAATAAGAAATATGAGAGCGAAAAGGGAAAAAAAAAATGCTGAATAAGATGGGCAGACCCCCTCCCGAGGGTCTGATGGTTGCCCACCATTCAGCCTCAGTATAACATTTGAACTCACTCAAAACCTTTACACACACACACACACACACACACGCACTCTGACACACACATTATTATTGTTATCCTTGTAACCCCCTGCTTTTTTTCCCCTCTCTCTCTTCTATGTCTGCAAAACAAGAAGGGAGGAGGAACATATGCAAATATATATGGACAGATACAGAATGTTTTTGTTTTTTTTTGCATTTTATTTTTTATGGAAATGTTGCATATTATTATTAAAATTAGCAGGTGAAGTGATTTTCCATTTCATGTATGAATTATTTATTTTACTTACATGCCAAAAGAACACTGCTAAACTGCAAAACTTTTTTACTCCACTTGCCAAAAATTCACTGTTATCTTTAAAATATATTGTCAGTCCTTCTAAAATGTGTTTTGTAATTTGCTAGATTTCTGTGCCCAGTATTTTTGGTGGCCTCAAAGGACTAAACATGAACAACACTGAAAGCACAAATTTTATGGAAATTCTCTCTAAATCCAAAAACATAAAAACAAACCCTGTGCAAATGGTAAAAGATCAAACATTGCAAGAAATTGGCAACAATTGAAACATGGAACAGCTGCAAGTGCCAAAACCTATACACTGTAATTGAAGGAATGTGGCAGAAACACTGATTTGTTTAGAAGTGCACAACATGAGTTTGTGTTTTGTTTTGTTTTTGCCTTGATGAACAGATTTAGTGTAAACATATTTGTTATATTTCCTGCTATGCAGAAAAGTTGTTTTCTATAAAAACACTGGACAGATAAATTGATGTTACCAACATGACAACTTCTGTGTTGTGTTTCCTCAGAGCTCGATTTGAGTTGCTTTGCTCCTCACTCTTCAACAAGAGCATCCAGCCAATCAGACCCCTGCTGGAGGAGGCAGGACTCTCTACCAGCGACATTAACAAGGTGTGTGAGAGCAGTTTTTACTGCCACATGTTTTCACTCATGGTCCATTGTTTGAAATGATCCAACTTCAATGACTTGTATGAGAGTGACCTTTATTTAGATGGTGAATTAGTGTGAATGTTAGTTAAAGGAGATCTGTGCTGAGTTGAAATATGGGCTTCTCTGACAACAGCACTACAGCCAGCATGTTGTCCATCCCGTGCTCGGACAACTTATTTTGTTTGCCAGTAGTCAGAGCTGTCAGATCTTTTAAACCTGAGCAGCTGCTGTCGGGCTGTCCACATCCTGCTGGAACCACAGAGAGTCTGCTGGAGGTTTGGCAGTCATTGTAAAGCACAATCATGCCCTTTATAAACGTTTCTGTGTATTTGGTTAGGTAATCTGCAACACAGAAACTAAGAAGAAGGTTGAAGAAGGTTGATAGCAGCCACTATCATCGTCACAATCACCAACACACGAAATAAATTTCTCTGTCTCGGACGGATTTCTGTCATTTGAATTCCAAAGAGACTATATATTAGGGGTGTGTATCTCACTGACTGAGATGATTCGATACGTATCTCGATACATGTTCAACGATACAATATATTTTATAAATCTTTAAGTGGCCAATGATTCAGCTCTGTCACGATATGATACAATACAATAAGAGACAATGCTATACAAGACAATGCCATGTATCAGTCTTTAACAGCACTCTACAAATATAGCATTAATTGAATCAAAATGTAGTTGCCAAAAAAATCCTGATAGTTTTACTAAATATAGTAACAGTAGAGACAGAGAGGAGACATTACAGTGATGTTTATATCTTATTATGAGTCTCTTGTGTAAATGAGGTAAATGAGAAACTTTAAAACTGTTTAAAATATCAGTATTTTTGCAGTAAGATGATCTGCTGCTCTGTTTCATATGAAGAGTGGTGTGGTTTGGATCAGTGTGGAGGAACAGTGTCAAGTCCACCTCTCTTTCCCTCCAAAAGGACGCGAGGACAACTCAATTTAAGATCCAACTCAAACTTTTATTTTCACTTTAGTTGATTGGTATTTCAATAGGTTGTAAACCTTTAAAGACAGAAAACAAAATTAACATCAAACACAGAACCAAAAAAAGTTGACATATCAATCATTTTACATTAAATCACTTAAGCCTTTTAAATTGAATAAAGAATGGTCAACATTTTAGAAAAGTTTAGCAAGATTTTAACATTTAACAGAATATATGTATCCTTCATTTTCACTTTACTTAAACTCAAAACAAAATACCTTAATTCAAACTAATTGAACACAAAATCAGAACACTAACAAAGCAAACAAACATATCACCAACCATTGGCGTCTTTTGGCTGAATCTGTGAGTGGACTTGGGTCTCCCTTTGTTCTTTCTTGCTTCTTCCTTCTCTGCAGGTTGTTTGTAAGTGACCGACCTTCCCCCAGTCCTCACCAGGTGCTCTAAATCAGCGATTATCAGTCAGGCACCTCTTTGCTGCTCCTGGTGCACTCTGGGAAGTGTAGTTTTTTAGCCTCATGTCCTCAGATTCAGCTCTGTGTTACCTGTTCTCACAGTGACATGACGTCTCTGTGGGTCAGACTCATGTCTCTGTACTCTGCTGTCCGACATGTTTTGCATAAATGATCTGCAGCAGCGTTTCTCATCTTTCTTGTAAAACCCAAACTTATTCTACACTTGAGCGTTATGAAAGTTTGGTGGTGCGACGCGGTACAATGTCACTTCTGTTGCTGTTTTCAGCGCCGTCTGTTATGAGCAAATGAAGAGGACACACAGGAGAGGGTGGGGGGAGCGCTTGTTTTTGTGAGCACGGCAGCAGGTGTCCAGCAAGAGCGGTGCAGGCAGAGACAGCGGGAGAGAGAAAATGTAGGAAAGTTACAGTGGCAGCTCACTGAACCCAAAATTAAACGTATGCGCATCCTAATGAGATGTATCGATACGCTAGTGCTGCATCGAATTGTTTCTGATGTTCAGCTTTTTACTGACGCAGGGCTGTCTGAATGATGCACTCATATCTTACACATTAAAGTCCGATGCATTGGATGCATGAGTGAATCGTTACACCCCTACTATATATGGAATCAGTGTATGTATATCCCAGGGGTCTGCAACCTTTAGTCAGAAAAAACAAAACAAAAAAAACTCTCCGGATTCATACATAACAATTTCATTCTCTCCTTACCCTGAGGACTTTTTGATTTGGCATCCATAGCAGCTTATGGAGACTCACAACAAATCAGCAACCATCAAAAGCTAGACTATGGCTATGATGCACATTTTAGTCAACAAAATATTTTTTGGTGTACGGGCTACATATTTTCACTGTTAAAGAATGTAAGAATCCATTTACACTGTAAAAAAATGGTTGCGAAAACTCAACATTTCAAGGCGAGTTACCACAACAGATTTTGACGTTTGAGCCCAACTCTTTATTTTTGAATTAATTTTTTAAAAGTTTTGCTGACCTATAATCTTTAGTTCAAATAATTAACTCCTCTTCTTTAGATAATTTCGAATCTTTGCGTTTTAGAAACTAAAGGTAAAACATTTTCAAAACTTAAGTCAAAAATCTATTGCAGTATGTTGCCTTGAAAATTTTCTCAACTTTTTTGTTTTTAATGTGTAGACCTACAACAAAGATAAAAACCTTATTTATTTCCTTATAATTTTTTGCCAAAATCACAGGGAACTACTGGAGAGGGGCTAAAGACCTGTATGTGTCTCTGGAGTTACAGGTTGCAAACCCCTAGTCTATCCAAAAGAAGAGAGGGACAGGCTGTGTTACCAGGTGATAGGTAGATTATTTATATTGGCGTAATATCAAACTGAAAGAGAAGGCTACCATTCGATCTACAAATATAGTGTGTCATTAATGTCATTAGTGTTTCACTGCACTGCATTTGCTACAGGTTCACCACCTGTTTTAGCCGCACATGTGATGAGAGCAGCTGCATCTCTTGCCAGGGGCTGTTAAAGGCTACGTTTTACCCAAGTTTTTGTGTCTTTGACAATCCGCAGACACACACATTGAAACTCTAGTTAAAGGCGTCATGTTGGTGGTGTGGCAATGTGTCAACAGCTCACTTTCATTCTCTTTTGCTGAAAACTGTCATGTGGAAATAACACATGGAAGATGCAATATTGAGATTTGGACCCAAGTACTCAATGTTGAAATCAAAGGTCTTACTTAGGTCATATTTCTCCTTTAAATAAAAAAAGAAAAGTTTGGATTTGTCAGTAATAAACACAACATGCTTCTCATGTGATGGCTGTGTTTTAGGTGGTTCTTTGTGGTGGCTCAGCCAGGATCCCTCGTCTCCAGCAGATGATCCGTGAGATGTTTCCTGATGTGGAGCTTTTCAGCTCAGCACCCCCTGATGAGGTCATTGCTGTGGGAGCAGCTCTGGAAGCAGGCTTACTGGTTGGCAGAGCTGACCTTTCCCCTGAGGAAGAGTCTGTCACAGTAGATGTTTCTGCCACTGACATCTTAGTAAAGGTATATTGGTCAATTAGAAATGTGTAAAGTATAATTTTGAGAATGTGAACATAAATCATTATTATTTTTGCATGTACTTGAATGTAAATCATTAATTTTATTATGGGATCGTACTCTATATATTAATTGTCATCTTTTCTGTCTGGCTTGGTGGTGTGTGTATGTTGCAGCAGGTGGATGAATCTGGAACTGAGGTGTTCACTGTTCTCCTTCCATCGGGTACGCCCCTCCCTGCCCGCAGACATCACATCCTAAGTGGAGCAGGGAAACTGTCCTCCCTCTGCCTGGAGATTTACCAGAGATTACTTAAGGATGAGCCAGAAAAGCTAGCTAAGGTACAGAAAAGCACTGACACCGGATCAAAAGTTGAACCACCTATGCTTGCTTACTATTAGATAGAGCTGGGTATTGATTCAGATTTCCCAAATCGATTCGATTCACAAGGGCCCGATTCGATTCGATTTGATTCAATTTCGATTTGGTTAGGGATATTTCAGTCACAATACCAATTTTACTTGAATATGGAAGAGAATCTCAGAGAACTAATGCTGTAAATAGTAGGAGAACCCTATAACTTGGCACATTATTAAAAATATTAATGTTTACTTTAATGCAATACAAAGTAGTTACATTAATCATGTACTTTTTATTAAACATGACCTGACCAAAACACTCAAATTTAATAATTTAAATCAAATCAAGTCACAAGACGAGCCAACTACAAGTGGCTACAAAACCATTGTAAACTGAGGACATTCACTTTGCTGACTGTGACTGTCTCACAAACCTTTTGTGCAATATACTACAGTGGTTGCAATGCAAACCTAACAACTGTATCAGAGGAGAAACCAAAAGAGACAAACAACCATATAAATTAATAAATAATTAATAAATAAAAGTAAAAAGGCTCTGAATTGTCTTATAGTGCAATAAGTCAGGTTTTTGGAACATGTTGGAAAAGTCTTGTAAATTCTTGTGAACAGTAAACTTCAAGTATACAATAAGATACTGAAAAAGCTCTCTTTCTAACAAAATGTTTAGTGAAATATTATATTGCTTTTGAGGCATTTTCATCCTGAACTCTGAACTTCCCCTTGTGTCTGATTTCTGTCAGACTGTCACTGCATTCCAAAAAATCACAAGAAAGAAATATCACACAAAAATATTTGACAAGGGCTCATTGTTAATAAATCATGTTACAATAGTGTAATAAATCATGTTTTTGGAACATGTTAATGAAAAAGTCTTGTAAACCTCTGGGCATTTAACTCAAACTGTCCATGAAACAAAAGCCCCTTCATGAGTGTGTTTTCTCACTTGTTGTAGACTGTAAGATTTTTCTGCAAGAAAAGGAGCTGATCTACATGTTGTTGTTGAGTGAGGCAGCTCCTTTTTGGTGTAACAATATCGCCAGCGGTTGAGAACACTCTCTCGGATGGGACAGTGGTCCCGGGTACACAGGGGTACCGCTTTGCTTGGCAAGCCAAAAGGGGATACTCCCCAGGATGCACCTTCCACCAGTTTAATGGATTTTCAGAAAGTGGAACATGTGTTACTTCCCTGTATCTTTTCACTTCTTCCTTTGCCTTGTCAGACAGGGTTTTGTGTGATACAGTGTCTTTTGGCATGTAGGCTGACCCAAGGAGAAACATCAGTGCAGAAGATTCTTTTGGCAGCTTTTGTGGAGTAACCTCCTCTTCAACAGACTCAAGGGAGCTGTCTCTCTGCTGTACAGGCACAGTTTCCTCAGCTGCATCAACAGCAGATTCTTCCTGTTGAAAGATGAAAATATTCAGAAATAAACTTAATTGGAAAATCAATTAGGAACTCACTGTGGATTTCAGCTGTTTAATATTGCTGCTAATACAAAGAAAAAAGTATTTGGAATTTATATTCAAATACTGCAGTGTACAGGAACAGTCAGGAATCAGTTATTTATACTTCTATATTTGTACTGTAACTTACATTAGATGCCTCTGCCTCCAATTGATCCCCACCAGCAGCTTCAGTCATCAGTCTAGAGCAGGGGTATTCAATTAAAATTCAAAGAGGTCCAGTTAGAGAAAATTTCATAAAGCAAAGGTCCGGAACATCATAATGTCTAACTTTCTCGAGTGGGCCGAACCAGTAAAATTTAAGTATAATCTATCAATTATTCTGCTGATTAATCGAGTAATCAGATAAGAAATATTGCGTGTTCTGCATTTTTTTCTATTGCATTACTTTTGCTTTATTTAAGAACAATGGTAATATACAAAAGAAAAGATAAGACAGGTCTTTTAAATGAACAACTATAAATTGCTAAAGTAAAAATACTCAGTAAAGTAACTTTACTTTTAATGTAGACTTACTTTTACTGTTTTCACTTTACTTTTTACCTTTTTTTTCCAAGTACAAAGGTAAAAGTAAAGGTAGTAATATTTGCAGAAACCACAAACAGAAGATGGAACTAACTCTTTTAACTGAAACAGTCACCAGAATGTTTTGTTCACATGTTAAAATCACAACATTTTTCTTCTGGAGCAGGACAGACGCTCCCAGACCCCCAGGGGACAGGGGACTGGTTTACCAACATGCCACCTTTTTCTCCTCTTATGAGTTTGCACATCTGTATTTAGTAATAAAAAAAATAGCGATAAGAATATCATTAAAGTACAACAACAGCAATAAAAATGTTGATTTTTCAAAAAAAGGAAACAATAACATGCACAATTTTTAAATTGTAATTAAGCAAAAACACTAATACCACAATGTAAAAATACCTAAGTAAAGTATTTTTTCCATCACAGCAGGTCAGTGATCAGTGTTTCAGTGACTCTGTGGATCAGTGAATAGTGTTTTATTTCTGGCAGCCCGCCACATTAGAAACATCGGCACCACGACATGATTTTCTATTTTTGGAGCTGCGCACCTTTTTCGGTCGTGTCTAGAAGGTAACGCTTTATTTGCACAACTCTCGCGAGATTTGTGTTTGTTATTTCTACTAAATAATCAAACTCGCGCAATCTTTCGCGGGTCTAGGGTTCCCTTCTAGACACGACCCTCTCTGTCTCTCTGTCAAACTACAGACAGCAGACTGTCTGTAAACAGCACGATGTTACACTCTGCAGAGTTTCACACAAAGACTTTATTTGTGTGGACACCCATGTTGGGTTTGTCACCAATTTTGGCATTTTAATTTTTTAATCAGTCCGAGAGGACGACGGTATCAGTGATTGATTAGTGATCAGTCTGCCCTCCTCTCCTCCCTCACCTGTTCACTCTGCTGTGAGAAGGTCTGAAAGTTTCTCACAGAGAAACACAGACTCTCCTGTTTTACGTATAGGCCTCCTTATACAGTTGTTTAATTTTATAAGTGCATCTGGTTGGTGTCGATGTCATTAACCATCATGTTAGTTTCTGTTGTAATAAACTCCGTCATTAACAACAGTCTCCTCCACACGCAGCTTCTCTGCAGTTGGTCTGTGTGTTTCCTGATCAGATAAACCAGCGCCGGAAAGACTAGAAAAGTTGCGCCAGTTAAAATAGAAGCGTCCCGTCAGAATTTAAAATCTCTTAATAATTTATTGGTTATAGGTCCGGGTCCGTATAGGACGGTGTGTGGGTCCGGACTGGGACCGCGGTCCGCCATTTGGGGACCCCTGGTCTAGAGAATGTGTTGTCACGGACTTCATCGAACAAGAAAGGTTAAGACATTACCAGTATGGCTGCTTTCAGTGGCTGCAGAGCTTTCACCACATCTTCTGTGACCGTTATGTCAACCTCTGTCAGAGTGCAGAGATCCTTTTCGTTCGTGCGTACTTCAGGTGACAGTAGAGCTGCTGAGATCGCTGGTTGCTGCTCTAGGAAACGGTCCAGCATCTCCAGTGTGCTGTTCCACCGTGTCACCACGTCAATCACCAGCTTATGTACAGGCAGGCCCAGTAACCTTTGCTTCTCTTTAAGCTTGTAGCTTGCCGTGGTGCTACAATGAAAAAATGATGCGATGCACCTCACTCTGCCGAGCAGGCACGCAACAGCTGGGACATTAAGAGCTGCTTGCGAAGCTAAATTGAGTAGATGTGTGAAACAGCCGATGTGCAACAGGTCCATCATGTCCACAGCACGTACAATATTCTCAGCATTGTCTGTTACAATGGCTGGCTCTTTGTCTGTCAGCTCCCAGTTTCCTATCGCTTCGAACAGCAGTTCAGATAAATTACTCGCCGTGTGGCTGGTTTCAACTGCCCTAGTCTATAAGACATGAGACACGAGGTTCCAGTCATTGTCGATGTAGTGAGCAGTAATGGTCAGGTATGAATCCGTTGCTCTGGAAGTCCAGCTGTCACAGGTCAGGGCGACTCTCGCTGCTGACTTAAGCGATGCCGTGTTTCACATCTGAATACATGTTTGGGACTGTCACTTCACTCAACTGTTTGCGTGTCGGTAAAATGTAGTGTGGCTCCAGAGTCTTAATAAGGCTGCGGGCCATGCACAGGAAAATCAATTCAGATCGATTAATCGATTGTTTTTAAACCCAGCCCTACTGTTAGACCACCACCCAGTATAAGGTTTAAGGTTCTAAATTAACAGCATTGGTAATTACCAAAATAATTTTTTGTGTTTCTGTAATGGTTAATACACCAGTATGTAGAAGCTCTATATCCTAAATGTTATTTTTAACGCTATATTATTATTGTTGTTATCCATGAATTTTCAAATTTACTATTTTACAAAAAACTGAAAAAGTAGTATATAATAGTAAAACACATTATTATTTCTTGCTTAATATGGTAAATTATAGTTATTTACTTGCATTCCTGAACAGAAAAATTAGTTTAAGTGGTTGAGTATTATGCATGATTAGTTTCTGACTTCTCAGAGAAGCCCAGTGAGCCAGCTCGAAATTGGGTATTGGGTAAAAGGTGAATTCAGTTTGAAATTCCTCATTCCTGTTCACAATGGTAAAACGTTGAGAGTGCACTGAAAATGAAAGAGTCCACATTAAAGCACTTCATGATGCTGGATGATCTCTGAGACAAATCGGGAAAGACATAAAGTGTCTCACAGTGTGGTCAAGTATGCTTTGGAGTCAATTGCAGAGTCTGGTACTTACAAAATGCGCCAAAGAAGAGGCAGGAAACAAAAGTTAACTGAAGCAGATGTCAGACACCTCGAGATTTTAAGTACTGAGACAGAAGGAAAACCACTGCTGATCTTCAGGCAGAGACAAATGCTTCTAGATCAGAGTCTGAGAAAGTCCTCAGAATGTCCATAAGCAGACGACTGACGGAACCAGGTTTAAAGGGAAGACTAGCTGCTAAGAAGACATTATTGAGGCCTGCAAACATCCAGAAACGCCTCAGATTTGCCAGGGAGCACAAACACTGGACTGTTGATGACGGGAAGAAGGTACTCTGGACGGACGAGTCCCGGTTTGAACCTTCATTCAGCATCGTCGTGTTTATGTCCGCGGAAAAGCTGGAGAATGTTTTGATACCAGATGCATTGCACCCACAGTGAAACACAGTGGAGATTCCATTATGGTATGAGGTTCCATTTGTGGAAACGGCGTGGGCAAATTAGTGAAAATCGACGGTGTCATGAACAAGAACGTCTACCACAACATGTGTGCATCATGGAATCCCTTCTGGACTGAATCTGATTGGTCGTGGGTTCATATACCAACAACACAATGACCCCAAGCAAACTTCAAAGCTGTGCAGAGACTATTTGACCAAGAAAAAGGAATCTGGAGTACTGGAACTGATGGACTGGCCAAGTCACAGTCCAGATTTGAAGTCTATTGAACAAATTTGGGATTTAGTAGGTTCAAAGATTGATCACACAAAAGTTTCATCTTAAGAAACTCAATTTACTCAATAACAAAAGAGACTGTCAAAGTACATAAAAACAATGCAAGCTGTTATCAAGACCAAAGTGTGTGTGTGTGTGTGTGTGTGTGACAACAGCTTCAAGCACAGCTTAATGTGGTCGTAGTCAGCAAGTCTCAGTTTCAACTGTAAAGAGAAGACTTAAAGTTGCAGGTTTGACAGGTCGAGTTGCAGCAAGAAAGCCATTGCTAAGATGTCAGAATAAGAAAAAGAGGCTTGCCTGGGCCATGAAACACTGCCAATGGACTACTGAAGACTGGAAGAAGGTGTTATGGACTGATGAATCAAAATTTGAAATCTTCAGTTCATCCCACAGGATTTTTGTACGCCGTCGAATAGGCGAAAGGAATGTTCCTCAGTGTGTGACATCAACTGTCGAACATGGAGGAGGAAGCATGATGGTCTGGGGCTGTTTTGCTGGATCCAGGGTCGGTGACTTGTACAGAGTGAGAGGCACCCTGGACCAAAACGGCCACCACAGCATTCTGCTGCACCATGCAGTAACCTCTGGTATGCACCTAGTTGGTCAGGAATTCACCCTACAGCAAGATAATGACCCAAAACATAAGTCTAAGCTATACCAGAACTACCTTAGGAAAATAGAACAAGATGGTAAGCTTGAAAACATGGAGTGGTCAACACAGTCTCCAGACTTAAACCCCATCAAGCTGGTTTGGGATGAACTGGACAGAAGAGTGAAAGCAAAGCAACCTACAAGTGCCACACATTTATGGGAATCTCTGCAACAGTTGGGAAGAACTTTCTGAAGAATATTTGATTTCCATTGTAGAAAAAATGCCAAGAGTGTGTTCAACTGTTATATCTGCCAAAGGTGGCTACTTTGATGAGTCAAAAGTTTAGAATACATTTTGGTTTATAAATTGATTCCATGATTTATTTTTGTTCTGTGCTTTCATTTCAGAGTACAATGAGACATTAAACTGCATAATTCTCAATAAAAAAATAAAATTGGGGTGTTACAAAACTTTTGACTGGTAGTGTATATATCTATGGTCAGTTCACACCCGTCTAGAGCTGGAGATCTGGTTTGGTTGGGTTGGGGCGTATTTCTTACATATTTCACAGGCTCACATCGGGTTTGGTGGGTTCGGTACTATATTTTTTTATTTTTCTCCCCGATTTAGTCATTGCCAATTCCAATTCCTTGCATGTATTGTCCCTGTCACTGAAAACTCCTACTGTTTGTTTATATAGAGGAAGCTTGTTAAGAAAAATGCTGGGCTGTAATCGGGTTCAGGCTAAAATATGCTTATGTTTGGGGCAGAATTTTGTCAGCATTTGGCCTTGGCGGGCTCAACTTTTTAAAGACAATTAAAGCTAGGCCTGTGTGGTACCGGTTTGTACCGAAAACCAGTCTTTATTTTCCTTATGATATTAATTTTTCATATACCGTTATACTGGTGAATAGCCCAAACAACGTCTGAAACGTGCGCGGAGGGAAAGTGTTTCAGCGGGGACCCATTTCACTGCTGCACACCAACACTACAGGCGTGCTTGCTTAAGCGTGTGCGCTAAGGATGTTCCTGGCAACTAAATTCCCTGTCGATTAAACGCAAAATTTAATTTAGACCAGTCTAACACTAAGAAAACACACAGAAAGCCGTTAAAATTTAATAGAATTTATTAATCTATAATGTTAAACACTGTCCGAAAAAAATACTGTGTGTATTAAGAGCCATTTCCTGTCCTGTATCCATGATTGAAACTTCCTCTCAACCCTCTCCTCCTTACAGTCATCTTTTGCCCTTTGCAGTGGCGAGGCGTTTGAAGACATTTTTATATCGAGATGTTTCTTCTTTATATCAGTGACAGTTTGACCCTAAGGTAAAACAATATTAACAATATGTTTCTTTGCTCTAGAGGTCTTTTAATTCCACTGCTGACACTGTTAAAATAACAGATTGTCCTTCATGAATCTGACACCAGCACATCAAACTCTGAACTTTTAAAGTTATTTTTACTCTTTGATGCCATTTTCATGCATGAACACTTCCTGACATATGGGACAGGAAGCGTAGCCTTACATGGTATTATTGGGGTGTTACTTATGGTAATTTAAAAGTCTCAGGCATGTGCACTCAGATAGGCACAAGTGGACTGATTTACACTGTTATCAGAAGTTATGAGCATTTGCTGAATCTGACGTGGCGTGTTTGTACGAGCCCTTGGTATGAAAAAAAGAGACAATTTAAGATAAGAATACGAAAATGTTCTTGCATGAGTCCCAATGTTTTATACACATAGAAGAAAATAACATGAGGTAGAACATTTGCTAAATTTACAAAAAGGCCCAAATAATTTGAATTTAAAGAATTTGTCAGATAGGATTTCAGAAAGTTTTTCAAGTTTCTTGTTACCTGACAGCTCCCATAATTGTGGGATTTTTTCAGGAAATTTGGGGACTCTCTCCATATAGGACAAAGACGAAGCCCATATTGGTTACTGTTAAACTGTATTTGTCAAAATTGACATATTTACTGTCAAAAAATGTTGTCTTCTTTCATAAATTCAGATAATGAAATCAGAAACAGTATGTTCAAATACTTAGCTGCTAAATGTTGGCAGGTAAACGCACATAGATCTAAAAGGACATTAAGCATCTTCCAGGTACAACCAACCAGACCTCCTCTCTCTTATGCATACCTGGAAAGAGGACAGGCCACATAGCAAACAAGATGTAAAGCTCAAGCTCACCATTCATGCAGAAAATCACACAGCGGGAGAGAAAATGAAAACTTCTGCTCAAAAGTTAGATGGCTAACTCCTGTCAATATCAGTACAACAAGACGGTCCAGCAATAGAGATACCTGTGTACTCACAATGATTTAAAACTGAATTTTAGCTCTGATATACATACTTTACTAAAGAATGGACAACAAACACTTCCATGTAAATGTAGAAAATAGTGAAACCTGTAAATGGCAAAATATTATAGTTGTATTGCTGTATGTAAAGTATTTGATGTTCTATTTTTGGCTGGTAATTAACATTCTTTATCCTTAACTTATGAAAAAGAAAAAATGAGGGGAAAAAAAGCATTAAGGCGATAGTTAGATTTTTTGTGAGTGTGGTTGAATGGCCTACTAAGCAGGTCAGCAGTAAAATATATTTTATGACCCTTAAAAAAAATCTGGATCAGTGTAAGCCTTCACTATATTTAGAATATTTTCACCATTTTACCTTGCTGTCAGATATTTCTGATGGGAAACAGTCGTGCCAATTATAAAACCAAGCAGAGTCCTTTGTCACAATCATTAATTTTACCTCACAGAACTTTGGAATTGCTGGTCTACCGCTGCCTCCATCTGTTAGTCTGTCTGTGTTAAAGTTGTCGTTTTTCATCAAAAGAGTCTTTGGAAGAGTGAGAGAAGTCTGTCTGACTGCAAGGTAAAGCACCTACACTTTAACAGGTATTGATTATTTAGACGGCCAAAATCTGCTTGCTGTCCCTGTCCACAGCAGTATAGTGCTTAGCTTGTCTCACATGTACTCATGCTGCTTCTCCAAACTGGTGGCATGTTGACCACCATCTACTGTAGGTAATACACTGACTATGGTGAAGTACCTCATACAACCACACTTTAAAAAATCTGAACTATCCCTTTAATATTAATAATTGAAATTAAGCATTTATCTGCTTGTGTGTTTGTGTATGTATGTATAGATAATCTTGAGAGACCTGCAGCCCAGAGAGCAGAACCATGATATCGACACTGTGGTGACCATGAAAAGGTATCGTCCCAGGATGTGCACATAGGCCCAAAAATGAAAATTCAGTCTTTATCTGGTCACCCTCATGCTGGGTGAAGGTCAGGTTTAATTTTTAGTCCACAAAACACTGCATTATTTTGCAGTATGTCCTATACAATGGACATGAATGGTGACCAGTTTTCAAATAAATAATAAAACAACAGAAAAAAAACAGAAAATGCCTCAGTACTGCTCATCTGGTGTAATCCAAGTCCTCTAAAGCCCCAACATGCCAGGTTGACTAAACAAATGTTATTCACACCATGTTTTTAGCCACGTTTTCATGCACATGCACACTTTCTGAACTGGGTGTGTGTTGTGATGTGCAAATGGCAGAGGAGACTTGGATTACATCACATGAGCAGTATGGAGGAACTTAATGTTTTTTTCCAGTTGTTTTTTATGTTTGAAAACTGGTCACCATTCACTTCCATTGTTTAAGAGATTCTGCAACACTGTTTTCCTGCAAAACTCCAGTTGTGTTTTGTGGACTAACAGAATAAACCTGACCTTCGGTTGGCATGAGGGTGAGTAGATAATGACTGATTTTTCATTTTTGGGCAAGCTATCCTTTTAATGTGACAGCTCTGTTTCAGTATTTCTGTATCTTGCAGGGATGGCTCCATTCATGTTTCCTGTGTAGAGCAGAGCACTGGAAGGCCAGAGGTCATCACCATAGCAGCTACATCATGAAGCCACTAATGTACACTCCAAACCACACACCAGCACACTGTCAGTGCAATGTGGTTTTGTTTTTTTGTTTTTTTTTCTCTCACTCAATAAACATAAGCAAACTCAAACTTCCCAGAATTATTGCCTTCTGGATGTCTTATGTGCAGACACACACAGACACACCACAAGTATTTAACACAATGTCACCTGAGAATAAATTTTACTTTCTGCTCATGAAACATTTTCTTAATGTATAAAGGACACTTTTAGTATCTCATCTCAAAGTCTACAATTCAGAGTCTCTGTGCACATCAATTCTTTATAGCAGGTGCAAAAGGAGAGTGAGAAACGAAGAATCCATGTTTTAAATGTCATTGCAAACCACTGTGCTTTTCTATCTTAATGCACCACATGTACATTGAAAGAGCTGCAAGTTGGCTTTTATTTTTAGTCCTGACTATACTGGCTGTGAAGTGATCCTCTCCTAACATGGCTCTGAGCAGTAGCAGAGCCTCGTGTGATTGGTTTTATACATCTTGATAGTGTGATGATGACTTTAGGGAGTAATTTGTGACAACTACATGTCCTAAAATGAGTACAGCAGTTCAAATAGCATGTTGGAACCATGAATAGTATATTAAATAGATTGAAGTCCTATTTTATATACTATCTCTGGTTGAAGCGAGATGTACCGCCAGTGACTTGCAACAGCCTTGTTTGCACTGAGTCTTTTATACTGAGTATCTCATCTGTAGAAATGACAAACAACATTGCATCCATGTTTCTTGAAATCTTTTATGTTGCATTACTATATTCAAAGATGATATGCGATACAGGAGTCTATCATAACATGTATTATACTCTCTCCATCCTGTCCATAGTCAATTTATGTTTGTCGTCACTAATATCAGGCATGAAGCAGGGGGTGGGCAGAGTCTTTGGGTTCCAGTAGCACTTCAGTCATGATATAAGTGAATGTACCTGTGTATCAGTTAACATCCCATACCCTTCAGATACAAAACACAAGAAAAACTACAGCCTTATCTGTGTAGTTTCTAACCATAGCATTTCCATTCCAATGTGCTGATATTTCCAGAAGTTAAACACAGCCTCTGTTTTCTGGTCTTTAGCATCCATGCTCTGGAACAATCCGACACTTGAGGATCTTCAGGTAGTTCTGGACCTTGTTGGAATCCCGGCGAAAACAGTAGAGGAGATCATAGTCTTTCATCAGGTGCCACTCGGAACTGTCAGATGGTAGCCAAGCCTCAGGAGAAGTCAGGCTGCTGACAGAGTTACTTATTATGCCCAACATCTGCATCTGGAGCAGAGAGGACATACTTAGACTTCGCACAGTGATTAAAAAAAAACAATTTACAAGAAAGAAATCATAACCGTGTTTCTTAGAACACACAAATCCCGAGGAAGGATGAGGACATAAAATTGGAGGTGGTACTGTTATTTATACCAGTTATTCCCAAATACTGGGTCAGGACCCATGGGTGAGTCACAGAAGATTTTATGTGGGTCACCAAATAAATAAGACTTTGGAAGAAATTTTGTAGTATCTCAATTATATTCTTATAATTCAGTAGACTAAATGTTCTATATCGTTTTCCTGACGAGAGGAAGTAAAACCAGTGATATGTCCTCAGCCTAAATGCATTTATTTCTAATTTCTAAAGTATTTTACATGTATATGTTTATAATAACATGCATCAAGATCAAGGGCTGCAAATAATTTATTGCCAATCAATCTGTCCATGACATTCACAGTTGATCAATCAAATGTTGATGAAAAACAGTGAAAAATATGGATCTGGCAATAATTCTTCCACTAATTGATTAATTTGGGTTAGGATTATTTTCTGACATAAAATGTCAGAAAATAATGAAAATTGATTAATTGATTGATTAATTAATCATGTCATAATCTTATCAATTGAAAGATGTGAAAACAGGTGTTTATACATGTTTGGACCTAATTTTCAACTAGTGATCAATCTGACAATATTTTTTCCTTTAATTGATAAGTTGTTTGGTCCATAAAATGTCAGAAAATGTTGATCAGTGTTTCCCAAAGTCCCAGATGATGTCCTCAACTCATTTAGATATTCAGTTTACTGTCAGAGAGGAGTGAAGAAACAAGAAAATATTCACATTTAAGAAGCTGAAATCAGAGAACTTGGACTTTTTTCTTTAAAAATTACTCAAACTGATTAACTTATTGTGAAAATAGTTGCTGCTTAATTTAATAATTGATTATTCATTGCAGCTCTAGTCAAGATACTATAAGGTGATGCGGAAGTGGAAGTAAAAATGATGAGGAACATTCATTTGTGCAGAAATTAAGTTTTACCAAGATTTATTAATAAGGTCTTTTGTTGATTGAGTCGTGATGGTTTGTCATTCTTTGAAAGTGGGCCCCCAGGAAAAAAGTTTGGGAAACACTGATGTAGACCACCACAATTTATTTAAATGCGATGGACAAAGTAATAAAAGTCACTCTCTTGATTACCACAGAAGTGGTTCTCAAATAGAGGTCTGGGGACCCCCAAGAGTCTGCACTGTGCCACAGATGCCATGTCTAATATCTAGATCTGCTAGTAATGATTCTTTTCATGATCGAATAATCTGCTGATTATTTTCTTGAATAATGAATTAATAGTTTAGTCCATAATTTGTCAAAAATTGTGATAAATCATCATCACATTTTTCCACAGCCCAAAGTCACATTTTAACATAGCTTCTTTTGTCCAACCAGCAATCCAGAACCCAAAGACTCTTCATGTACTGCCATAAATGACAAAGAAAAGCAGCAAATCCTTACATTTTAATAAGCTGAAGCTTGCAATTTTTTGACATTTTTGCTTGAAAAATCATTGAAATTATTAATTGATTATCAAAATAGGTGGAAACTAATTTTCTTACAGTCAACTAATAGATTAATTGACTAATCAGTGAAGCTCTACTAATTCTTCTTGTTCCTTGACACAAGTTTGACTGAGAAAAAATGAATGTCCCTTTTAGACGACATTTTTGAATGGCATTTTGTCATGTCTTGATTTACACTGATTTTTGTTCCTTTATTTATTGTTTATTTCTTCCATTTTAGTATATTAATTTTAAATAAAAAAAAAATATTTAAAAAAATACACAAAATATACACTATAACCTAATCTTAATACATGTCATTTTCTTAAATCTTAAATCTTAGAACACAGTAAAAGCACACTGTGGTGATCATAGTTTTGATTTTATGGTCACGATTTGATTTTTTGATTTAAACATTGTTTGACTGACACTGATGGCTATTGACTTGCCAAGATCAAAAGATCATTGGTTTTATGCCCTGGCAACTGTCATTTATATTTTCAAATACTTATACTATTAAAAGATTTGATTTAATATTGAAACTGTAACATCTCAAAATGTTACTCATTATGTTTATATCATATTCCATACCATGTATTTTAAGACATGCTGGAAACAGTTAAGAACATTTGATGCCAATAGCATGTGCTTCTTTTTGAACCTCGGCTAAGTTACTGTTTCTATGTGCTTCTCCATTAATTATGTCATTGCATTATACTGTATATTGTTATATGAATCTGAGGTGGTCATCTGAGAATGAACAATATAGTTTGGATTTGATGTGTGACATGAGGACTTAGGACTCTCAGTCCTAAGTTTACACAACCTGACAATGAGCTACATTACACAGCAGTTCTAAGCATTGACCACATTATTGCCAAATCTTGACTGCCACTTTATTTCAGGTACAATGAATTCTTTGATCTTTGTAGTCTTTGAAGGAGAAACTTTCGAAATGAATGCTGAACATTAAAGGGACAGTTTACCCAAAAATTAAAATTCAGTTATTATCTACTCTCATGCCAATTGAAGGTTGGGCTTATTTTGTTATTTTTCAGTTTTCAAAAGTAAAAAAATAACTGGAGAAAAACATAAAATGCCTCCATACTGCTTGTCTAGTATAATCCAAGTCTCCTAAAGTCCTGACATGCCATTTGCACAACATACACACCTAGTTCAAGTGTGCATGTGCATGTGAGTATGGCTCCAAGCTAAGGATCTACAGTGAAGATTCAGGCAAAAAAACATGGTGTAAATAACATTTTTTTAAGTCAACTTGCCATGTTGGGGCTTTAGGAGACTTGGATTACACCAGATGAGCACTATGGAGGCACTTTATGTATTTATTCTGCCAGTTTTTTATGTTTGACACCTGGTCATCATTCACTTCCATTATTTGGGAGATTCTGTAATGCTGTTTTTCTGTGAAATTCCAGCAGTGTTTTGTGGACTAAAAAACTAAACAAGACCTTCAACTGGCATGAGGGTGAGTAGATAATGTCTGAATTTTCATTTTTGGGTGAAGTATCCCTTTAAGTAAGTACTGTAACTGGGTGCTCCAGGGGTCATGTAAAATATCTCCCACACCATTTCACTTTGGCATTCTTATAAAACATACAGTACCTTCTCTGCCACTTTCTCTACACCTTTACGTAGCTCATGCACCATGTCGCTCATCTCCAAAGCTTTATTGGAGCTGAAATTGTTGAAGTCATGGTGGTGAGCCATGCTTTGGTGGAAATGCCACAGAGGATCCCTCCATGCCACCAGGAGCTTCAGAATCACCTCTGTCAGCTCCTCTCTCTACAGTGAAAACAGGACAGGTGGACCTATTATATATTTAAAAGCTGGTTCAAACTGGAGCCATATTTTAAATAAGGATGAAATTTGCAAGTTTGGGATGATACAAAAATAAAAGTCAAGTGAGGATGCAAGAAAAACAAACTGCATAAGTAACATTAATAATGCATGTAAGCATAAAGAAATTTTAAAATTAAAAGTATACATTATGAAATGTTTCAAACATCCATGTAGTGGCGTGTAGTACAAAGGAAGAGAAATGCTGTGAAAGGATGAGAGAACTCTACATTTCTTATTGTAAACCTGAAGTGGACAGTGCATGCCAATAAGAGGAAATAGCTTTTATAAAGGTTAATTCACCGCCATTCTCTGAGCATTCTCTTTGCCATTTGGGGTGAGGATGGTGGAGGTGTGACAGTTGCGACTGACCCGGCCAATTTGATTCTTACTGGGCAGGAAGTACTGCTCCTGACAGGACAAACATGAATGCAAGAATGAAATGTCAGAGGTCAGGTGTCATCTAAATGTTAACTGTTGCAATAGTACAGAAGTGATGAATGAAATAGTAGAATTGTCTGCAAATAATCATAAGTGTGTGTGTGTGTGTGCGTGTGTGTGTGTGTGTGTGTGTGCACTTAGTTGCCAGTTTAGTAGTTATAGCTCAAACTAATGCAGTCCAACACAACAGTCCTGCAATAAACCCTACCTGCAGTGAGGTTATAATGATCTGTTTTTGTTGAAACTGCATTAATGTTTTAGAGGCTGCAGTTTGAACTTGACTACATATAATAGAAAAGGCAAAATGCCACACAATTCAACAGCACTACAAACTGGATCCCCCAAAATGATCACACAGTTGAACCACCTCTCTGAAACAATTTCAGCACAAACTAAAAAAATGTCTGTGAATGGATGTTTACTACAGGATTAGGTGTGCATAGAAAAACTGTCTACTGAGTATACATGTAAGCAGTATCCTGGTTGAGCAGTTTGTAGAAAAATGCTCCTCCTCAATCACATGATCAAAGAAACCAAAGATATTCCTCCTGGCACATGTATAGCTTTAATTCAACTCAAATTTCTACACAGTCTAAAGCAATTTAGCAATGTTTGACTTTTGAAATCAGACTTATTCATTATAATTAGATTGGCATTGTCAGACAAACTGCAACAAATTACAGACTTACAAACTCGGAGTGAAGGTCATTGGAAATGCCATGCATCCTGGCTGAGTGTTGGATGACCCGGTCAAAGAGATTAGCCAGGGAGAGGACATGGCACCCAGCTTGGGCATTGGTACAGATGGGTGCTGCCCCCACGCTGGTCAGTCTGGTGCAGATCAACAGACAGACCAACACCACCCACACAACAGACACTAGAAGACAAGAAAGAACTAGATAAAACAAAATATTCCCACATTGAAAATGTCACAGACTAAGTTTCAAATAAAATCATATCTTACTCTTAAGAATCTGGTATTACTGAGATTAGGTCATGTTATGTCATGTCATGTCATGTCGTGTGCTGTAAGCTGTTTGTGAGAGGATGAAAAATCAATGTCTGAAGGAAATTAAGAAGAGAAGAGAACGAGACAGCATGCTTGAAGAGGTCTGATAGTTCATGCAAAGTTGTGAAATAGCTACCCGATCGGATGTTTCCTGGCATTCTGCAGGGTGTGCAGGAGCTCCTGTCTCAGAGCTGAGGGTGCAGATGCTTTTCTCTTCAAAGACCCCTGCAGCTTCATATGAGGGTCCCTCACTGACCATCTCCCTCTTACACTGTAATAAGAAAGAGAAAGACGGGGGGGTGGGAGGGTGGGGGTGGGTGGCTGGGTGGCTGGGAAGGGAAAGGAGGAACTACTGCTACAGCTACTGTCCTGTGAGTCAGACATAATAAAAATATAGTGCTCAGTGTGTGTCTGTGTGTGTGTATACATATAGACAAATACACAAATTCATATGCCTCAGAAAATGTATATTAATGCAGTATTCAAGCGATTTATTTGTGTGTAATATAAACATTAACTCAATATTTTTCTGTGCAATTGGTGTAAATTTAACTGTTGAGTCTGTTTTTGTTTTTATTGTTCATATTTTATATATTTTCTCTTGTTTATCTTGCTTATTTACTTATTTATTATGTATTGCTTGTTATTGATGCTGCTTTCAATTTTGCCATCCTCTTTTTAACACTGTAAATTAACTCACCATGGTACAAATAAAAGATTATCTTTTCTTTTGTTTAACAACACTTTATTAATGAAAAATCAACAAATTGCTGTACATTACAGAGAAATATCACACAAGGCATTTTCAGAAAAACATATCACTTAACAGGTGACAGCGTACCTGCACACAGATGAAAACTATCAGCTGGCAGTGCATCTTAACACAGATAAAAATACAGTAAAGTAACAGGACAGCACACCTTAACATGGATGAAAATACAGTAAACTTGGTGACAGCACACCTTCATATTGATAACAATCTGTTTACATTAGCAAATAAAAAAAAAAAAACATAAGCTTGTCGGATGAATATTTGTCTAATAAAATAATACATAATTTCCACTTACATCATAGGTGCACTCTCCATAATACATTCATGGGAACAACCTGTGCTTGCTCGTCTTTCTGAAACTTTCTGAAAGAAAACTATTTTAGGAAGCTGCCTTTCTTTCTCCTTCTCCACTGCTTCTTTCTTCTTTCTTTCTTTCTTTCTTACTTGCTGTCTTGATGTTTCACTCACTACCGCTTCCACATGGGCACTCTTTGTACATTCTTGAACATGAAATCACCAATTAATCCTTATTTAAACTTAATTTAGAAATGTGACATAGATGTATGAGTTAAAAACCTGTGTTTGTGTTATGTAATGTTATAAATGAAAAAACTGTGATAGTCTTTGCAGTCATATTTGAAAATCAGAAACATTCTACTGCAGAGAAAGCTACTGTAATGTGTGTGTGTACTGTGGATTGTATAGCATTCACTCTCACACTAGTATTCACACACACTAGTCCTGAATTCAAAGGGTTGCATACAGTTTAACGGTCAGACTGTATATCTTTGGGGTGCCAGTTAGGTCAGCGCCTAACAATACTTTGTCAGGTTGTGAGTCAGTAGGGGAGACCGGGGATGATAGTAACACTTTTTGTTTGAGCAAGTGTAACTCAGTGGTTCTTTGTGCTAGACATCTCAAATTTTGACATGTGGTACCCATATTTGTCTGCTATAAATGACATACACTTGGACATCTACTACACCATCACAGATTATGTAAATTAATGTCAAATACAAAGAGGTATGTTGTTACAACTTACCCCAGTACCAGGGTGAGTTGCAACACTACTTGAGGATGGATGTAACAATTAAATTATTATGCCTAAAAAAGATCCACACGAAGCACTTTAATGAATAATAAAGAAGGAACCAACTATTAAGACTACAAAAACAATAATAATAAAATAAAATGCCATCTCATCCCAGGACTGGGGGTGCTTGCAGTTGTATTGAACTGCCAACTGGTAGACAAACTTCCTGACCTAAGAAACACATCAGAAATACACGTTATCAACTATTTATTTGCTATTATTTATTACTGGAACTCTTGTAAGCACTTAAACATCTTGTTATCTCTCAAGGGGTTAAGCCATAGTACATGTCAGCTGCTTCCTTTAAGTACTCAGCCACAAGTTCCTCCTGTTCCTCACTGAAGACCTTCTGGCTACTACGGTAGCCTACATGGGGCTTCTCACTGTTACTCTCTTCTCTTAGCTTCTCTGCAGCTTTACAATGTCTGTACAAGGTAAGGTGGCAGATGTTGTGGGCCTTGGCGACTTGTCTCAAAGATGTTCTGTGGATGACTTAAGCTGCTGCCTTCTGGAGAACTTCTGCAGGGACACCCCTGTCTGTTTTACGCTTCCACTATCTAGGCATGCTGTAAAAAGGAGACCAGTACAAAATGTCAACATAAAGGGAAGAACACTTTTTAAGAACAGTTACAACCCTCCCAATGCCAGGCAGCCATTAAAAAGCTAACCATTTTTAGCATTTAGCTTCAAAGCTAGCACTAATGCAACACATCAAATTAAACTAGAGAACCTACTACTTGAGCTTATGTAAGTGAAGCAATTCTACAACACAATGGACACTATGCAAAAAATATGTGTAATGAACATTTTTACTTTCTTATCTGAAAAATCGTTTTTGGCTCCAGAACAGACAGTTTTCAACTCAGAGACATGAGGCTTCACCAGTGAGCTCAATTTGTAAGTTGGCATGGACTGTATTGATGACATCACCACAGCTCGTTTCTGATTGGTCAAACTGAGAGGGTTACAACTATCCCTTTGTTACAACCATCCCCGGTCTCCCCTATGGTAGTTACGCCCCTGAGTTCACAGCTTCTAAAGCTTCCCAGAAGAATTGGTCAGAAAAGCTAGTCTGTAGATTGCTCTCCCAACTTGCTCTTATTCTCTCAATAATTGATTCAGACTCTTTTATTTTATTTATTTCTTTATTTAAAGACAGTATATTTCTTTAACTGTACCAGTGTTAGTGTTTAATCTTTAGCCCATTGGAAAGATGTCCTACAACAGCTGATATTTACAAAATATGTAGAATGTTTTCAAACTCGTAATCATTATTTCTATTTCAGCAAAATGAGTTTGTGAGTGAGAGAGTCAATCAGTCAGTCACAATGTAGTAACATAAGGCACCCTGCAAGGGCAATGACATCATCGACTTAGGACGTCATTCCAACAAAGCATCACTGGACTGCCTGTCCAACTTATTTTGGAAGTTGACAATTCGGGTTCACTTAGAAGGCATCTCCAGTCCTATTATTAATGTCCATGTGCCCTGCAGCTCAAGCATAGACATTAGCATTAGCATTAGCATTAAAAGGTCAGTGAGAGCCCTCCAGGCACTGATAGGAGGAGAAGAATAAGCTGATGAGTGAGTTTTAGAGGAGCTCACAATGACACAATAGGGCAGCAGTAAATGAATGTCATGTTGTTTAGAAAGCCAGTTGAATGACGTCAAGTAATTACAGTCTGAATCAGTTCCTCTTTGTTGTAGGCAGCTGAGTTTCCTTTCTATGTTGTATGTGATGAGAAAGCATCATCAGTTGGCCAATATAAACACAGGAGGAAAACTAGAAAAGATTATCATTTTAGAAGTCAAACATTTGTGTTTGATTTATCAGAAAAAAGAAGGCATTTAGTCAATTAGTAAGGGTTGCAAACCTCAGGCCTAAATTTCCAATAGTTCTAATAATTTGTGACATCTGTTTCAGAGCCTTCAGCCCAGTACAATGGATACATTGTAGCACAACCACTTGATTTGATTTTGATTGCCTGAAATACTTTACCTCTGCAAACATCATACATTATGGCACCACCCCTCCAACACTCCTTTTCAAAAAATCTTACTCCAGCTGGTTGACCAAATTTGTCAACCCTTTTTATGGAACTTTTTTAAAATTTCATTTTAACAGTTAGAACAATCATACAGTCCAAGTTCAAAGACTCCACAAGGGTGTAAATGTCTTTTGGAGACAGTCTGTGAGTTTCAACATCCCTTCAATGTCAATACATCTTTCATTCGGTAGGACTGAATAATACTTATCCATTGGCCCAGAGAAAACAGATAAATGGACAGGAAGAAAAAAATATGTTACCATACAGAGAAGTAAATTAAAAAACAAAAGCATGGGAATGGCAACCCTTTTTAATCGTAATATGACAACAAAACATCTAGCATTACCATTTAAAAACATAAACTTTATTCATTCTTTTTATGTTAATATTATTAGGGTTCAAGTCAGAAGAGTCAGAACAGCCAGAACACTTTATGCACCACTTTTCAGACACTCTACGTGAGCATCCTTGAGCTCGTCTTCAGGTAAAAGACGCACCTTCAAGTAGTCTTGCAATGGAAATGCCCCCTGGCCCTTTTGCAATGGAAATGCAAACCCCTGCCGTGCTGGGCTGACAAGCTAAGTCAAGTCGTGCCAGGCCAAGTCTGTGTATGGGAAAGGGCCACATGACTTCTTGCATGTATTCACTGAGGTAAGCAACTCCCAGCCATCCACAGACTGTATATACTGTACACAGTCATAGTTGATCATTCATTCACACATTGAAAATATTTTAAAGGCTAGGTCTGTTTCTCAGGAACTGGATTGTGGATTTTTATAATGGCATTGTTTCTTTTATTGCATAAATTACATTACACATTAGAATAAAAAACAGTTTAAAATAAGAGTATTTTCTTGTGTTCTTGTTGGACTGTCCAGCAAGAGGCGGAGCCAGAGCCCACAGGTGGATGGCCCAGTGGTAGGGCAGAGGCAGAGCCAGAGCTCATAGGCGGTTGGCCTGGTAGTAAGGCAGAAGCGGAGCTGGAGACCTCAAGCCAATGGCCAGGGGGCAGAGCAGAGGTGGAGCTGGAGGCCTCAGGTGAACGGCCTGGGGTTAGGGCAGCAGAAGACCTTGACACCCCAGGCAGACTGCCCAGGGTGAACCCGGTGGGACAGAGCAGATCCAGTGAACAACCAGGATGCAGCTGACAAAAGCAAAGACGGTAGGACCCCTATGGTGGCTGATGGTGAAGAAAAGACAGCAGGCCCCTTCTGGTGGCCAGTGGCAAAGATGGCGGGACCCCTCTGGTGGCCAATGGCAAAGACAGCAGGACCTCTCTGGCAGCCAACGGTGAAGGTGAAGACAGGACTCCTCCGGCAGTCAGGTGGCTGGCGAAGAGGGCAGGACTCCTCTGACGGCTGGTGAAGGCAGGACTACCCCCGCAGCCAACTGCAAAGACAAAGATGGCAGGACCCCTCTGGCAGGACAACAGGACTGGCAGGCTGGAAGCCGGCAGCTGGGAGTCTGGCAGGTGAGCTGAGGAATCAAGGAAATTGGAGGCTGCTGCTTGGGACCAACTGAAGATGGCTGCCTAATGGGACCCACGGGAAACTGCAGCCCAGGCTCTAAAGACTGTTGTAGTTCAGGCTCAGAAGATGGCTGCAGCTCAGGCTCTGTGGACTGCTGCAGCTTGGGTGCTAAACACAGTGGCAGCTCAGGCTCTGACCACAGCAGCTTGAGACTAACAAGATATTGCTGCAGTCGGGACAGGAGATACTGATGGTGGCCCCACCAGGACTGGAGATGTGGATGGTGGCCCCACCAGGACCAGAGATGCAGAGGGTGGCCCCACCAGGACTGGAGATGGAGCTGGCAGGAGACTAACAGGCAGATGATGAGCCAGCTTAAGTGGGGGAGCTGGCAGGAGCAAGCACATGACTGGCCTTTTCTGGAGCTGGTAGGAGGCTAGTAAGCCAATAACTAGCCTCTTCTGGAGCTGAAGTCGACAGAAAGCTAGTAGGTTGCAGGCTAGCCTCTTCAGGAGCTAGAGATGGTAGGGATGTACACTGGGCCAAGACCATGCCTAACTGCTGAACCAGGGCAGGTAAGCTTGCTGTGGCTTGAGGTGGACCCAGAGGCTCAGGATGAACAAGCCAAACATGGAAGCAGGAGAGTTTGGAGTCAGTGGAGCACACTTGCACCCAACAGGGAGATAGAAGGTGTTGGTGAGGAGACTATGGGTCAAAAACCAGGTAAACACAGAGTCCAAGCAAACAATCCAGCAGGGAGCAGACAGAAGGTGAGTCAAAGCCCTGCAGAGTCAGGGATCCAGTGAAGAAGTGAGTAGATACACTCCACTGGAACACACAGGCAGAAAAACTCAGACATTCACACTCCAACATAGTCAGAGGAAAACACTCAACAGCCACAGGGATAGGGAAACAGAAAACAGGAACACTGTGGCAGATCTCATGGTCAGGAACTGAAAGAAGTGGTGATTTTTTTGGGATTTAGACAGAGCAAGCAAGTCAGAGACAGGCAGGGTTGGCAACGGGGAAACAGTCCGTGAATATGTGCTGGAGAGTCTTGCGTTGATATACTGAAGAACAAACTGGCAGTGAGCGACTGAGCAGAAGCTTATATACTAGCCTAATTACAGAGGAGTTTCAGCTGTGTGCACAGGTGAGTGGAGTTGGGTGAGTGGCATGCAGAGCGGAGCAGAGACTGGGAGAGCCGGGAAACTGAGCAAGGGAAACTGGGCATGTAGCACTGTGACATATTTAGTTTGCTGAATAAATAAAAAGTCGTTGAAATAAAAACAAAACAAATTATTTTGCATGATGGAGTTCTGAGGATGAATTAAAGGGATAGTTCACCCAAAAAAATTAATTCAGACATTACCTACTCACCTTCATGCCAACTGAAGGTCAGGTTTAGTTTGTTAATCCACAAAAGACTGCTTTCACAGGAAAACAGCATTACAAACATCAAAAAACAACAGAATGAAAACATAAAATGCCTCCATACTGTTCATCTGGCGTAATCCAAGTCTCCTAAAGCCCCAGCATGCCAAGTTGACTTAAAAAATGTTATTTACACCATGTTTTTTGCCTGAATTTTCACTGTAGATCCTTAGCTTGGAGCCACACTCGAACACGCAAACAGGACTTTAGGAGGCTTGGATTATGCCTGACAAACAGTATGGAGGCATTTTATGTTTTTATCCAGTTATTTTTTTACTTTTGAAAACTGGTTACCACTTATTTCCATTGTTTGTAATTCTGCAACACTTTTTCTGTGAAACTGCAGCAGTTTCTTGTGGACTAACAAAATAAACCCGACCTTCAGTTGGCATGAGTGTGAGTACATAATGACTGAATTTTCATTTTTGAGAGAACTATCCCTTTGAAGACTCTAAAAGCCTGAGGGGAAGAAGTTGTTCTTCAGTCTGGTGGTGCAGTGGCAGATATTTTGATATCTCTTGCCAGTTGGCAGCAGGGTGAACAGGCTATGGCTGCTGTGCTTATTGTTTCTTGGTGTCCTTTAGCTCTGCACAGACACCTCACCTCACCTCACCCCAATCTTTTGCTCAGACAGTTTTTCTCTGAAAGGACCAAAGTCCTGGAACTCACCACCTTATCACTTGAAATCTGCTGCAGACGTCACCACTTTAAAGAGAGGTACCAAGTCCTGGTTTAATTCAGCAACAGACTTGTATTCATGGGTTTTATATATGTCATGTCTTTAAATGTATGCTTTATTGTATCTTGTTGTATTCATTTTTTTTTATTGCATCCAATTGTGTATGTATACTGTATGTCTCCCAACAAATACACCTCAAATAAATAGAGGTTGGTGCTCCACGTGACTCTGCTGCACGTTCACACATGCACACACCAACACACTCTCACCTCTACACTCGAACATAGTGTTGTTGGGCAGATGGTCTTGTGTTGTCATATTCAGGCTGACCTGCAAAGTAACAGGGTGACTGTTACAGCCATACATGCCCACAGGCCAGCACCGTCACAGGCTTTGGCCTTTCACTCCATTTTTACAGCACAATAACTTCTCCTGTGACTACTGACCAGCAACTGAGGCTATTGTAATGAAATATACTGCTTTGTTCATTAGCATTTGGTTTCTCTTTCAAGAAAGTAGTCATCATTTATATTATTCATGACTTTTAGTTCAAGAATTCCAATATTTAAATAAAATCAAGTCTCCCACCTCTCTGCATCCAGCTTGTTGCTCTGCCTTCAAGTGTAGCCTTTCAGATCAACTATAAGCATATTTTGCTTCTCACAGTTTGCACAAATTAGTTATTTTCTGGCACAACCTGGCCTTTATAACTTTGACTGTACTGTCACTCGAAGTGTTCTATTTGCACAAGTCTTCAACACAGATGTTTCAAACTGAACTGACCACAGGGCCATTTTAAGACATATGTGATGAGCTAGGTGGTCGACTAGGGTGTTAACAGCTGGATGTGTGCCGATACATTTTTTTGCAATTAACTTTAGATAGAAGATGCAAGAAGCAAGATGCGAGATACAAGATATGAGAGTGATTTATTCATCATTATAGAACAGGGTTGCGCAGTGGTGAATGGTGACTGTTAGAGCTGGGACTTCAGTTTGGCTGAAACTTAGTAAAACACACCAAAAACATAGCACCCCCCCCCCCCCCCCCCAACCGAAAAAAAAAGCAGCAGGCAGTGGATAGATTGTGACATGTTGTGTTTCTAGTGTATAGTTGCCACATACAAAAAGTAGAGGGCAGCAAACACCACACAACAATAGTAGAATAAATCATATTTTTTCTTGAGTTCTCTGCACTTAAACTTTTATTCATTTACTCTCTTACTATTGTTTGAATGAGTTATAATTCAGTTTGTGTTTGATATAAAGAGTTGTAATAATCTATATGAATAATTCTGACTTTTTGTCATTGTTATTTCTCTGTTTCAATAACACACACAGTTACATGTACCACAAATCTCCAGTTATATTATTTCTGTCTGCCAACACAGCTCTGTCTGCTGTGCTGCACTGTTGGAAGTGGCTTTAAAAAAGAAGATTCAGTGTCTGAAAAGTGTTTTCTAACAGATTCACTGACGAATTTCAGTCTGCACCAGGGGTCTGCAACCTTTAGGATCAAAAGAGCCATTTCTGGCCTTTTCACTGAAGACGTTTTTTTGGCAGCCATAGCTTATGGAGACTCAAGAAGACGAGCCACCATCACAATTTAGAGGAAAAGACACCAAACTATAGACACAGTCTTTGATATTGTAGTTGATGAAATATTAACACTTGAAATTTGGTATACAACATACTGCAATAGATTTTTGAGTTTTGTGCCCAACTTTCTGCTGACCTTTAGTTGAGATAATTTACTATTCTCAATAACTATACTCTACTATAAACTAATAACTCTAACTCAAAAAAAAAAAAAAAATCAAAATTTGGTCAAAGTTAACTGTGAACCTGATTTGTTACTATTTTGTTGCCTTAAAATTAAATGGTTTATGCAATAATTTTTTAAATACATCATTTTGACGTGTCTAAAATTCAAATATTTAAATTTGTCGAAAGAGGAAAAGTAAACAAAAGATCAGTAGTTGGTAAAACTTTTTCAAAAAAATTGACTTGGGCTTAAAACTGATGTACTATGTATGTAGTATGTTGGCTTGAAATTTTGAGCTGTCTCAACTTTCATTCAGACACCTAAACCCAAGAGTGAAAATGCCTCTCTCAATGCTGCCTTTTCCAAACCATGTCTGTTCTGTGAAAAAAATCACATTTTGGAATCTGGGCTGTATTTCAGTTGTCTTGTGAAAGTACATGTCAGCAAGGACTGTAAAAAATATATATCAAGTCAAGTTAGCTTTCAAAGACATCTAAGCCTTCTTCATTCCACAAGACCTGAGGACAATAATGCTGCAAAATCAAGCAATGATGAGACAGAACCTCAGGCTGTGTCCAGTGCTCTTGCAGCAGTGCACATGGAAAAGAGTACATCCACAGGGGCAGGGGATGGTGACAGCATCCTAGCCATTGTGCCTGGTTAAGGCAAAGAAACATCCTGAAATGATAGAGACTTACACCTTCACGCACCCAGGAAGATCTGGTACATTTTGTACAGAAGATTTAGCTAGACAACTGAATCTAACAGGCAGAAAAACAAAAATCTTTCTGACCACCATGAATCAAAGTGGATTTGTTAATAGTCATGTGCTGACTGACTTGGAAGTGAGTGGCTTAGAGGAGTGCACTTTTATGGATCTACCAAAGGTTTTCACACAAAAAAAATGTACTGGTGAGCAAAATCAACATTCCTCTGCAAAAAGAGGTGGATAACTGGCCATATTTGAGAGATGTCAAACTGCCTTACATCAATGCTGACGTGGGACTGTTAATAGGGTACAAAGATATGGAGCCCTGGCAAGTGATAAACAGCCAGGAAGGAGGATTATATGCTGTGAAAACAGCTCTTGGCTGGGTATTAAAGGACCCCCTCAGAGAACCAAAAGATGCCCACATAATGACAAATAGGCAACAAAGAATTAACGTCAACAGAATCACTCAACAGGACATAGAGGAGTTGACAAGATATCAGTACAGTCATTACTTTCCAGAACAGAACTGCAATGACAAGTTGGAAATGTCTTGTGAGGACAGACTTGTCATGGACAAGGTGACTTGCTTAGTGCATAACTACATCAACCTGTTAATAAAGAGCCTGTTTCAATGCCAGATTACAAAAGAGTGGCTGAACAATGTGCACTTAATCTCAAGAATCATTTCCTAAAAAACTCCATAAGGAGTACAAGGACTCAATCAGCAACATGATAGAGAAATCCAATGCAGTGAAGGTATCTCAGCAACAACGACAAGATGGCAGGGTTTGATATATCCCCTACCATGGGGTGTACCATCCTTGAAAAACAGAAGTTGTGTGTGGGATTTGACTGTGCAGCTGTCATGGTTTTGGGTTTTGTTGGTTATTTCCTGTTTTATTTTGGTAGTTCTGGTCCTCCCTCGTGTGTCTTGTTTTTACTTCCTGACTTTGTCTGTTTTCCCTTTCTTTTTGATTGTCATTAGTTTCACCTGTTTGTCCACCTGTCTCTCGTTAGTTTTGTCTACTTAGTCCCTCTGTTTCTCTGTGTTGGTGTCAGTTCGTGCTTGTTTCCCTTGTCAGTCAGCCTGCATCCCATGTGTCTCCCTCCTGTGTCTCTACTGCGTTATTTTTCCCCCTGGACTGTTTTTTTAGTTTGTCTTTTGTGGATTCTGTTTCGTTGGTCTTTGGATTTTTACCTCCCTGCATCAGTGTAAGCCTTTGTTTCTTTTGTTTAATTTCATTAAACCTTTTTGAGCTGGTTCCCTTGTGTCATCTGCATTTGGGTCCTCTACCTTGTTGAATTTGTAACAGTAGCCTCCTTTCAAGGCACTTCATTAAATGGCATACTGCTACAGGGTCCCAACTTAGCTAATTCCCTTGTTGGTGTCCTCACATGTTTAAGGCAGGACCAAGTTGCAATTGCTACTAACAGTGAGCAATGTACCATCAGGTCAGGGTGCCAGAAGACACTGACCGTTTAGATTTTTTATGGTGACCTCAAGGGGACTTAAAAGAAACTCTTGAAGAGTACAAAATGATGGTACATCTTTTTGGAGATATGTCCTCACTCAGCTGTGCAATATTTGCACCAAGAAAGACAGCAGAGGACAAATGAAGCAGATCATCTCCAGAAACAGTAGACTTTGTACTCAAAAAATGCTATGTGGATGACTGTTTGAAGGCTGTAGCAACTGAGAGTGAAGCTATTGCCATGGTTATGGAATTAGCTGCACTGTGTGCCACTGGTGGGTTTCATTTAACCAAGTGGGTGAGTAATAGTCGTGAGCTGTTGGCCTTAATCCTGGTAGAGGAGAAGGTGAAGGAGTTCAAGAATTTGGACTTAAATCATGATGCCCTGCCCATGAAAAGGGCTTTTGGAGTCCAATGGTGCACAGACACTGATAATTTTATGTTCACCATCAGTGTGAAAAGTGAGCCAATCACAAGGCATGGAATTTTGTCAGCGTTGAGCTCAATTTATGATCCACTTGGCTTTCTCGCACCTCTTACCCTCCTCCCGAAGACGCTTCTACAGCAGATGTGTAAAAAGAAACTTGGACGGAACAATTACATACCGGAGGGGTTTGCAGAAAAAAGGAAAAGATGGCTGGATGAACTTCTCCTACTTTCAGGGTTCTATGTGAAAAGATGCATCAAACCACCTGACTTTGGGCCTGTTGCATCACAGACACTGCATAATTTTTCTGATTGAAGCGACATAGGATCTGGAACAGTGTCATATCTTAGGCTTGTAAATGAGGGAAGAAAATACCATTGTGCTTTCATGGGAAATGCACGAGTTGCACCTGTAAAACAGATCACGATCCCAAGAATGGAACTCACTGCGGCTGTTGTCGCTGTTCGAACTGACAAAATGAGAAAAGAGATGCAACTTAATCTGCAAGACTCCAGTTTTGGACGGACAGCTGCACAGTCCTGTTATATATTGCAACAGAAACACAGAGATTGGAAACTTTTGTTGCAACCAGTGTGGCAGTCATCCAAGAGAATACAAAACCATGATAGTGAAGGTATGTCAGTACCACCCTCAATCCTGCAGACTGTGCTTCACTGGGGTTAAAAGCAGAAAATGTCTTGAAGAACTACAGTTGGATTAATGGTCCAACATTCTTCCAAAGTCCAGAACCAATGTGGCCTAAAGGCCCTGACCATAAAAACATGGGACATGATATTGTTGAGCTCAGTTACCAGTTAAAGTAAATGTAACTCTGTCAACAGAGACTAATAGTCCTGTAGACAAACAGATTTAACACGTTTCTAGCTGGTACAAGCTGAAGAAGGCAGCAGCATGGATACTGCAGCTCAAGGACATCCTGTTGCAGCTGAGGAGACAATGACAAATCCTTAAAAGGACAAACAGTGAAACAGCCACCATCCAAATATTGTGTGACTACAAGGCCAAACTGGAGAAGCCACCTTTGACTGTGCAGGGCATACAAAGAGCAGAGAAAGAAATCATTCAGTTCAGTCAAGCCAGATAGAGGACATTTCCTCTTTGCAACATGGAGCCTGTGTGAGAAGCAGCAGATTTATAAGCTGGATACTGTTCTTCAGGATGGGACACTAAGGTTGGGGGGCAGGCTATGCAATTCAGCTATGCCCAAATAGGCCATACACCCTGTTGTTCTCTCCAAGGACATGCACATCACAAGTGTAATTCTCCACGACATTCATGAGAAGTCAGGACATAGTGGCAGAGGCTATATACTGTCACAACTACGACAAAAGTGCTGGCTACCTAAGGCACATTCTGCAATACAGACACTGCTCTCCAATTGTTTTGTGAGCAGCAAACTACATGGAAAGCCAAAAGAGAACAAAAGATGTCTGACCTTCTGCAAGACAGAGTACTTCGTGACCAACTTCCCTTTAGTAATGTAGGTGTGGATTACTTTGGGCTTATTGAAATAAGGAGAGGATGTAGAACAGGGAAAATATATTGTATACTCTTCTCTTGTTTAGCATTCAGAGCACCTAGTGGCTCTCATCATGGTGGAGTATGGGAGAGACAGATCCGCACTGTAAGAAAGGTGCTAAATTCAGTGCTGAAGCAACAAACACTTGGTGATGAAGGCCTTCAAACAGTGATATGCGAGGGTGAGGCAATCGTTAATGCCAGACCCATCACAACTGCTTCAGATGACCCTAATGACCTCGAGCCACTAACCCTAAACCACTTGTTGCTGATGAAGAATCAACCCCTCTTACCTGTAGGATTTTTCCAAAGAGCAGATCTGTATGCACGGTGAAGATGGAGGCAGACACAATACATGGCAGATTTGTTCACAGAGTGTCTTCCGCTGCTTCAAGAAAGGTGAAAGTGGTCTCAAACCAGAGAGAACCTTGCAACAAATTACATCGTCCTCTTTGTGGATGAGATGGAGCCCTGCAATTTATGGGCCATGGGCAGGGTCTTAAAAACTTTGCCAAATAAAAAAGGGCATGTCTGTAAGGTTCTCATCAAGACGAAGACACTTGAGAGATCTATAGACAATTTTTTTCTGTTTCATAAAGCAGATTTATAAAAAGGGATGTTAATGTGAACTCTGGCCCTTGTGGTTAAATTTGTAATGAATAACTGACATGTTTGCTCAATATGCAAATATGGGGCAGGGAATGTAAGAACCAGTGTCATTATGTTATATTTTTCTAGTGTATTGTTCTTCTTTTATTATTGTTGTATTGTACTAGTGAGGTTAATGGTTCACAGATTCTACATTTTTTATTGTTATTCCCTGTATCTGATTAATTGTGAGTATTTGAACAGACTTTTATTGGGAAAGTGTGCCTCCTACTATTGCAATTGAGAAGTCAGAAAAAAAGGCTGATTAGTCAGCAGTAATGAAGTAAGGAGGCAGCCTACAGCTAGTTTGGATCAATACAGCTATTTGGACCGTTATATTATTGTATCGGATGACCTTTTTTGTGGAATATTGTTTTTTGAACACTTCTGTGGATCCTAATTTTGTTTTGCAAAAGGATTTTCCTCATGACGGATTTTATTTTGCTGTGTAAAAGGAGGATTATTTGCCTGTAAGTATGTAAAGTAACAAGTCAACTATTCTTTTGATTCCATGTGGATTTGTAAGTAACCCTTCAGTGTGAAATGGATGCACAGTGAAATATTCCAAAACAGAACATGTTCAGGCAGAAACCAAGTAGATAAGCAACCAACTGTCTCAAGGTGAATTGAAAGAATTTGCCATCACAACCACAACAGAAGCTAGCCTGATGCTAGAAGCCAGCTAGAGCATCTTCTCACCTGTTGTTAGGATCTAAACTCTTAAGCTTAGTTAGTGCACTGATAAGTAAAGCCTTAAAGTAAGAAATTGTTTAGTCTTCCTGGTTATGCAATGATGAAATCAGTGCACAAATATGATTGAGTGCATGCTTAATCAAAGTTGCACAAACTTCATTTAAAACAAAAAAATGTTGCCTTGCCTTGCTCTGCCTCCCCTTGCCCTCACTCTTCCTCTTCTTCTGTAGTCCATGCTGCTCTATTTTCCCCCAGCTTATTCAAGGTCTTTGGAAGCAGTAAAATATTATTTAGATTTTGGTTCACTAAAAAGGCCATTCTGCCTCTACCAGAAAGACTTTCTGACAGAAAGCCATGAAAGCTAACTTTTCCCATGTGCCACATTTTCCGGTTCAACTGACTTGTCCATGCTAGCTTCAGGTGAACATCATAACCAGAAGTTAATAATGAACAGTTAAAGTACCCCAATAACAATCATTCACAGCTATAAAAGCACAGTAAATTACTGTCTACTGAGTTGCCTTACTTTTACAGTTCATACTATAATTCTACAAAATCACACTGCTACATCGCAGGAATTTGATGTGCATTTTACTGTTAAAAAGTGTGATACAGTGCCCATGCAGCTGATGTCCTTTGTATTTTTTTTGCCACTTCTCCTTACTGTTTGAGATAAGTTGCATAAATGCTTGACTCTCCTCTGCTGACTACAGAATACTCTTATTGGTGTTTGGCGACCTCTGTTGGGCTTCATGCCAAATGGCAACATTGAATCTCTCCTGTATTATGACTGATTATGGGGGGTTACATCATAGATATAGCTACCATAAAAAGACAGTCATTTATTTTGATATCTCACTCCTTTAATCGTCTTGTGGATTCAGCCATTACCTGCTGGATAAGAGAGTTCCCATGTAACCAACTGCAGAGAGTTAATGTAAGTGATTTTATGTCTGACAGTCTTGTTTTAAACATGTTGTACACACAACTTGTATTTTATCTGCAATTTTAATTTCAGTATGGACAAAATATGTGCAATACAGAAAATCTGACATTAGTTAAGTATGCAGATGACATGGCGTTAGTGGCACATCTTACCAGTGTACAGTCATTAAATGTGCATTTCATCTATGTTGCAGACCTCATAAAGTGGTTTAATGATGATTTAATGATGAATATCATCTTTTTCTGAATGTAACCAAGACAAAAGAAATGTGTCTACCAGGTAACACAAACAACCCCTCAAAATTGTCCAGCTGTCCTCTCACCATGGAAGAGCAGTCCAATGCCTAAATGGCAAAAATTTAGATTACCACAACTCTCCCTCCCTCTCTCTCGAAGAGAAACATCTACAGAAAATCATTTATTCCTGTTGCCATAAAATATCTTAATCAGTAAGGACAGGCACCTTTCGAAGTCAGCCTACTACCTCAGCACATAACACTTAACATAGTTTTACTTTCTCTTAACCTCTACTCAGTCCCCACCTATCTATCTGTCTGTCTGCCTGTCTGTCTATCTACATATATGTATATATATATGAAACAAGCTGAAATAATTGATTTTCTTATTTTTTCTTAATTTGTCTTTAGTCAATAATTACGAAATCGTGTGCAAGGAAATTTTGTTTTCATGTATTTTTGATTAATGTAATGTAATGCAATTTTGATTTAACATTTTTTTTAAAAATCTTTTTTGCGTGTTTCTTAATTTTGTGCACTAGGCCCAGTTTGTGTAACCAGAAACATTTGTCAACTGAATGCTGATGGTGAACTTTGATGAAAATAAAGAAATCTTAAAAAAAAAAAAAAAAAGAAAGAAAAAGAAAAAATCATTGTCGACGTGTCGTCAATGACGTGTAGACTCTCCACTGAGAGTAATAGCCTTGTTTTCTCTCCCAGTCTGCCCAGTAGTGAACTTTACTGTTGGTGGAACAACCCTGCAAGGACTCACGTTCCAACAGACAGAGATTGCAAAGCACAAGTATCAACTTCTCTTTATTGATACCACACAGGCTAGAAATAAATTAAAATGTGGGCATATAATGACACGTAACCCCGCCTGAAGGCAGCGCCACCGCCCGCGGGTCATGCACAGATGGTAAACGAGCGCTTCCTCCCTGTACAGACTACTAGCGCCTTCCTCCTCCCCCATACAGCAGTTTGTTGACGGCATTGAAGAGGAAAGATGGCGGCGCCCGCAGTAGCAGACCAAAGAATTAACAAATTGACAGATTCTCTTTTAAACTCTGTTTACACAACCAACCAAGATAGCGACTCTTTTTCTGAAGATTCGGGGGAGATACAGGAATATGTAGTGAATTTCCTTGAGAAAGAGGTTGGCAGCGACCTGAAATCGTTGAAGAATGTTGGTGACCTGCTCGAAAAGATGACAGAGGAAAACCACACACTGGAGGGACAGGTGAATTAAGAGCTTTGGCATTGTTTATGTGTAGTGACACCTTATATACGATTATAATATTTTGTGGCCTTGTGTATCACACAGTACTGCCCTTCAGTAGCTTTTCATGGGGTGCGATGACAGTACATCAAAGCTATATTCTCAATTTAGCGTTAGTACATGTAGGAGTGTTCAGCGCCCAGCTACAGAAGCGACCTAAAAGCACGTTCACTGATTTTATATGAGTCCCCAAATAAATAGAAGACTGTGGAGAAAATTCTGCAAATTTAAGATTTAAATCTGCAAAACATCTGTTTTACGTAAGTTAAAATATGTCTCTTTTCTTGATGAGAAGTAAAAACAAGTGCTTGTTAATTCTGTCTAAAGGCACTTACTTGTCACGTTTATGAAGCAGGCTTAAATGTTTTTTTCCTGATGAGAGGTAATAAAAAACAATTAAATTAAATAAGCGGGTCTCCAGGAATAAAATTTAGGAAACACTGATAAAGACCATTAGTTCCCAAACTGGGGTTTGGGCCCCCCTTAAGGGGTGCCAGAAATCACTGGGGGTTCCCCAAACTTAATCTGCTCTGAGGTTGTCAAAATTCGATTTGTTTACTAATTTCATTTGTTAACTAAAATCATAATGTATGCAAAACTCTGGATACAAAACTAAAAGCTATTTTAAAATATAAATTCCTTTGTCCTAAATTAAAAACAGTAGGCTACTTTGTAGAGGATAAATGTGTATAAACTGATGGTCTCAAGAATGGAAACAATGTAATTGATGTTTATTTGGGACAGTAAAGATTTGGATGAGTCTTTTAGTGTATGTGTGTATGTGCTCAGGCTTGGGGGGGAGTAGTTATATAGTCATATAGTTTAAAGCAAATTACATGACACAGCATTGTTTGGTGGTATTACTAATATATAGCTCAAAATGGAGGGGGGGTTGCTGTCTCCCTGTGGGTGAGTGAGTGTGGGGAGGAATTCCCATGTATCTGATTATTGATGACCATTTTGTTCTCTAGTGCTGTGTGTAGTGGTCCTTGTAAGGTGTGAGCAAAGTTATACTAATTCACTTGCAGTGTTGTGTGCTGAAGGGTTGGGGGGCTGCCTGAGATGATTAGTGATTGCCTCTTGTGGGGCTTCCTAGGTTGGGGTGTCATTTAGCTTTTATGAATATCTATTTTCAATAAAGGTTATTTTTGCATTACATACCTGTCCTTGTGGGGTGAATGTTGTCTTGCCTCTGACACCGGACCAGACTGGGTTAACAAAGTTGGTGGTAGCTTTATGCTAGGCATTATGGTTGGTTGCAAGCGGTTCTGTGCCTATTCCTTGTCAGCTAGGGGTGGCAGTCACCAAAGACGATATTATCACAGCACATAGCAAAACAATATCAGAATGATTTTACAACCTGATGAATATTGCATCTATTGCATTTATAGCTTAAACTGTGATTTATAGCAACTTATTAGCCTACCTTTTCAGCTGCAAATGATGTCCTTAAAGGAAAACTTTGTCAAGATTTGTGGACAACACAATCTTCCTCTTCTTCTTCTTCTTCTTCTTCTTCTTATTATTATTATTATTATTATTATTATTATTATTGTTATCATCATCATTGTTATTGTTGTTGTTGTTTATATGAGGTTGAAACTGAACATTAGTTGATATTGCTGCATTGTGTTTGGCAGGAGTGTTTTTAGTGATTTGGAGGCCCTTCTCCATTTTGCTTAATGCAGTCACAGCTAGTGAACAAAAACTTATTAGTGTCTAGTAGTGTCCTAACAAAGTTCTGCCATGTGGCAGATAGCGCTGGTGTAGCTGGTTGTGTGCAGGACTGATGCAGCAACATGAGGAAAAAAACAGCAAGAAAGAAAGAAAATCCTAAAATCTATGAGCTGTAAACTAAATGCACTTATAAAACTGATAACATAAGCACTCTTGATCCCGAGGAATTAGCTGATTCAGCTGATTATAGCATGGATATCTTTGTTGGTTCGTTTGTTTGTCAGCCAACAGAGAGCATGGCTTCCCTCTCTCCTTGCAATCCAAGTACAAGCACACCTACGAATCTGGATATGCTGGTAAGAGGACAAGCCAGAATGAATAAAAAGAAGAGACTGTCCAGCCATAGACTTGTACAAAGGCCTGAGCTCACAGACACGGAGTACAGCCTCATATTACTGTTTGAGGAGAAGATGTGTTTTTTGAATAAGCTCAATAAGCTGGACATCCTGGATGCCCTGCAGACAGAGATAAAGGAATTAAAAGAAACCATTAAAGTTCTGAAGTTCCGAAATGAGGAACAGAAGAATGGTTGGACATGGATAAAGAAATCAAACACCTCAAAGACAAGAATGAAGCTTGAAAGAGACCGTGACGGATCTTTAGCAGAGGTTGATGAGTGATAATTTAATGATCACTGGCATAAATGAGTTGTGGAAGAGCGAGTGAAAACTTTTTCCTGAAGGAGCTCATCCTCTCAGATGAGATGACAAATGAGATCAGCTTCTCCCAAGCACATCGTTTGGGTCTTTGTCTGTCTTGCTGCAAAACCAATTGCCCTTTGGGGACAAATAAAGTTGAAAGTTGAGTTGAGTTGATCTTAGCCCATTTCTGTTTGAACTATGAATTTATTAGGGCCAGGGCCGATAAAAGACTATTAATAGCAGATCTTTTTTTCCTTATTTGATAAATTAACCCTTGTTATGAATGTTACCTTTGTGAAGGTGTAAAGAAAACACAGTTGTTGCACATATTTTGCCAATTTTGAACTGCCGAACCTGCCACAACAGAAGTTCTGCTACTGTATACAGGCAGTGACTTTTTCTACTCTAATTTTTTTCCCTTCTTATGTACACTTTTGTTATGTGCTTTTTTCTCCATAATATATTTCATTTTGTTTTATGTAGTTTTTGTTTTTGTTTTTTTCCCCTTTCAACCATTCATGTTGGTGTCATGTTAGTATCATTCCTATATTTAGAAATTAGGATATTACAGAATATGCTGAAGTACTACTATGTCTGCATTATCAACATCAAGCTTTAGTTGTAATGTTTCAGCTGATAAAAAGAAGAGGGGAGACATTTTTACTTGGCGTATGGATAAAGACTGTGATATGTTTTGCTTACAAGAGACTCACTCTATTCAAGGATAGGGGGTGAGATCTTCTTCTCACATGGATGCTCAAACTCTAAAGGTGTTATCATTATGTATAGAAGGAAAATTTAGATTGAGGTTAAAGATACAATAATACATCATGCAGGGTAGGGCTGGACGGTATGACAATTTTCATATCACTTTTTTTTTTTTTTTTTTTTTAATCATATCAGTTTCACGGTATTTGACGGTATTTTTTTTTCATGCAACAGTGTTCTTAACCACATTTTCTTCTAATGAGAAAAGAATTACTGCAGTTGATTGGCTTTAAACAGCCCATTTTACTGTCATAAGGACTGTATCATGTTTTTTTTCCATGTCCAGACAGGTAAAAGCATGACCCCTTCAAAATATGGTTGCCATCACATGGCGGGGATGACTATACGATTAAACGTCCCCACACACACACACTAGTCAGCACCAGAAATACTAGTAGTTTAAATTTTTTAAAAATTAAATATTTAAAATATTTATCAATCTTTCATTCATGCATGATGCCAGTTATATGTTGCCTCTAAGTTTTTATGCAGCTGCATGCCACTAGTTGGGCTGCAGCACTGTAAGACAGCAGCCCCTCTCACCCAGTGCGTATGAACTGATCGCCTTGGCAACCCTGGATATTTACATCAACAAAGTCAGACAGATGAATGTAGACTGTGACAGAATAAGCTGATATATATTCACTCGACTGGAGAAACTTGCCCACATTAAGCACAAACACAGACATAAGCCTGCAAGCGGCGCTGCTGCTGTTGCTGCTAGCACTGCTAACGTTAGCCACACTGTGTGTCAGGCTGGCAGTTAACGTTAGCTCTGGGTCCTTTACCCGCAGACACTGTGACGCTCTTAGGTCTGAAAAGGTGAAGCGTTTAGTGAGTTGTTGTCATGTTTTGTACATTTGTTGAGAATTTATTTTGAAGGAACATATTATTTGTAAGAATTAATAAGTTAAAATATAAGTTACTGTTAATATTCATAAAAACAGTTGAAATGTAGTTTAATAAGGAACTATATTCCAGTTCATTTGATTTAGACTTGCATATAATGGACTTCAATACGCAGGATGCTCTAGGAGCAAAAGGGTGAACGCGATGTGATGACGTCAGTTTGTTGTTGTTGTGGCCAGCCATGCTGTGCCTCTTGTGTAGCACACATAATATGTATGTTTCTCTCTTCTTTTTTTTATTCACTAAAGAATGAGGATGGATGGAGGAGGATGTGCCAAGAGAGCATACATCACCACCAAGCAGTGAGACATATTACTTACCTCATCAGGCTGTACTTAGGAAGGACAAAGTGACAACAAAACTGCGAGTTGTGTTTGATGCTTCATCCCATGAAGATGGAAGTCCCTCACTAAATGATTGTTTCTTAACAGGTCCCAACCTGTATCCAGATCTGATGAATGTTTTGATCAGGTTCAGACTACATGAAATTGCATACATGGCAGACATCAAGAAAGCATTTCTGCAGATCTCACTCTCACAAAGAGACCGGGATGCTGTAAGATTTCTGTGGTTCACAGGCCCACCAACAGAGGAGAAGGATGAGAAGCTGCGCATACTCAGAATGACAAGAGTGGTGTTTGGAGCTTCATCAAGCCCATTCCTACTGGCAGCCACCATAAGGAAGCATTTGAGACAATATGAGTTAGAACACCCACAAGTGGTGTAAACCATTAGCTCCTCCCTTTATGTGGATGACTTTATTTCAAGTGCAAGTGAGGTGACAGAGGCCCATGCAGTGACAACTACAGCCAAGAACATTATGTCTGCCACCGGCATGGAGTTATGTAAATGGATGACAAACTCTCCCGAGCTCAAAGAAAAATGGCAGGAAAGCTCGATGCATTGCACTGTACAACCAGAAACACGCGGGTCAGTGCTAAAAGTTCTGGGCTTGGTGTGGAGACCAGTCACTGATGATTTTGTGTTCGACCTCAGCGGGCTGCTTGATATTCTGAAAGAAAGACAGAACAAAGTGTTCTGCAGTCTTCTGCTCGCATTTTTGACCCTCTGGGATTCTTGACCCCTTCACCATCAGGATAAAGTGCCTGTTCCAGGAGATGTGGGAGAGAGGGCTCAGGTGGGATGAGGAATTGCCGCCTGATTTGACAAAAATGTGGCAACAGTGGTGTTCAGAGCTCCCTCAACTGCACCAGCTGTCAATCCCACGGTGGTACAAAACACACATGCAACAGAACGGCTATGATTTAAAACTACATGTATTCTGTGACTCAAGTGAAAATGCTTACAGTGCAGTTGCTTATCTGCAGGGAGAAACAAAGGATGGAGAAGTGACCATAAGCTTGGTTGCATCAAAGTCGAGAGTGGCCCCACTCAAAAGGATGACACTGCCACGTCTGGAGCTGATAGGAGCTGTAATAGCGGCCAGGTTGGGGAGCACCCTCATGAAAGCACTGCAACTAGACAAGACACAACTCAGACTATGGACAGACTCAATGATAGTGTTACACTGGATTCGCAGTTCTGCTCACAAGTGGAAACAGTTTGTAGCAAACAGAGTGACAGACATCCAGTCTCTAACTGACCCACAGTCATGGTCTCACTGCAAAGGGAAAATGAACCCAGCTGACCTTCCCACCAGTGCAGGAGCTGAAGCAGAGCATATTGTGGTGGAATGGACCTTGTGTTCTGATGTTACCTGATCAGTCAGAAGGCAATCAGGATGACGTTCAGGAAGACGAGGTAAAATCTGAACTCAGATCAAAATACCAGATTGCTGTACAGGTTGTTAATCAAGACACAGACTTCTTAAAACCTGTGTTATGTCTGGAGAAGTACAGTAAACTAAAAACAGTGCTCCGAGTGCCGGCCTGGGTGAAGAGGTTTATCACCAACACCTGCTCAAGCATAAAATTAAAGGGTGATCTGACAGCAGAAGAGCTGAATGAAGCAGGAAAACATTGGATAAAGGTTACTCAGATCCAATGTTTCAGCTCAGAAATTGATCTGCTGAAGGCAGGAAAATGCCCCGATGATGACTCCAGAATCCGAGAGCTAAAACCATTTCTGGATGAAGAGGAGTTGCTCAGTGTGGGAGGAAGGCTCCAGCATTCTGACCTTTCTTACAGAGAAAAGCACCCATGGATTCTGCCCGACGACCACAGATATACAGAAATGTTGGTGCAGTATCAACATGAGAAGATAATGCAGGTGTACGAGACACTTTAGTGCAAACTAGAGAGAAATATCGAATTTTGAGGGCACGACAGGTAGTCAAGAGAGTTGTGTCAAGATGTGTACTTTGTAAAAAATTCAAGGCAAGGGCGAGACAACAGACTACTGCTCTGCTGCCAAGGGACAGGATGACAGAGTCACCACCATTTGAGATCACAGGTGTGGACTTTGCAGGGCCACTTTATGTGAAGACAGATGACAAAATCATACATAGCACTGTTCACTCAGGGCTCCTGACTAACTTTTTTTTACTAAGAGCACAGTGGCCCCTAACTTAAAATTTTAGGAGCGCAAGCAGAAAATTTAGGGGCGCACACCGAAATCGACTTGTAAAGTAAATATTCACATTTCCTCTAATTTTCACTGTATTATATTATATCACAGTGTTTCCCCTAGCTTTTTTGCCTTGGGAGGGGGGGCGCCTGGGCTGGAATGAGTGTGGTCCGTCGTTGGGGTCCTTGCAGGACCCTCTCGCCAAAGGACCCCATTACCATGATTACAGAGCATTTGGACCTGAATAAACAGTTAGCACTGATTTGTGTTCAATTTTTTTTATTTTAGCAGTGGAACACTGTTTTTATTTAATTATTCATTCATTTATTTATTTTTGCATCTATCCATCCATCCATCCATCCATCCATCAGGCACAGCGTTATGGGTGGGCCTAACGGGCCTGGGCCCACCCACTTATACAACTGGCCCACCTTTAAATGACTGGGAGAACATATATTTTCTTAACTTTTATTTTTAATTATTAAAATCAACATTTTCATACACCCTTAAGACAAAAAAGTTTCCATTTGACAAAAATCAACATTTATTCGGCTAGTATCACATGTGAGGTCTGGACCAATCACATCAGCAGAAATGATGACTGGTGTACTAAGGAGAGTTTATCATTGCCTTATTTTATACATGCAAATGCATTTTTCATCAAAACTAGAACGTCTATAAAATGTAGACAATACAGGAGGTAGAGCTGAATATTACTGCCTGACTTGATTGTCTTCAGATTACCTTCACAGCACAGATAGTAAAGTTTATGAATGAACAGCGCATTGCAGCGTGCTCTCTCTCCTATTAAAAGTCATTGTAGCTCACCCATTATTCTGATCGCTTCGTTTCTCTCTCCCCTTTCAATCAATTTAAAGAGTAATCCAGCCAGATCAAATGAAAATGCATTACAAGGAATAAAGAGACAGTTTTCTTAACAAATTGATATACTGATCTACTTGATCCATTGAAAAAACATAGATAAGGAGATATCCTGTGCCATTTGAAATAAATATAAACTGCAGACTGAAACTGTTAAAAATATTTTAATTGTCATTATCAACTGGAAGTGCTAGTCACCATCCACAGTATGATTTTGTTAAATTGAGATTACCAGTTGGAAACAGCGTTAACTTTTGTAATTAAAAGGCCCAACCGAAGTTACCATGGCCCACCCCAAATTAAAATCCTGGCGCCGTGTCTGCCATCCATCCATCCATCCATCCATCCATCCATCCATCCATCCATCCATCCATCTTCATTAATCAATTCACTCACCAAGTTCACTCTTGTCCAGCCATGCGGAGTATCTACAGTCTGCCAGCCATGCTGGATCAAAGCCAGACTGACGGTGGTGACCCGTCTGCAGCTTTTTACTGCGTGCTTTGGTGGGAGGGCTGAACAGGTGTGTTTGGGTCTAGTCGTGGCAACGTTAACAGGGGCAGGAGATTGACAGCGATGTGGTTGGGGCTGGGAGAGATGCTCCCATTTTGGCTAACACTGGCCGCAGAGCTACCTGTGCTTCCCACCTCACCACATACGGTTCTTTTAAAAAACGCCAATATTTTTGCTTGGTGGGGCGAACAGCTGGGGAACCACTGGTCGTCCATCTACAACTTTTGTTTGTTTGTTGTTGTTTTTTTACCGTAACGGTGGGAAACTCTCTCTCCTCCGCTCTCTGAGTGTGGGTGGGTGTGTCTGTACTGGTTCATGGGTGTGTGCTGTGAGAGAGGAGCGAGGGGGGAGACCCGCCCGTCACAGAGGAGAGGAGAAATGCATTGTAATGAATGTAATGAGACGATAGCAACGCAAACCAGCTCATTTGTGCATTACTGTCAACTACTGGGCTGGAATGTGGAGCAGAAGTTTGTCAGCAACAAAAAATATTCAATAAAAAAAAAATCGGCAAATTTACTGGTGGCACTCTCAAATTTTAGTCGCAAAATGCGACCATGTAGTCGCACTCTGGAGTTCTGCACTTGTGCTGTAACCAGAGCAGTGCACTTAGAGCTTTTCTCATATCTGTCCACTGAGAATTTCCTGCTAGCTCTGAAAAGATTCATCTCAAGAAGAGGATTATGCAAGGTGATCTACTCAGATAATGCCAAGACCTTCAAGAGAGCTTATCAGGATTTGAAGGAGCTCTGGAAAGGCATCAAAGACCCACAGCTACAGGAGTTCTTCTCAGAGAATGGCATCACCTGGCGGTTCATCGCTGAAAAAGCAGCCTGGTGGGGTGGATTTTGGGAAAGCCTTGTAAGGTCAGTCAAAATTATTCTCAGAAAAGTGCTTGGCATAGCTAAATTCAACTCTGAAGAAGCTGAGGCCATAATAAACTTGAGGCCGCTCACTTATGTGCACAATGATGCGGAAGAGCCACAGCCACTGACACCTGCTCACTTCCTGGTGGGTCAGAGACTGACATCCCTGCCCCCTAAGCCATTTCCAGCTGACGTTAACCATCCAACAGCAAACAAGGAGGAGATGACACGTAGGTGGCGATACAGACAGAGACTCATGACCAACTTCTGGAACAGATGGCGGAGAGAATATTTGCTGGATTTGAAGTCAGCACATCGCTGTGACACCCCACAGCCTTCTCTGCTGAAGGTGGGGGATGTTGCGCTCATTGGAGAGGATAACACACTAAGGCAGAGCTGGAGGCTAGGAAGAATTGAGGAACTGTTTCCAGGTCGTGATGGCCTCGTGAGGTCATGTGCAGTTCGCACAAGTTCAGGGACTGTTCTGCGGAGACACATCCAGCTGTTGTATCCCTAGGAAATTTAGATAAACTGTAGTTTATCGGGGGGGGAGGATGTTGAGAATTTATTTTGAAGGAACATATTATTTGTAAGAATTAATAAGTTAAAATATAAGTTACTGTTAATATTCATAAAAACAATTGAAATGTAGTTTAATAAGGGACTATATTCCAGTTCATTTGATTTAGACTTACATATAATAGACTTCAATACCCAGGATGCTCTAGGAGCAAAAGGGTGAACGCGATGTGATGACGTCAGTTTGTTGTTGTTGTGGCCAGCCATGCTGTGCCTCTTGTGTAGCACATGTTATATGTATGTTTCTCTCTTCTTTTTTTATTCACTAAAGAATGTCTGATTTGAACCAAGAGTCTCGCTTCGACATTTTTTAGTAATAAGTTGAATCTGCGACACATTAATGTGTAAGGCTTGTATTGCACAGTGCAAAGTAGCGTGCATCTCAGCGGCATTTAAAGTACGATTTGGCGATTGTAGACTGTGACTAACTGCTTCAAATGTCTCTTAATACACAGTATTTTTTTCGGACAGTGTTTAACATTATAGATTAATAAATTCTACTAAATTCTAACTGCTTTCTGAGTGTTTTCTTAGTGTTAGACTAGTGGGCTAGTCTAAATTAAATTTTGCGTTTAATCGACAGGGAATTTAGTTGCCAGGAACATCCTTAGTGCACACACTCAAGCAAGCATGCCTGTAGTATTGGTGTGCAGCAGTGAAATGGGTCCCTGCTGAAACACTCCCGCCGCGCACGTTCCGGACGTTGTTTGAGTTATTCACTGGTATGGCGGTATATGAAAAATTAATATCATAACGAAAATAAAGACTGGTTTTTGGTACAAACCGGTATACCGCACAGGCCGAATGCAGGGAGATATACAAGCTTTAGTAGTGGAAAGGTCCTAGAACAGGGGTGTCAAACTCATTTTGGTTCAGGGGCCACATACAGCCCAGTTTGATCTCAAGTGGGCCGAACCAGTAAATTTAATCTTAATCTGTCAATTATTCTGCCGATTAATCGAGTAATCAGATAAGAAATATTGCGTGTTCTGCATTTTTTCTATTGCATTAGTTTTATTTTATTTAAGAACAATGGTAATATACAAAAGAGAAGATAAGACAGGTCTATTAAATGAACAACTATAAATTGCTAAAACAAAAATACTCAGTAAAGTAACTTTACTTTTACTGTAGATTTACTTTTACTGTTTTTACTTTACTTTCTACTTTTTTTTTCAAGTACAAAGGTAAAAGTAAAGGTAGTAATGTTTGCAGAAACCACAAACAACACCATGACATGATTTTCTATTTTTGGAGCTGTGCTCCTTTTCGGTCGTGTCTAGAAGGTAACTCTTTATTTGCACAATTGTCACGAGATTTGTTTCCATTATTTCTTCTAAAATAATCAAACTCAGGCGATCTTTTGCGGGTCTAGGGTTCCCTTCTAGACACGACCCTCTCTGTCTCTCTGTCAAACTACAGACGGCAGACTGTCTGTAAACAGCACGATGTTAAACTCTGCAGTGTTTCACACAAAGACTTTATTTGTGTGGACACCCAGGTTTGGTTTGTGACCAATTTTGGCTTTTTATTTTTTTAATCAGTCCGAGAGGACGACAGCATCCGCGATTGGTTAGTGATCAATCTGCCCTCCTCTCCTCCCTCACCTGTTCACTCTGCTGTGAGAAGCTCTGAAAGTTTCTCACAGAGAAACACAGACTCCTGTTTTACGTATAGGCCTCCTTATACAGTTGTTTAATTTTATAAGTGCATCTGGTTGGTGTCGATGTCATTAACCATCACGTTAGTTTCGACTGTTGTAATAAACTCTGTCATTGACAACAGTCTCCTCCACACGCAGCTTCTCTGCTGCTGTGAAAACTGAATCACGGGTGGATTAATATGTAGGGAGAAACCCAGAATGCGAGTTAGGTTTTGTCTTTTTGTCTTCATAAAACATCCTGCTGATGAAGAAAGTCAACAGATCAGATACAGACAGGGTCAGAGAATCACACTGACCTCCTCTGTGTGTCTGTACTGTATGTGTGTGTATGGAGGAGCTGCACTGACGCAGAGAGGAGAGATGCTGCAGCCGTGTGATAATAAATAACATCAAGATTTAAATGTCGGCCCTCATCAATACTCTGGTCTTTAATAACCACCACATACCAAACACAGTGTGCTGTACAGCTGTTCGGATTTAAACGGATTTTAGTCATCGAATTACTCAAATTACTCTAGGAATGCTTTCAACCCTAAAATGAATGTCTTCTCTGTAATTTTCACACTTTGCAAAGTCATCCCGCGGGCCGGACTGGACCCTCTGGCGGGCTGGTTTTGGCCCGCGGGCCGTACGTTTGACACCCCTGGCCTAGAATTTGTCTAGATTAATCTACACGCAGCCAACTCTGATGATCTACTCTTTTTTGAAGATATTTTCAAAATGTTACAAAACAACAACAACAGTGCTACAGGTAGACTTGGATCGAAAAGGCTTACAAACTAAAAATTATCATTCTAAAGCACATAATGCTATTTTTGATCTCATGAGCTCATTATACTTAGTTGACATATGGAAAATGCAGATTCCTAAGCAAACAAGATGGAGATGAGGGCATCAGGCAAGTAGAATAGGTTATTTTTTAATATCATTTTCATTGACTCCAAAAATTAATAAGGTTATGATTAAAGAGAGATTCAGGTTAGACCACCATCTTATAATGTTGAGTATTAGCACCACTAAGTTTCATAGGGGCCCAGGATATTGGAAATTAAACCAGCAGTTACTCAAAGATAAAGATTTCATAAATATAACTGATAAATTTATTAAAGACTTTTTAAACTAAATAATGACACAGCTGACCCACTAATCATATGGGATGCTTTTAAATGCACCCTGAGGGGACACTGCATCCTATATAGCTACAGGAAAAATAAACAGCGTGTGGAGAAAGAAAAAACATTGTTAACTGAGATAGAAAGCTTAACACATTAAATAGACAGTAATAGAAATCTATCCCAAACTCTACTGGACAATCTTGAACATAATGAAAGAGAGTTAGAAAGAAGAAGAAGAACAATAAGAATTAAGAAGAATTATATGCAGAGAAAGCTAATTTAATATATTTGAGAAACAGTTCAGAATGAACAGAAACAGGAGAGAGAACAACTAAATACTTTTTCAATTTGCAGGATGCAAACTCTGTAAAGAAAAATGTATAAAAACTTATAAATAGGGGATAATAAAACCATTGAGAATCCAAAGGAAATTTTGCTTGAACAACACAAATATTTTGCAAAATTGTATTGATATCAGAGTCCTTCATTAGATCTATTCATACTAAAAAAAAAAAAAAATGTTATATTAACAGAGATAGAAATCATGTTAGGGACTTATTACACAGGAAGAGTTATATCAAGCTATTAACTCCTTTGAGAAAGGTAGAGATCCAGGAATTGATGGTTCTCCGGTAGACCTTTACCAAACTTTTTCTGAGTCTGTTAAGACTCCTGTGCTCAATACCTTTAACGGGTCATATAGAGTAGGGAAACTCACAGAAACACAACAAGAAAGTGTAATCTCACTATTTTTGAAACAAGATACACGTAGAAAGTATAAGGATCCAACTACACTAAAAAATTGGAGGCCAATTACTAATTACTTTTGATGCTAAAATATTAGCTAAATGTTGTCTCGCAAATAGACTGAAATAAGTACTGCAAAATATTATTCATCCAGATCAGTGATCAGATAATTAAATAGTATGATCTTGTAAAAAATCTCTGCTTTAATATTCTTTGCTGATTTTGAAAAGGCATTTGATAAAATGGATTTTACTTATAAATATCTGGAATAATAATAATAACTTTGGACACTTAATAAATTGGATATAGGAAATGTATAAAAACCCAAAGTGTAAAGTAATAAATAATGTCTTTTTCTCTGAAACAATCCTTCAGTATTGAGGTTTAAAACAAGGCTGAGAGCACTTAATTTTGCATTAAAAGCATCCCTTATACTTAAATTTATTTTCAGTCCAAAGTGGTTCTCAGCAAAACTATTGAAATGTATTCATCCTTTGTTTCAAAAAGGACTCTATCCTTACCTGCAGTTAACTGGCTCTCAGTTTGCTGCATTAAAGAGAAAGTCCTTTCCATATTTATCAGGGGTTTTCCTAAAATGTGTGGAATATTCATATTTTTGTATTCATTTCCAAATATTGAGTTAGTCTCTCAAAATAGTGACCTATATTAAGTCATTATTTTGGGAAAATGTTTTCATTATTTTGAAATACTAACTAAATATTTTGAAATACTAAATCATTATTTTGAGATGATAAGCTGTTATTTCAAGAAAGATTCACATTGCATTGACTTAGAGGTCTAATTTTTTCCCATCATATTGGCAGAAATGGTCCTCCATAGGTAGAGACGTAATTGCCTGCAATTGCCTGCCTATGCAATATGGTATAACTGCCTGTATTGTTTGAATTCACATCTCATCAGAGTTTTCAGCATATGGAAACTTTGTTTTTAGTGTTCGTGCTTCAGAGACTTGGACTTGTGTGATGGCATCCTCAACCATTGTATTGCACTGTAGGATTGTGCCTTGTGAAGTTCCCATGTGCTACAGATAGTGCTGTGAAACCTACCCTATTGATGCAAAACTGACCAGCTTGTTAAGTTAACTATTTTATGTTCCAAAGTGAAAATGTTAGTTTTTGTTAGTGTTGGTAATGTCTTTCTTCAGGTATGGGCCCTTTATGCCTTTATTGATGAAACAGCTGAACAGCTTAAGTTAGGTCAGGAAAGGGGGGCAAAGTTGGTGGACCACATTCAGTGTTAGGCTGCAGGCTGGAATGAAGTCCATAGAAGAGGACATTCAAAACAGAGTTAGCATCTAGTGTGATGACCCCATCGGTCAGACAAGTGATTCTGCTACCGTGCTCTTTTCTTATCAAACAGAATTATGAATGTATAATGTAATGCATTTTATGTGTTCCTGGATAAATGTGTCTTCTGCTACAGTGAATTTAAAGGTACAATCACTCTGTGTGATGATCTGCGGAAAGAGGTTTCTCTTCTGTCTGTGTGTGTGTCAGCTCATCTCTTTGTCTTTCTGTTACACAACTGACAGATATGTGAAAAAGTATGAGATTTAAAAAACACAACCCCAAACAGCATTGAATGTATGACAACAGCATCATGTCACATGCTTTTACACATTCATTGATTCATCTCTTTATAGGTTTTATACAGAATTGCAAGGTAAAAGAAAATTGCAACATTCCCACCTTGAACAGGTGGTAGAAAGGGTCTATTGTGATTCAGTCTTTCTTTTTATACAGTCTGGTAGTCAATTTCTGTCCATTACTGTGTCAAATATGAGCAGTGATTCTGTAATTTGTGTCGCTTAGGTTCTGACTGTATCCAGCTCTGTGCCTCCTAAAGTTTCTGCTGCCCTGTCTGCTGCTGAGGAGGCTAGATGTTCCCTGGATGACCTGCTGCAGAGAGAGCAACTTATATCCAACATGCTGAACCAGGTAGGACCCCAGAAAATAGAGGAAATAATACTAAATATTGATTAAAAGGAGCAATATGTAGCAATTGCACATGCAAAAATGTGTACAGCAGTCCAAATAGCAAGTTGAAGCCAAAGACCGTATATAAAATAGGTTCTATGGTTGAAGCAAATTGTTTGCCCTTGCCCTGAAGCTCAGGCTGGCTGCAAGAGCACTGTAGGAGTGCAAGATGTGCTCAACATTGAAAACTGATGATAACAAGCAATCACTTAACAAGCAAGTCCTCCACTGTAAGTTGATCAGCTGTTTAGAACTCTGTTAGTTGTCTGTCAGTATAAAGTTTAACCCGTTATCCTGAAAACAAAAGCCCACTGCTCTGAAAATACACACTATGGACTTTGAGTTAAGTGATTGCCTGTCTTACTGCCTGCTAGACCACATTAACATATTGCTAAATATAACCATTAACAACATACACGCCTTCTACAAGATTATTAATGATTTCTTATGACCTATAAACAGACACTAATCCATTCAGTGAACATTTGACATGAATTTGAACTCAGACTGATGAAGTTTTTCCATTCCGGAACAGAAATTTCAGAGGGCTCACCGCAGCTGTATAAGAGAGATTGCATGTGACTCCCAATTTGACATAGTAAGCCAAACATCTCAAATTGCAAACGATTAGTATTTCTTCTTGTCATGCAAACAGCTGTGCAACAGTTTAGTTTGAGTGCACATTATTGACCCTAGAAAAAATATAGTTTACGGTCCAATATAACATCAACTTCAAGGTCTGTACAATATCCATTTCATAATTAAGTATAAAATTAACAAAATCTCTGTTGAAAGCAGAAAATATCTGATCAGAGTAAGAGACTAGGAATCTGACTAAATTGTTCAATTAAATCTTTTTTTTTTCGATAGAACTTGCAACACGGCTCTAATTTCAATTGAATACAGTCACAGTTACAGAATGGCTCCAGCATCCAGATGAGATGTCAATTTTTAAAAACAGTCTTACATAAATGTTCTCCATACCAACTGTTTCCATAATGTTACTTTAAGAGAGAGTATACTCTGACTGAGATTATACAGTGTTTTCACCTATTCCATGCTTGGAGGAATAAACAATTATTTGTCTTGGATAATTATTTCATATTCTAGCACCTACAGGGGACCCAGCCTTGGATGGATAATCTTGGTCAGATGCTTAACGAGGTCGACACTATAGAGAGACACATGAAATACCTACAGTGCCTCCAACACATAGAGGAACTCAGGTACAGTAAATAATGGTAAGGGCTTGAAGACACCTGAGTTCTCAAACATAAATGGAAAATGGCACGACAGAAACAAAGAATGAGGAATTTGTGTAAAATAAATTTCACTGGCTCTCTGCAGAGTGGGAATGTCCAGATGCCTCCTCATGAACATAGAATGAATCTAAACCACTCTATCTAGACTCAAATCCAAAACATCTGTTTAAAAACTCTCACAAAACTCCTGTGGTGTAATCCCAGTCCCATTTATCTACTCATATGCTCAGTCCTTCCAAACAGCCTTGCTAATTAAATAATTACTGGCAGCCTTGAGGGCAAGTTGTACTTGTATAGATCAAAAAGCTTGGGACAGAATAATTCCTGTACAAATGCTGTTTAGGTTTATTGTGGATTTTTTTTATATGCAATATATGTAACTTTACTCCCATGCCTTGTGGTAACCCTTCTGCTTCTGCTCCTGCCTCAGTTTGGTGATATATATTGTAATCATAAAATTATGAACTTGGTGTTTCTCGGACTGCCTTGTGTAGTAGTAACTAAAAGTATGTTGTTGATAGACAAAGAAATTAAAAAGATTGACTTTTTGTGGTTCTTTATTTAAACTTAAAACTTCAGTCACACAACACTTATAGTCCAATATGTGTTGCCACCTGGTGGTGATTCCAATCCACTGAAAAGCAGTGTAACTGACCTTTAATGCTGCTATATACAAATAGTATTTGAGAAACAAACAAAAAAATGAGAGGAGTAAGATTTTTCTTTTGTATTTCAACAATAAAGTCAAATGTTAGGAATAAAGTGAAAATGTTGAGAATAAAGTTGAAATTTCAAGATAAAAGTTGAGCTTTTGAGAATATATCAAACTAGTATAGTTTTAAGTTTTAGTAACAAGGATTTCTTTTCTCTTTTAGCACCTAACACAGTGTTGTATTCAGTGATCAGAGATTGTGCCCTATCTAGATGATCTATAGTACATGGTCCAAAATGTATGGCGCAAGGGCATTTAGGGTGTGTCCACCTCCACTTTGCTCTTGAAATGACACGTAGTAAGGCAGAGGCAGAGAGAGGTTGTATTTAGTCTCTTAATTAATTATAGGTCTTTTTATTCAAACCATTCCCTTGAAGAGCCAGATGTATGGAGTTATATTTGTGCCACAATCCTGAGTGAGCAATTGTAGATTTTGAGCACAGGAGAATATTTTGTGAGCACAGGAGAATATTTTGAGCACAGAAAAATATGTTGTGAGCACAGAAAAATATTTTGTGGGCACAGAAAAAAAATTGTGCAAGCATACAAATCAACCTTTGAGGACAAATTAAATGTGTGTCTTCTCACAAACTCGTTCTTGGTGCACAAGCAGTCCACAGCATACTCACTCAAGATGTATCTCTCTCCCTCTCGACCTGCCCTCACTGTGCGCTCAACTTCCGCTGCTGTGCTCGCTCAAGTTGTCCTCGGCACAAACTCGGGGGCAGGTAAACTCTGATTGGCTGCTTTGGCTCCAATGAGGTTGCAGCATGCCGGTGGAGTTGTTGCTTCCCACATAGGTCAAGAGGGAGGGAAATTCGACTGAATGAAAACACATTTTCGGTCAGTATTTCACTTTAAATGTTAGAATTATTGAATGACATTACATTATAGTGCTGCCCTGTTGCGTTGATTGGATTAACATTAACGTTACACCTCCATGTATCTTGACACATCTGCCAGTGATTGATTCACTCATATTGAAAATATAACATAACGAAAATGTCACACCACAGCCACATGTAGGTAGTTTGTGCTTTAGTATTATATCATGTTTTATGAACCTTTATGAAATTATGTTTGTTTTTGTCTGTACACCTCCAGCTTGTAAACCAAATTAGCTATCATGGTAGGTTGCTAAAGTTTGGTCAGTTAATTGATGTTGGGGAGAAAAGCAGAGGCTTAACATTAGAATATGGCACTCTTAAAAACTTGATTCTGGCTGGGCAATCACCAAAATTCTGCAGTGTTTATTGTTGAGGTATCACCGCTGCTCTGCTGCTCCATTGCTAGAGAAGCCGTACTAACAGCCATACGGAGGACAAGAGCTCAGCAGAATCCAGAAACTGTAAAACAGGATAAACACTGAACTTCCTCTACATTCTTCACATTAAAAGTCTCCAGCTATTTTGTTACTTAAAAGCTTTTGTTATGAAGCAGCAAAACCAGGAAATGTAATTACATCTGCAGTAACTTAACTCGACTCCCATACCGCTAAAAACACTCATTAAATATTAAAACACAATGCATTGTGCTGACTTTCCACGTTCAGTATTTGTTGATAACATAAAATTGCATTATTTGTCTGCTGCAGCTTGTGAAACATAAATTTAATGAGTGTACCACGGATATTCTGTATCGTAGCAACCAGAGCGTCTCAGCTGAGGAAGAGACAAGCTGAAGGTGTACAGCCAAAAACATAATTTCATAAAGGCTTATAAAACATGATATAATACTAAAGCACAAACTACTTACATGTGGCTTTGGCGTGACATTTTTGTTAGGTTCAGAAGACGTCATCTGAATTTAGCAGCAGCCAGGATTGTTGAAGAGGGATATGAGTGGAAACTAGGGGTGGTTAATCTGTCTGATTTCCCGATCCGATTCGATTACGATTATTGAGGTCCCAATTCGATTACCAACCGATTTTCGATTATTAACGATTCTCGATTAGCGATTATTGATTTTCCATTTGACAACAGTAACCCAAAATACACCACAAAGAAAAAAAACAGTCGCTGAATTATTTAACTCTTTTATTGAGTAACAACTCAAAGCACTTCCTGTGTAGTGCAAAAAAGAAAAAAGTGGTGGGAGTAGGGTTAAATAATTTTAAAAATGCACTTGTCTGTCTGTAATTATCACCATAGTTATGTAATGTAATAATAATGATAATAGTAATGATAATGGTAATAATATTAAAAACTTCAAACTTATACAGTGCTGTACTATGTATATACTATACTATATTAGATCATTATACACTGTACAGTATAATACACAACTACGCTCTGTAGTCTGGCTCAATGTCCCGCCTACAGCACAGCACATCTGATTGGTTAGAAGTTATGATCAATCAATCAGCAGACACACTGTGTCACAGACGGGGCGAGACAGAGCTGCACCAGTGAGCAGAGAGGAGCTGTGTAGAAGTTAAGACAGCTGATATCACCAAAGTTTCAATGAACATCACAGTTTTATGATCTGTTTCTTTGGTGATAGCAGAGTTACATCAGTGAAAAAAGTTACGGTCTGGATTTCACTCAAGGTGATGTGACGGCTTTTAAATCAGTCGCTCTTCACAGAGATGCGCTGCACACAGCAGCATCTGTCCTGTCTGTTCACTGCAACTCTGCATTGAGATTTCGGGTATTATAACTTACACAAAAGTAATAGTGAAAACTATGATGCTCACATGTAGTCCGCGGATCACATGCGTGCCAAACCGTAGAGGGCGATCCGTACGGGACACGGATCAACTGTGATCCGTTGCAGCCCTAGTTGGTTGCTCGTTGCTGGTTGTTTCTCGTCCATTTTACACACCTGCTCGTACGCCTCACTCGCTCTGGCCGCTGCACGCACTTGCGAATTGGAACCGGGCGCGCTCGCGTGACGTTCAACTTCCGTTGACCGCGGGATAACATTTTTACAAAATAAAATGATGCAAAAAATAATCGATTTTTGAAAATTTAATAATCGATTCATACTCGTCCATAACATAATCGCGATGAATTAATAATCAATTTTTTTCACCACCCCTAGTGGAAACTGTCACTCAATGTCAGATGTCTCAAAATACATGGAGGTGTAACGTTAGTTAATCCAATCAACACAACAGGGCAGCACTATAATGTAATATCATTCAATAATACTAATATTTAAAGTGAAATACTGACTGAAAATGTGTTTTCATCCAGTCGAATTTTCCTACCTTTTGGCCTTTAGTGGGTAGCAACAATACCAAAGGGATGTGGCAACCTCCCCGGATAGCACACGCACGTCTTGCCGACGTCAGCACAATGAATAAAGTTGCATTGGCGAGACATCTTATGGAGAGCGTTTGCTCATTGGGAAGATGTTGCAGAGTCAAAAATGCCCTCCAGAGGATGTTTGGACGATGAATCAAGCAGGACAGCCTCTCTACAGCTTCTATGACCTTTATTTATTTAGGTCGGATCATTCAATCAGCAAATATCTCACTATCTATGGTCCAAATTAACATGTATTTACTTAAAATGTGATAGGAATATGGCAATATGACAAAAAAGAATTTGCTTGACCATCAAAATAGCTTCCTAATTTTGTGTGAATAAATTAAAGAGACACGTACGATTCAATTTAATGATCATACATTTATTTCGGCCTGCATCGTCAAAAGAGCTCCAGCACAGAAAAGATAAACAAGACAGAACAGATAAAAATATACAGGTGGCAGGTTGGGAGATGCACACGGACAGCACGGTCTGGAATGCTAGCAGACTTATGAGCCTGCAAGGGGTAGAAAAAAAGACAAAACACATGAGCCCAGGTTGTTCAATTAACTTATACTATACTATATTATACTATACTGTACTATACTATACTCTACTATACCACACTGGAGGGACATGACAGAAACAACTGGAGTCTCTTGTGTTTTCCAGAGACGCTGCACTAAACTCAGACACACCTACGTGAGGTGGATATTAACTTCACTTTCAGTGCAAACACCAGCAATAGCCCATAACCAGTACTGAACTATGAGAAATTCTTACACCAAGCCATGTTTACAAATGGAGCAGAGCCAGAGCTTCCCTTCATTAGCTGCCAATTAACCATTAAAGTTAGCTCCACAGCTGTAAAAACACCGAAGCTCACCAGCCACTAACACATGACGTCAACTAATGTTTCCCGAATTCACCACTGATTTGTTGTCCAGACGGAGATTGTTCATGTGCTGGAAAGACTTATGGCTACCTAGCAATGGCTAAATTATATTAGCTGATACGTTTGCTGCATGGGTCTGTGACTTATAAACAACTAATGTTTACTAAGCTACCTAGCTAGCTTGTTAGGAGTAGGCATCCGGGCTCTTCACCTGTGCGAGCATACCCGGTAAGGGCTTAGCAACTTATGTTGCTAAACCCTGACTAATGTTGCTTACCCTGCATGCAGTATTTACAAAATAGCTATTTTCATGTGTATTTGCTTAAAGTGAGCTTACGCGAAGACCAGTCGTGACTGACATGAGGTACTCTCTCTCTCCGTCTCTACCGACTCTCAGTTCTGGTGGTGCCAGTTGAATAGCAAACATCTGGGTCATTGGAGCCGAAGCAGCCAATCACAGTACCTGCCACTGAGTTTTCTGATTGGTTGATAATTGTGGCACATTTGTAACGCCCAAGGACAACGTGAGCAAGTGCCGCAGGGGAAGTTCAAGGGCAGGTCAAGAGGGAGAGAGATACATCTTGAGCGAGTATGCTGTGGACTGCTCGCGCACCAAGAGTGAATTTGTGAAAAGTCACACATTTAATTTGTCCTCAAAAGGTTGATTTGTGTGCTTGCACAATTTTTTTTTCTGTGCTCACAAAATAATTTTCTGTTCACAACAAATTTTTCTGTGCTCAAAATATTTTCCTGTGCTCACAAAATATTTTTTTGTGCTCAAAATATTTTCCTGTGCTCACAAAATATTTTTCTGTGCTCACAATATATTTTCCTGTGCTCAAAATATTTTCCTGTGCTCACAATATATTTTTCTGTGCTCAGAATATTTTCCTGTGCTCACAAAATATTTTCCTGTGCTCAAAATCTACAATTGCTCACTCAGGATTGTGGCACAAATATAACTCCATACTATTTACATGATGGATTTGGCAAGTTGGAGAAGTGACAAGAGATGCTGAAATGACTCACTGGTAGTGATGCAGGCGCTGTGGTTAACCATGGGTCAAAGCAAGCTGGATCCATCAGTCATAATTAAAATTATGATTAACAGCAGATGTGCTGCAGGGCCTTCCTCTGTCCAAACTGTGTGTGTGTGCTTTAGTCACAATCTTGGGCACAGATGGATAACTGCTGTGACCTGACAATTCTCATGGAAACATAATTATTGAAAGCAGCCTCTCTGGTCATTAGAGTGAATTGTTAAAGACAATCCAACCAATAATCAAGTAATAACATTGAAAGGCAGCGCTCCCTGACATCATTTAAGTAATGGTTTAATGATTTGAGAGGCTGTTTTATGTTTCATTTCCATGTGCACAGTAATATCACTTCTTCAAATATTGTTAAAATCAGAAATGATATTAAGATGTTTATTGTCATTATACCCAGGTACAATGAAATTAAAAATATAAAAACACCAATAGAAATAGAAAATAGACAATCAACAGTTATAGCAGCTTGAAAATAAATTAAGGTTATGTGTGTTGTGCAAATTCTTCACATTTGCAGGTTATTAGAGGCAGTGGGTAAAAATTGTAAAAATAAAAATATTTAAGCAGAAATAAATTGTAGTTATAAATAGACAGGACAGAGAAACCTGTCCAGACAAAATAATTTTTTTATTCAGGATTTTTCAGGAGGATGGCTGCTATACTCCAAACAGCTTCACTGTATGAACTGCGACAGCATAAGTGTAACACCTTTTGGATGTGCAGAAGAAAATAGAACATTAATTATCAAATCCTGACCGATCCTTTCAGATTTAAACAATGACTGATGTTACAGCTGATTTGCTAAAACTGCCACACTGTTTCTCTTCTATGTGCACACAGCTTCATCCTATTTCACAAACCTGCAATCATCTGCTATTAATCAGAATGTTAATTTTTATCATCCATGAATTAACTGCAGTGTCCTAGAAGCAGAGTGTAAGTGCACTGTCAACCCTCCTATGAAGGCACATCATATCTCAATAATGCATCCTTTAAATAACAGGAAAATACTACAGCATTTACTTTAGGGTCTCTGCACTATCTTCTGCCTGGCACAAAGCAGCACACAGTGCAGCTGTCTATTCTGTCTATTCTCTGACTGACGCAGTTGTCATTTTCTTGCCCAGCGCCTTCGTGTAAGTGCCCATCTGTGTGTTCATGGGCAGGTGCATTGCTATCTTGAGGCAGCAGAAAGCGATTGTGCTGGTCTAAAGTCAGTGGCATAGTATTGTCCTGCTCTTTAAGGGACGCATTACTCAGACAGTAAGATGAGACTACAACACCCTAATGCTCTGCTTCACAGGCACTGTAATGAATTCATGGGTGATAAAAATTAACATTCTGATTAATAGTGGATGATTGCAGGCGGGTGGAATAGCATAAAGCTGTGTGCGCATAAAAGAGAGACACTGTCAATTTATGCATGAATCTGTAACCTCATTGGTTGTTTAAATCTGACAGGATTCTGAGGAACTGAATTAATATCCTGTGGTCTACACTTTCAAAAGAGCTTCCATCAGAGCTGTTGATTGCCTCTATCGAGTTTCATCTGTTCTGTTTCTAACTACAGTTTGTCTGCTTTCTTATCGACAGTATTTGTCACAGTGGCATTATGCATTATTCATTTATTCATTCATTTATTTATTTATGCATCTATCCATCCATCCATCCATCAGCCGCAGCGTTATGGGTGGGCCTAACGGGCCTGGGCCCACCCACTTCTACAACTGGCCCACCTTAAATGACTGGGAGAACATATATTTTCTTAACTTTTATTTTTATTTTTTTCCAGGCATGTTTATTAAGTTTTGAATTTTTGTGAACACACAAATAACAAATAACAAACAGCTCAGCAGAAACATTGGCCTACATAGTCAACATTAATAATGGTTAGAGAAATACATAGGTGCTCTTCAGAAAAATAAAACTGTAATTACGATATCATAAGCAAAAAAAGGGGGGCATGGGGATGGGTCTACAGTCAGTCAAACATGATGTTTGCAAGTGTCGAAGCCACCGTTGAGTTGGAGAAGCGGAGGTATGGAGTCCATATTTTCATAAACTGTGCTTTAGATGAGTGAAGTAGGCATGTCAAGTATTCAAGAGGAAAACATTCCAAGATTATCTTATGCCAACTTGCTTTAGAAGGAGTATTGTCATTTATCCATGATAAAAAAGATGTCCTTTCTAGCAGCATATGCAAGGATACCCTACAGTCTGCGAGAACTAGTACCAACAATTGAATCTTGACTCGGATGCCCGAGAAGCAAAGAAACTGGGTTCACCCACAAAGATGCACCAAATATTTTTCCCATATCTTGTATAATATCCATCCAATATGCTTGAATTTTGGGACAGGACCACACGCAATGAGTGTAGGTCCCCACAGAGATTTTACATTTTAGACACAAAGGTGAAACCTGAGGCTTCATTTTGTGTCTTTTGTTGGGAGAGATTTGCAGACGATGCAAGATTTTAAATTGCAACAGCCTAGCACGGTTGCACACGGAAATCTTCTTTGTATGATCCCATATCACTGCCCATTCATCCTCATCAATATTTACACCAAGTTCATTTTGCCATGTCTTTGCAACATCCTGTGCACTCGATACGTCAATCTGGTTTAAGATATTGTAAAAACGAGTTATAGATTTTTTGGTTGGATCAAGGAGAAGTAACTGCTCTATTGCTGATGTTGTGGCATTGATAGTGAAAGTAGTTTTTCTAGTTATGAAATCTCAAACTTGAAGGTATCGAAAGAAATTATGTCTAGGGAGATTGTATTTTTTTTTGAGTTGTTCAAAAGACAGCAGAGAAGCACTGTCAAATAAATCACACATTTTCTTTGTCCCTGGGATGTCCATGTGTTATAACCACTGTCCATCATACCTGGGAAGAAACCAGGGTTACCTTGAATTGGGATCAATAAAGAGGTTAAATTAGACCTCCCCTCAAGTTTTTGTGTTACAAACCACACTTTAAGAGTATTGCAGATTATAGGATTATTATTACAAAGGCTCCTCACTGATTTTGAATTCTTACAGAACAGAAGGCCCAGTAGGGAGCCAGAGGTTTGTGACTTTTCCAGGTCCAACCAAACAGAGGTAGGGTGCTCCTTAATCCATTCTGCTATAAATCTTAGCTGAGATGCTAGTTGGTACCATCTGATATTGGGGACATCCAAACCTCCTTTTGAGCTAGAAAGCTGTATCTTTGATATTTTTAATCTAGGCTTTCTTTTGTTCCATATGAAATCACTCAACCAACCATTCAGTAGTTTATGTACCTTGTTGGATATAAGCACTGGGATCATCTGTAAAGGGTACAGTAATCTTGACAGGACATTCATTTTAATGAGAGAGACTCTTCCCAGCAGTGATAAAGGCAGTGGAGTCCCCCGATGTAGGTCCTTTATATCATTTAGAAGAGGATTAAAATTGGCCTTAAACATCTGATGAAACATGGGAGTAATCTGTATGCCCAGATACACAAAACCTGACATGGACCAGCGAAATGGGAAAGACGATAGAGAGTTTATTCTATCTCTGAGACCTCCCATTGGCATAGCTAAAGACTTAGAGAAGTTAATTTTATAACCAGAGAAAGATCCAAACAGACTAATAACGTCAACAATATGCAGAGCAGACGTTGCAGGGTCTGACACATACAGCAAAATATCATCTGCGTAAAGGGAAATCTTGTGCTGGGCTTTACCTACATTTATATCACTAATTGCTGGGTCCTGTTTGATGTCCTCAGCTAAAGGTTCTACTGCAGGAGCAAAAAGGGCTGGGCTGAGGGGACAGCCTTGACGTATTGAGCGATTAAGTGGAAAACTATCTGATCTGTAACCATTTGTGATAACTGAAGCTAAGGGGTTATTGTTTAAGAGCTTAACCCACTTAACAAAATTTTGCCCCAAATTGAATTTGTGTAAAATGTGGAACAAGTAAGGCCATTCAACATGATCAAAGGCCTTTTCGGTGTCTAAATGACCATGCTGTCAGTTTCTTGTGTTTGGCAGAGATTAATAATATTCAAGAGTCTTCTGACATTGTGGCTAGAATTCCTCCCTTTGATAAACCCAGTCTGATCTTCCTTGATGATAGATGGCAGGACCCTCTCCAATCTTAGTGCTAATATCTTGGATAATAGTTTAAAGTCCTGATTTAGAAGAGCAATGGGTCTATATCCCAAACAGTCTTCAGGACATTTAACTTTTTTGAGAATTAAAGTAATATCAGCTTCCCTTAATGAATGAGGAAGTGTGCCAGTGTCACAACTCAGGCCATCAGGTCCTGGTGCTTTACCTGATTGCAGGCTTTTAAGTGCTGAAAAGAAGAGAGAGAATCTCCACCTATCGATAAATCCAAAAGTACATTTGCATGATCACAAATAACAATGTTGCCTATTACACACGATACCACACAATGCACCAATGATTTGGGTAGGAAAAAATAATCAATTAGAGTGTGGCATTTATGGAGGGGAGAATAGAATGTAAACTCTTTATTAGATGGATGGAGGGTCCGCCATGTATCAGTAAGATTAATTTCTTCAGATTGCCAAAAGGGCGCTAGCCTGCTTTGATAAAGGTGAGTTTCGAAGGGGATGTCTATCAACTAAGGGATTGAGTAGACAGTTAAAGTCTCCTCCCACCAATGCCACTGCTGAGGATAAGTCTGTAAATTCTGAGAAGGCTTTAGTCGAAACATCCGGACAATAAGTTGGTGGGCAATACAGATTCATGATGGTAATTTCTTCACCATATAAGACACCTTTGACAATCACAAACCTTCCCTATTTATCTTTGACACGTCTTCTACTGAAATGGGAGATTTCTGCGGATCAATATGACTACCCCTCTACTACTAGAGGTAAAAGAGGAAAAATAAATTTGGCCATCCCAACTTTGTTTAAGCTTGAGATGTTCACTGTTATCTAGGTGTGACTCTTGTAGTAAGGCCACATCCACTTGTTCCCTTTTCAATAAAGCATAAACCTTTCTCTGCTTCACCTTCCCTCATAAACCCCTTATATTCCATGAACAAATCTTATTTAACTGCCACATCATATCAACAGATGTGGACTAATCTTCAATGAAATGAGGTAGAAGATATGACCAAGCACCCTATTTTGCATTGATGTATCATTCTGTTCAACTAACATAACCAAATGTGTTAAAATAATGATAAGGTGAATGTATCAGGCCAATGCTGAGCATGAGATACGAACATAACATTGAACCAAACAGTAAATAGAAAAAAGTAAATAAGGAGGGGGTTCTTCCCCAGATTGCAGGGGGATTGCTGTTCAGTGAGGCACCTGCCAGCCAGCTAGTTTCTCACAAAGGAAACAAACAAACTAAAAGTGAGTGAGAGGAAATCACTCCAATCACCGGTGCACAGACAATTAAAGCAAGTGTTGTAGCTCAGTTGACAGGGGCCCACAGAAACACCCGCCAATGATTATAACATGATAAACAAAGGATTTAAATTCAAGTTAAATGTTGAATAGTGACACACGGATCTCATAGAACAGCTCGAGTTAAATGGGCTAAGTGCTGGCGATAGTGTCATTTGGTAAAAAGCCCACAGTGTAAATTATAATATGAGAATTTAAACAAAAGAAATCATAAATATAAATGACTCACTGTCCAGACTACGTTCGCTTGTCAGCTGCACCTTAATCAGTCCTGGTTTGCAACGCTGGCCACAAAAGACAGGACTTCAGCCGGGGAGGGAAAAGTTTTCTTTGTGCCATCGAATGACACCTGTAGCTTTGCAGGGAAAAGCATGGAGTATTCCGCTCCGATTCCCCTGAGGCGTTGTTTAGCTTCATCAAACTCCTTCGGTCTCTGAAGCACTGCAGCAGACAGACCGTGATAGAAGGAGATTTTCCTTCCTTCGAGGGTTATGTCGCTGTTAACTGCTTTGCGCCTTACTGCAGCCATGGCTCTCTGCTCATCAGGTGTGTTTGGGTCTAGTCGTGGCGACGTTAACAGGGGCAGGAGATTGGCAAGTGCTGTGGTCGGGGCTGGGAGAGATGCTTTCATTTTGGCTAGCACTGGCTGCAGAGCTACCTGTGCTTCCCACCTTGCCACGTACGGTTTGTTTAAAAAACGCTGATATTTTTTCTTGGTGGGGCGAATGGTTGGGGAACCTCCATTTACAATTTTTGTTTGTTTGTTGTTGTTGTTTCTCTCTCCTCTGCTCTCTGAGTGTGGGTGGGTGTGTCTGTACCAGTGTATGGGTGTGTCTGTACCAGTGTATGGGTGTATGCTGTCAGAGAGGAGCGAGGGGGGAGACCCGCCTGTCACAGAGGAGAGGAGAAATGCATTGTAATGAATGTAATGAAACGATAGCAAACAGTTAGAGCATGGGGAGGTGATCCATCCTATTTAACGCACCTGCAACCTGTACATCATTAACCCTGAGGTTAATTTTATACGTATTGATTTTTGACCAGGCCCACTTGACCCACATGTTAACTGCAGTGTCTGTACCACTACCTGTGGGTCATTTAACACCTTGTTTCTCTTACCTACAGAGTCCATTATTTAAATTGCAGTGTGCCACAGACAGGTGTACCTGGTTCTCTTAAACGGAATAGGAGATGACACTCTGAGCCTTGTGGCTTACTTTGTGCACAGGTTGTACGGTGTTTAAACTGTAAAGTGGATTTGGACACAACCAGGTAGTGCACCTGCCACCTACATGACATGGGTGCTGAGTGAGAAATTGACAACTGTGTTGGTCAGAAAATGGCACTGTTACTGTTTTCTGCTGTGCTGCACTGTCTGCCGCTTTGCTGCTTACTGCAACAAAGTTCCTATGACTTCAGCTTATCGGACAAATCCATATGCCACTGCGTGGTGGGACCTTTGTTGTGGTAATGCCTGTGTTTCAGAAGCTGCACCCACCCAAGCTCCACACCTTCAGGATCAAACAACTTTATCAATTGTCCCATTGTGTCTTGTGATGCAACATATCCTCTATGAATTGCATGCAGTTGTTAACCATTGATTTCCTTGCATTTGGCCATTACCACCTATCTAGTTACTTAGCTAGCTTGTGTGGTTTCTACTTTTAAACAGACAATGTTTTTGGCACAGTCTCTTAAAAGTCCCAATACTGATTACCACACTGTTAATGATCTAAAAGAGAAAGAATTTCCTTGTTACTAAAACCGATTCTGAAGTAAAACTTCACCAATTCATCTGCACAAGGCATTTTGTAGAGAGTCACGTGTTGTGGTTAGTTCAATATATTATCAAAAGTTTGACTTTTTATCTTAAAATTTCAAGATCTTGCCCTAATACTCGTAGTTATTGCCAACTGCAACAGCAAAGAAAAAATGGTCGGTATCTGCTGATATGGCTCATAAATGATTGGCAGTCATATTAGCAGCAAAATAAACATGATCGAGGCATCCCCTCTGCAGAGCCAACTTTCTGAGAGTGTTTTTCACACATGCAAACCAATTTCGTCAACTGCATTGGCATTTGAATTTAAATCTTAATAGTAATAATAACAATATGACATTTAAAAAGGGTTCTCTCTGTCTGCTGTGGGCTTAAGCAGTAATGTGTGAAGTGTTGTGTGCCTACAGTGCTGAGGTTCAGCAGTGTCTGATGACCAGCAGTGTCTGGGACGCCATAAGAGCAGTAGACAGCATGGCTGCACTGGATGCTGGACTATACCAGTCGGAGTGTTCTCACCTCCAGGACTTCCTCCGAGAAACACTTCACTTCTGGCATAAGATCATCAAAGACCGACTTACAAAGTATATCTCCACCCAATCCCCATGTAGTGTTCCTTTATGTCACTTTGTGTCTAAATTTGGCATGGTTCAAAATGAAAAGTTACATTGTATCATCTTCTTCATTTCTTTCACAGTGATTTTGAGAAAGTATTGACTCAACTTCATTGGCCAGTCATCTCCCCTCCTACTCAATCACTGACACCTACTGCCAATAATCAGGAGATAAGCAGTCAGCTGGAGCTGCTTGTCACACAGCTGCTTGCTCTGCAGACCTCGTATCCTTCACTCTGGGATTCTAGACACCTATGTTCTGTCCACATCTATAGTTTATGCCTGTGGTAGCCTTCATTACCTTCAGACATACATAAACTTTATCTCCTACAAATTGTATTCATATACAACTCATTTGTGTTGGCTGATATGCTTAGTGGTGTGGCTGGAGGTAGAGTGGCTCTTAAGTAATCATAGGGTTGGCGGTTTGATACCCAGCCCCTACTGTGCACATGTCAAAGGGGTGACAAACACTGAAATTGCTTTAGAACAGGGTGTTAAACCCACTTTAATTCATGGGTCACATACAGCCAAATTCCATCTCAAGGGGGCTGGGCCAGTAAGACCATTGTATATAACCTAAATAAATAACAACACCTCCAACTCGACTTATCAGGGCACATCTCCTCAGACATATCCTCAGAGTAGGGTGTGGCCGTGCTGCTGAGGCTGTTTTGTTTACCATATGGTAGTTATCTTTCTCAGCTGCATTGCTGATCTCTCGGCTATGACTAACAACAGGCTACTGTTTCCTCAAACCTACCAAGAATTCATTTGCCTTCTCTGTTCTCAGTTGTCAGTGTAAATTCTTGTATTTTTCACCACAGTGAGTCTGAAAGTGTTGCTGAATACTGTATTCCTTGCAAAGTCATCCAGTGGACTGGATTGGACCCTTTGGTTGGCTACTTTCGGCACGCAGGCCATATGTTTGACACCCCTGCTCTAGATTGTTAAATTAGCACTTTGCATGGCAGCCCACTGCTACTGGTGCAAGTGAATGAGAATTACAAAGGGAACTTGGAAACTTGGATAAAAATGTGATATGTATATATATTAGGGGTGTCACGATTTCGATTTTTTATCGAAATTGATCGAAATTACGTCACGGTCTCGAGCATCGAAATCAAAGAGAGGATCGACGCCACCCCCCCGAGTTGAGGGAGGTGTGGAAAGAGGTAAAAGCACATGACGACGCAGCACATTGTAGCCGACGCCCCTAGTTAGTTAACCTGCAGTTTCTGACACCATGGCAAGTGCAGATAAAGGAGACGCGGCACCGGAGCTTGAAGCTGCTCCTGCTTCTCTTTAATCACCAGTGTGGAAATATTTTGCGTTCCCAGTGAGTTATGTCGACAACGTTCGCGTTGTCAACAAGAACACTACAGTGTGTAAGATATGCTATGTGCGTGTACCATACCTGTCCACGGGAAACACTACGAACATGGCAGGACACATTCGCCGGCATCACAAAGATGTAGATTTGAAAACTGGGAAAACACCATCACTGGTCCAGCCAACTATTCCATCCTCATTTGCAATAAAACTTCCACTCAGCTCGTGCAAAAGTTATAACTAATGCTATAGGGCTATTTATAGCAGCAGACCTGCAGCCTTATTCGGTGGTGGAAAACGCTGGATTTAAACATTTAATTAGCGTACTTGAGCCACGCTACAGTATGCCCAGCAGGTCGCATCTTAAACAAACAACAAAAGTGTTGCTCTCCATGTATGAAGACGTTAAAGAAAAAGTTTTGGGGGTCTGAGCAATGCAGAATTAGTTGCCTTAACAACAGATGGCTGCACCTCAAGAGCAACTGAGAGTTACATCACCGTCACAGCACACTACGTCAATAATGACAAATCAAAAATAACAGTTGTCTTGTCTGGCCATAAATATGTAAATAGTTAATATTTTGATAACTCAAAGAGCATCTCTCTCTCCAGATAAAGATAACAACATATCTTTGTTAAAGAAAAAAACTTGAAAGAAGAATGTAAAAATGACAAAGTCATTCTCAGGGGACAAAAAAGTCCAAACTACTTATTTTTTTATGTCAACTGTTCAGACTAGTCTAAAAATGGCATAGGCCTCTGTGCTATAAGAAAAAGAAAACAAATCGAGAATCGAATCAAATCGTGACCCTAAAATCGAAAATCAATAGAGGATTTGAGAATCGTGACACCCTAATGTGTGTGTATATATATATATATATATGTATATGTGTGTGTGTATATATGTATATGTGTCTATATATATATATATATATATATATATATATATATATATATATATATATATATATATATATGTATATATATGTATATATATGTATATATATATGTATATATGTATATATATATGTATATATGTATATATGTATATATGTATATATGTATATGTATGTATATATGTATATATATATGTGTATATATATATATATATATATGTATATATGTATATATATATATATGTGTGTGTGTGTGTGTGTGATCCATTTACCCATAACTTTTTTAGTTATGTCATTGAATGAAGGTTAGCTGCCAGCAGTAGCTAAACACAGTATGTTGGCAAGTTTGACATTCATGCATCTTGAAACTTTGATAGCATGAGCATCATCCAAGTATGTTTGAAGAAATGAATGACATGAGGCACAAAGTATAGGTTGACAGGGGTCATGACATGAAACAGGTTCCCAGCAGGATTTGAACTGAGGACTTTGTTGTTTCAGAACACTACAGGTGCTTCAGTGTTTGGTTTCTTTAACTTCCTCTGACAGTGATGACCTCTTATCACAGAGAACTTTGGCTTCTTGTGCACCCCCTACCCAGCCTGTTTCTCCAGCCACACCTCTGTCCCAAGCTCCTCCCCTCTGCCTTCCCATCCAGATCATGCTGCTGCCTCTCAGCAGGAGATTCAGATACCACTTCTATGGGAATCGACAGACCAACTCCCTCAGCAAGGTCTCTTATGCACAGAACACACACAACATTCTGTATACATGCATGTGCAAACACTCATAAATGTGCACTCAAGTTGATACACATCACTGTCAAGTCAAATTTTATTTGTATAGCTCAAAATCGCAATTTGCCTCAGGGGGCTTTACAGTCTATACAGTGTGCAAGACCAGCTGTCCTGTAAACAAAACAAGAAACTGAAACAAGAAACTAAAACAAAACAAATATACAATCTTCAGTTTATGTGTATAACCAAAGTAAGGTTAGTCACACAAACACATATCACTCACACATACACAGTAGTAATAAGCAGAATTCAAATACTACTGCAGCTTATTAACAAGTTTCTGTCTGTTTAAAATTAGTCTGGTTGTTTCATTACTATGATAAAATTATTATACACTCCCACAGTAGAAGCCCCACAAGTGGAGAGCACTTGGCATTCCAGTGCCTGGTATTTTAAATGTACCTCCTAACAACTGTTAAGTTAGGACCAAATATATGCCTGCTACTAAAGGATAAAGGTGTTAAATCTCTTCCCACACACACGTATTTCAAATATCAGAATTTCTGTAATGTTTTCAAACCAATAATCCAACATTCACACCACTTCAGACAGTTTGGTCAGCTTTGCAGAAGTGAGAAAATAGCAAATGTGACTTCTTTTGTTCTTTACACAACAATTACCATCACTTTTTACAACAACCATGCAACAGTTATGCATGCCTTCCAGGAGATATGGAGTGTCTGAAAATATCTGCAGTTATCCCAGTGCTTAAATGACTAATTTGCTCTCTTTATTATGTTTATTATAAACATTTTGCTTGACTTGACGAATATAGGTCCAATATGATACTAGTTTATAAAGTATATAAATGTTGTCAACCAAAACATGTTTGTCATTGGCAAAGCTTTAGAACCTGAAACAACTCCTCTATCTGTGCGTTTTTCAGCCAGAGTGGTACCTCACACAGGTTCTGATGTGGATGGGTAACAACTCATCCTTCTTGGAGGAAAAGATCCAGCCTATTCTGGAACGAGCTGGGGCCACTGTCAGTGCCAGGGTATGTTGTTCTGTAATGGACTTTACTGCCTCGAACCCCTCAGGGTAGCAACAGTACAAACATAAATAACTTATTAATTCTTTGGAGTAGACACAAGCCACATGCATGATGTTCTTTATACAACATAAATGAAAATTTAGAGATATGTCTGGTTTTATATATGCATGCTTCCTGGAAAACTCTCTTTTATTTTACTTTAGTCTGCATCAGTGGAATGTTTGGAATGTAGTAGGTGTCACTGTGATAAACGTGTGTGTGTGTGTGTGTGTGTGTGTGTATATATACAGTAACTGTTGTATATGTGTGTGTGTGTGTATAGGTGGAGCTGTGTCGAGGCCTGTTGTCTCTGCTCCAGGAGAAGGTGGCCAGTGATGCTTCTAGACTGCTTTATGATGATATGCTGTTCTGTCACTTGGTGGAGGAGGTGCTCCAATTTGAGAAGGAGCTGCGAAGCAACCAGTCATACCCAGCAGCACTGCCTGGTCTGCTTCACCTCCTGCTTGAGGATTCAATCCTTCAGAAGTGGCTCACTGTGGAAAAGAAGAGTAAGTTGTCAAGTTTGAGGGTATGTAACTGTCCTGACCACTGTAATCTTTTGATTGTTTTTACATAAGTGTGATTTCATAGTCATAGACATATTTTAGTTATTTCATAAATCAGTTTATTATTAGGTCAACTACAATTAATTTTGTATTTAACAACCCCTTGGCAATTTTAGTACAGAGTTTTGTGTTTTAGACACAATGTGGCTCTTTATAAGCTCAGTCAAGGCTTATCAGGGCAGGAATTTCATGGTGGCAGTGCCTGTTCAGGTTGGCCTCAGGCCCTGGGCTGTTTTGTGTGTTGACTCCTAGCACACAAGTGGCAGTGTTGAATATGGACAGAATTATCGACATAAACTTTGTGTGATCACAAAGCCTGACATTGCTGTACAGTTCAGTTGCTGCAGACATGAGTCTGTTAACATTGGTAAACAGGTAGATTTGTGTTATATACACCTCTAAGAAGTGTTTGTATTTTAATGTTTCTCAAAATAATGTGAAACTTTCACAAAGTAATGAGTTTGTTTCTCAAAACAGTCTCAAAATAATGGCTCACTAGTTCACAAATATTGACTTAGTACTTCAACATAACGATCTTAAACCTCAAAATAATGGCTTAGTATTTCAAAAACAATGATTTGTTATCTCTAAATAATGAGTTAGTTCAGTTAGGTTTTTATGAGAGACAGTAGCACTGTCAAATAGGCCTTGATAATGACTAGATGACTGAACAAAATATTGACATGCTAACATTTATTTGTGTTTAAAGGTAGAGTAAGTAGGATTTGTCGAAGCTGTTCCTAAATACATCAGAACATCAAATACTAACATTTTGGTGAAATGTCCAGAGCACAGCCAAACAATGAGAAAAAATTCGAAATATAGGCAGAGAGCTGCAGGGCCTCTGCAGATACAGCCACCCCCACACACTTCTACTGCATCATAAGTAATGATTGAAAGGGATAATGTAATATGAATATATATTGTTTTGTAGGAAAACGGTGCAGATTATACCTGTAAATAATTGTTAGTCTATATTAATTGAGTAACCAAAATAGTCTGTAATAATTGATGCATTAGTCAGTAGATTACTCTCTGGAATAATCGATACAGTAGTTAATAGATTAATAAATCATACTAATCATCAGTTTTCCAGAAAGGTGCAATTTGCAATACTAGAGGCCAAGTAGAACAGGAATATTTTCAATGGGCACTGCAGTAGTCTTTACAATTTATAAAACTGCTATTAGCTTAACAAGCACACTGTGGTTAAATAAAAAAAAACTTCTGAGGAAGCAGCTGGAATTATCGCTTTTATACTTTCTCTAATTGACTGGGTTCATTGTCTCCACTGCAGGCTCTCAGCTATGCTGTGTCTATGACCTGAGTGCCGTCCTCGGTCAAACATGCGTAGGAGACAACAGAGAAGCTAGTGTAACCATAAAAAACAGCAAAAGAGCTATAGCTCTCTTAATGTAATTTTTCTTTTCATTTGTTTCTTTTCTGTCCTGTTACCCAGGATGAGTACATATTCACATACAACATTCAAAAGCTATGCAGCTTTTGAATTTTGGTTTAGAATTTGAAGGTCAGTGTTATGAATGAAGCTTCAAAGCATCTATCTATTTGGTACAACCCTACACTGGATATTTCAATTCTCTCTTTCTACTTTGAGACTGGCTCATTATTAGAAGTCAAAGCATTAGAAGTCTTTTACAGACAGATTTCAAGTCATAATGGGATGCATGTTTGATAAAAAAAGAAGACACGTTTTCAGTATGGTTTACTAATAAGAAAATGTTTGAATTAATATAATTGTCAATTTTTGCCACTTCACACAATTGAAGGTTGGACTATCTAGACTTCATACTGCATACATACATACTGCAGTTATACAGCTGGACTATACTGTCACATGCTATTTTAGGTCTTTATCCCATGAATTGAGGCTCAGCTAATGTGACAGTATCTCATCACAGTATACAGCATTGCGTTTTCATTAAATTTCTACCCCACCACACATCTTATTCAGTCATTCCGACTGACTCAATAATTATACCTTACCATGTGTAACTCCCTCCACCTCAATTATTCTGCCTTAACCAAGTTTGCTTTGGCCCTCATCCTGATCCAAGTCCTTGACTAATTAGTATCTACCAGTACTGAATTTGATCTGATGTTTATATTTAGGCTACCTAAGTTGATTAATAGTACAGATAAAAAAGTATCTGATGCATTGAAATAAAAGCTGTAGACTGCTGACTTTGGCACGCCTTATTTTTCAGGAGCTACTTGATTCAGATAGTCAAGGCCCTGCTTCAAAACTGGTTAACTAAAATTATTGATATGATATAAATTAAGACGTATAGAAAATACAGAATTTTGTTCGAAGTGCAAAGTGGAAACTGTTTTCTCACAAAAGATCTTAGGCTGAGTACAGACACCAGTTTGGAAAGGCCACATAAACCAAAAAGTTCAATTTTGGCTTCCTATCAAATCAGGCACAGAGTTAACAGAAAGCTACAACAACTGATATGATCTGCCACCAATGCAATGTGTCATTTAATACTTGGCATGACTCTCAGCTTATCTCTGAAGACTAAATAACACCCAAAAAACTTATCAAAGGTCAGCAGATGTTCAGTTGACCGAAGGCCAAGGTTTCTGACAGTTTCAGAAAATATGAACCAACTGTACCTAGAAATTCTAAAAAAAAATATGCAGCATCTAAAGATTAACAGATGCTTGCCATTCCTTTGACCCATTTGAAAGACTGAATAACGTTAACAACCACTTATACGAAGTAACATCCATATGCAACAGCGCCCCCTGGGCTCACAGAAGTCATCGCAGCATATGGTGTCACAACAGCTAACAATGAGAAGCCACAACATGAATATTTTGTAAGCTGCTCTTTGAAGAGTCAGTGTTGGAGTTTAGCAAATCTATAATCCATCCATAATCCGTAATGCTGTTTTGTCAATCCAGATGTCAGAATCACTTACACCTGTGGGCACCATTACATCCCCACTGCAAGTTTGGACGTTGTATAAAACAACAATAAACAATAAAAGAAAATGCAATGATTTGCAAATCATTTTTGTTAAAATCGTTAAATATTTTCTCCTTGTACTGTATTTAATACAGTAAAAGGACAGGATATTTAATGTTCAAACTGATAAAATTTATTGGTTTTTGCAAATATACATTTCTTCTGAATTTGCTGTCTGCAACAACAAGAGTTTGGACAGGGGCTATGAAATTGTTGAATACTCAGAAACCACCTGTGTGCAACATTCCACAGGTAAACAGGTGAATTGGTAACAGGAGACAGTATCATGATTTGGTATTAAAGGGGCATCCTCAAAAGGCTCAGTAGTTCACAAGCATGGATAGGGTGAGGTTCACCACTTTGTGAAAAACTGCATGGGCAAATAACTTCCCAACACAAAACTGCAAGGACTTCAAAACCAACATTGAATGTCTGTGACCTTTGACCCCTCAGGTAGCACTGCATTAAAAAATGCATCAAATCATCATCACTGTATAAATGATATGACATGGGCTCAAGAACACTCTGGAAAACCACTGGCAAACGCAGTTTGTTGCTGCATCTACAAATGCAACTTAAGGCGCTACAACACAAAGAAAAAAATAAAAACAAAAATGTATCAACAACATCCAGAAATGTTGCAAACTTCTGTGGCACCCAAGCTAGTCTGACATATACGGACTCAAAGTGGAAGATGTGCTGTGGTCTGACAAGTCCACATTTTGGCTGTTTTCAGCAATCATGGACGTCATGTTCTCCATGCTAAAGAGGAGAAGGAACATCCAGGTTGTTACCAGCATTAACTTCAAAACACAGCATCTGTGAGACCCTGGACTGTTGAGCACCTGAAGTCATATATCAAGCAAGAATGAGAAAGAATTTAACTTTCAAAACTTTGACAATTGGTGTTCTCAGTTCCCAAACGCTGATTAAATGTTGTTAAAAGAAAAAGCGATGTATCACAGTGGTAAACATGCTCCTATCCCAGCAATGTGTTGCAGGCATCAAAATCATAATGAGGGTATTTATTCTTCAGGTGAAGGGCTCATTGCATGGGTCAAACAGCCTCAGTAAAAAATAAAAAAATCAAGGCTCCTTCGAAAACTCACCAAGGCACAGTAAAGGCAAACTGTGAGGTCTGTATAAAATTAGAATGCCTTTGGCTACCTTCAACTTAGAAACTTCATTAGAACGAGCCAAAGTAATGTTCCAACTAAGCCCTCAAAATCTGACTTGGAGAAGATAGTCTAAGGATAGTTTAAGCAAAGGTGCTATCTCAGAGATATATAATGTATTACTATCCAATTCAACTGAGAATTCTAATTCTAAAGGGAATGCATGGATAGAAGACCTTGAAAGAGATTTATCACAAGAGGATTGGGAATCAGTATGTATGAAAGCCCATTCTCAAACAATCAATACTCGATTAAGATTGTTACAATATTGGTGGCTGATGAGAACATATATTACTCCTGTTAAGCTAAACAAATATAATAGTAATATTCCAGATTTATGCACAAAATGCAATGAGGTGAAGGGGACACTGATTCATTGTGTTTGGCAGTGTAGTAAGATAAAATCTTTTTGGGAGGAGGTTAAAAAAGCAATGGAAAAGATTCTTGCAAAAGACATTCCATTAGACCCTGGGTTTTTTATTTTAGGGTTGTATCCAGAACACCACAAGTATCCCAAAAGTGAACAAATAATGATAGATTTATGTCTCCTGCATTGCTAAAAGATCGATTGCAATGTTTTGGAAGAAGGCTAACAGACCAAGTATCACATATTGGGTTAGGCAAATGTTAACAACTTTCCATTAGAAAAAGTGACGTATATAAGATGAAGGAAGCAGGATATGTTTGAAAAAATGTGGGGACCATTCACTGTTTTTGTCAAAAATATGGATTTACTAGATGATGAAGAGGAGGACTGAATACTACCTGAAGTAGTACCTCGCAACAAGATTGTCTTGTGTTTAATTACGGGAAGACTATGATGGACTTTGAATTTTAAGATAAATGGAGGACTGTGTATGTATTTAGGATGTATATGTATGTATATTTCTATATTTGTCTGAGAAGATTTTTTGTTTGTGTCTCCAGGTGTATTTTGGTTGAGGAGGCACAAATGTTTTTGTTTTGTTTTTATTTTTACGTTGCTATATATGTATGTGGATAAGTATTTGTATGTTTATGAGAAAAAACATTAATAAACATATTGTTTAAAAAAAAAGAATGCCTTTGGCAAAAAGAGCCACAAAGAGTTCAAAAATGACCAACATGCATCGACCAACACAGGTCTTCATCAGGGTCGCGGGGGTAACAGTTCCTGAGGTGTTCCCAGGCCAGGGCAGACATATAATCCCTCCACCTAGTCCTTGGTCTGTCCTGTGGCCTCCTCCCAGCTGGACATGCCTGGAACACCTCCTTAGGGAGGTGATCAGGTGGCATCCTTAAAAGATGCCTGAACCACCTCAACTGGCTCCTTTCTATGCAAAGGAGCAGTGGATCTACTCCAAGTTCCTCATGGATGACTGAGCTTCTCACCTTATCCCTAAGGGAGATGCCAGCCACCCTCCTGAGAAAACCCATTTTGGCCTGCTTGTATCCATAATCTCGTTCTTTTGGTCATGACCCACCCTTCATTACCATATGTTAGAGTAGGAATGAAGATTGACCGGTCTGCCACTCCTTAGGCACTGCCCCAGACTTCCACGCAATGTTGAGACGTGTCATCCATGACAACCCCTCAGCACCCAAAGCCTTCAACATTTCTGGGCGGACCTCATCAATCCCTGGGACTTTGCCACTGTGGAGTTGTTTGACTACCTCAGTGACTTCCTCCAGGGAAATTGACGGTGATCCCCCATCATCCTCCACCTCTGCCTCTACCATAGAGGGTGGGTTAGTTGGCTTCAGAAGTTCCTCAAAGTGCTCCTTCCACCGCCGGATTACCTCCTCATTCAAAGTCAACAGGGCCCCATCCTTGCTATATACAGGTTGGATGGTACCCTGTTTCCCCCTCCTGAGGTGCTAAACGGTTTTCCAGAAGTGCTTTGGTACCAACCATAAGTCCTTCTCCATGGCTTCTCTGAACTCCTCCCACACCCGCTGCTTTGGCTGTGTCACACTCGAGGCTGCCGGGCCTTCTGGCCTGCCGATACCTTGCAACTGCCTCCATAGTCCCACGAGATATCATATCCTGGAAAACCTCCTTCTTCAGTTGGACAGCTTCCCTGACAAACCAGTGTCCACCACGATGTTGGAGTGTTGCTGGCCCTTGAGGCACCTATGACTCTAAGGCCACAGCAATGTCCTCAACCTCCACACAGAGAAGCTCCGCCGGAAGTGGGAGTTGAACGTCTCCTGGACAGAGACCTCCTCCAAACGTTCCCAGCTCACCTGCACTACACATTTAGGCTTGCCAGTTCTTCACCCAAGTGTCCAATACATACAGCCTCAGATCAGATGATACAATCACAAAATCGATCATTGACCTTTGGCCTAGGGTGCTCTGGTACCACGTACACTTATGAGCATCCTTATGTTTGAACATGGTGTTCAATATGTACAGTCCATGACTAGCACAGAAGTCCAATAACAAACACCCACATGGGTTTAAATCAGGGAGGTCGTTCCTCCCAATCACGCCCCTCCAAGTGTCTCCATCATCGCCCGTGTGCGTTGAAGTCTCCTAGTAGGACTACCGAGTCCCCTACCAGAGTCCCATGCAGAACTCCATTGAGGGTCTCTAAGAAGGCTGAATACTCCAAACTGCCGTTCGGTGCATAAGCACAAACAACACTCAGAGTCCCCCCCCCCCATAACCCGTAGGCGTAGGGAGGCGACCCACTCGTCCACCGGGGTAAACTCCAACATAGCTGGGGGTTTGTGAGTATCCCCACACCCGCCTGGCGCCTCACACCCTGAGAAACTCTGGAGAATTAGAGTCCAACCCCTATCCAGCAGAATGGTTCAGATAGTGCTCCACCTCCTGCACCAGCTCCCTCTCCACCAGAGAGGTGACGTTCCACGTCCCCAGAGCCAGCCTCTGCCACTCGGGTACGGTCCGCTGGGACCCCCTGCCTTCACTGCCACCCAACTGGCAGCGCACCCGACCCCAGCAGTTTCTCCCACAGATGGTGGGCCCACGGGATGGAGGAGCATTCTCCATGTAGCTTTTTCAAGCTGTGCCCGGCCAGGCACCATGGTGTGCCCAGCCACCAGGCACTTGCAGTCAGGCCCCCCTTCCAGGCCTGGCTCCAGACGGGGGCCCTGAGCTTCCTCTGGGCAGGGTCACTCTGCTCTTTCTTTGCTTTTCCGTGGGGTCTTTGGACCATTCTTAGTCTGGTCCCTTGCCTGAGACCAATTTGCCATGGGGGACCCTACCAGGAACACTAACCTCCAGACAATACAGCTCCCAGGTTCATAGGGACACGCAAACCTCTCCACTACGATAAGGTGATGGTCCCCTGGAGAGGATGTAACAACATATTAAATAAAAATCCACAATAAAACAATAACAGCAAAAAACATAGTGGCCTCTCAAGAAAAACAAGCATGTCTCCATCATGATGCCCTTGAATTTATCAATGGATATGGGTGTTTCTAATTTAAGATCTTTCTGCAGATTGTATCATGCCCATGGTGCATAGTAGGAGAGTGTCATTCCCCCCAGATCAGTTAAAAACTCTCGCTTTGTAGATGAAAATAGACCTGTGCTGTTGTCTGTGAGTGGTCAGTGATGTCCAACCCACCAAATTATAAACAATGCAGTGGTGAGTAAGGGACTTACATACATATCATATGTAGTCAATTTCTTGTCCATAAAACCAATAATTTGTTTTCATTCAACATAATAAAAACAGATTATTATAACAAGGGTTGCAGTGTTGTGCTGATCATAAAAATGTTTTGATTTCTTGACATAAAACTGCTGCAATAACCAGTGTTTTTACCAACTTATTAATTTTTGAGTCAAAGCAATGTTTATTTTTAGTGTGCACTGGCAGCATATTGACACACTTCCCAGCATGCCTTGTATGGGATTTAAAACTCTCCTGAGAGCCCGTATTTTTTGTAGTTTGAAAAACATAAAACTTACAGAATAGAAACTTGTGTGTGTCTCTAATACTTTTTAAGATTAATCATTGTTGTTTGTTTTCTCAATAATGAAAACCGTGTCACCATGCTCAAAGTTAGTAATCAATAATTCGGTCCCATCCCCTTACAAAATGAAGAGCTGACTCATCAAACTTAGAAAATGTAAAAGCTAATTAAATTAGTTTTTTCTCAGGTTCAGTTGCCTGAAAATAAATCTCAATAAAACTCAATAAGTAATTATTCAATACAAGTTAAGTAGCTTGCATTCATAAGTTGACATAGTGCAAAGTTATTTACAGCGCTCATTAGGATTGTGTGGAAACCTTTTCCAATACATTTTTCAGCTGAGTGAGTGAATTGTTGTTTACAGTGTACAAGCTGATAGTTGCAAAACTCTAAATTGATCAGAAATAATAGATCAACATGTTCACAGTGGTGTTTTATTAGACATAGCCTAATATACAGTCCCTTACAAACATATGACAAGTCATGTGTTAGAAATGTATTTTGCATTGTCTCAACAAGTTTCAAGAACGATGAAATAGAATTATAATCTACATTCTCCTGTTTACCAGTGGCAGTGGAGAAAATGGATGCCATGCTCTCAGCTGAGGGAGCTTGGAGCTCTCAGTACAAAGATATCAGTGATATGGATGAGCTGAAGGCTCCAGATTGTGCAGAGACTTTCATGACTTTGCTACAGGTCATCACAGGTAAGACTGTTCATTTAAACAATTTTGATGTATTTTAAAGAATCAGTTTGAGACATTTAAGAGGCTATATTAGAAGGTAGCTGAAGTATGTTTTCATTAGTGTATAATCTCCTGAAAATTAGAATTGTTGTGTTTGCTACCTTAGAATGATGATGATGATGATGATGATGATGATACATGTGTCATCTTTCACGGAATCTGCCATGTTCCAATGCAATATGTCTATCTGGAGAGGATCTTTCTCATTTTTTTCAAGAGTTTCATGGTTTCACTGCAGGTTCGCGTACATGCTTGGAAGGGGAGGGTGAAGCTAGAGGTATTTATTTGGTTGCAATCTGCAACCTGGCCACTAGATGCCACCAAATCCTATACATTGGTCCTTTAGGTCAGTCATTCCCAAACACTGGGTCATGACCCACAAGTGGGTCACAGGAGATTTTATTTGGGTCACCAGATAAATAAAAGACAATGGAAGACATTCTGCAAATTTAAAGGACACATATTATGCAAAACTCACTTTCCATTGCTTTAGCACCTATATTTGGGAATCTGGGGCATCTACCATCCCACAAAATGTGTTGTGGTCTGCTTAGATCTGAATACACAGGATTCAACACGCTGTTCAGGATTTGCTCGGCTTGTTACGTAATTTGCTGGCTCAGAACGCTCCTACTTTGAATATCTCCACCCATGCTTCACAACCACCTTTGCGAACATCCACCATTCTTTTTCATCACAAGCATCAGGTAACCAGACCAGAGGGCACAAGTTATACCTAGGTGGAATAAGCACGGAAACTGCTCTGTTGTTGGCTGCACCAAGCAGCACAACTTGCTACATTTGCTTCCAGCCTCAGCGGACAGAAGAGCTGAGTGGATACATTTGGTTCGTTAACGCCTCGGAAAACACACTTCATTTAAACTTGACAGAAAAACTGTAAAACTCACCAAAACCGTCTTTGTTAGTCTGTTCACTCTTCTAACAATCACCAACTCTGGTTTGGTCAAAATAAATCCTCACTTTACCGCATGAGTGCACTGAACTGGGTAACAAGTGAGAGGAAAACAGCCTGCAGAGTCAGACTCTTTAAACTCTTTCCACACAGTAAAGTGAGGATTTATTTTGACCAAACCAGAGTTCATGATTGTTGGAAGAGCGGACAGACTAACAAAGACAGTTTTGGTGAGTTTTACATGTTTTTCTGTCGAGTTTAAATGAAGTGTGTTTTTCAAGGCATTACTGAGCCAATTAAGCTTGTATTTGTTCGGTAAAAGAGAGAAACTTGAATTCAGAAAGTGAACAGTTGTATTTCTCCATTTAAAATGGAAAACAAGTGTGAAAACATGTAATTTGTAGACACTCTGTGAGTTTATTTTGTCCACTGGATGTAGTGAATATACGCAGCATGCGTAACATAGTGAATTCACCGTTTGCACACATTTCCTAGCTGAGACCCAAGAGGTCGGGGGAAGGTGGGTGGGGGGACGATGGTATCGCCAAGTGCCGATGGATGGGCTGATGATGTTCGTGTGGGAAATTTTAGCATATCACCCAACTGGAGTTCAAGATGTTGACTTGGCCTCCAAATTCCCCAGATCTCAGTCTAATCCAGCATCTGTGGGATGTGCTGGACAAAACAAATATGATCCATGGAGACCCAACCGTGCAACTTACAGGACTAAAAGGATCTTCTGCTAACATCTTGATGCCAGATACAACAGCACACCTTCAGAGGTCTTGTGGAGTCCATGCCTCGATGGGTCAGGGCTGTTTTGGTGGCAAAAGGGGGACCAACACAATATTAGGGAGGTGGTCATAATGTTATGGCTGATCGGTGTAAGCTTTCTTTAGGACCCAATAAACTCATCTAGATATTTTTGTAATTGTTTTTACTTTTTAAAGATTGAAGATTAATTGTCAGTTAATTAGTCACTTGATCAGTCAGAACCGTCAATAACCTATACAAGAATAGACTTTGCCAAAACTTGTGATGCACAGGTTAGTGGTTTTTAAGACCTGTACCCTGTACCTGTTCTACCTGAACATGAACTGAATGTTCTTCAGAGAGTGAGAAAAGGGACTTTTCAGCCTGCCAAAGTCTCAGCCATTGACCTCTCTGTGCTGTTCATGGTGCTGAACAGGAAGGCTACTGAAACACAGATGAGCTATATATCTATCTATAATTTGGTATTACATTTGTAGTAGGCAACTGCTATGATGTTTTGGGAAATTAATTACGTTTGTGGTGTGGGTGTTACATGCAGCCCTAGTCCTTATGTTCATACCTGCTCATAGCAACATTACTACATAACTTAACAAGTGGCCAGATCTTCAACAAGGTACCTTTAAAGCATATTATGGTAATATATGCTGTTAGGGCACAGAAAACATTTTGAATAAAAGTTCTTTGTCATCTTGCTGTACTCAGAGCGGTATCGGGCCTTACCCTGTCCTTCTGCACAACTGAAGTTCCTGGGGCTACAGAGAGAACTGGTGGATGACTTTCGCATACGACTCACCCAGGTAATAATGTCAAAGACAGACCAGACCAGGAATGCAGTGCAGCCAGTCAATCCAGGCCCTATACATAAGCAATTGAGCCAACAACTGTACACATTTGTGTCTGTAGTGGTTATTAGGGTAGTTACTAATGACTGATTTATACCACACTGAAACAAGTAACAAGCATTCTTTAAGATGTATGGTAAAACAGTAAAAAATACAGTAGAGTATACAGTAAAAAATCTTTTATGTTGTATTATGTTGTACTGAGTTGTTCTCAGTGTTGTTTAGTGCAATGACCTTTTATTGTTTTGTCTAATTATCTGATTTACAGATGAAACAATAACTGGTTTCATGATAAACACTAAAATTGCTGTTGATCAGTAGTACCGTTTCAAAATTTTAATCATCATTAATACCATGTTTGATTACCACACATTAAAAACCACTCTAAATGTTGTTCATCATCAACTTAATTTAGAAAGTCTCCCAATCGTAAGCACAGCAGCAGCATGGGTTTGTTTTTATTGAATGAGAACAGTAACATTGCAAAGGACATATATGATACCATTTAAAATGTTTTCTCACTTGGAGTAATTATGTCTGTGTTTGTATCAGAACACTAAACATTTTCAGGACATTCTAACAAAACCATCATAATACCAATAACCAGGATAATTTTGATCACTGTAATTGCGATATGCAATTTTCATACTATTTCATGTCTAATATAATTATATATGGGCTGTAATCAATTGAAATTTTTAAAGATAGTAGTGGTTGATATTGTTTTATTCTTTCCAGGTGATGAAGGAGTCGTCCCGCTGCCCACTGGGTGCACGATATTGTGCCATCCTTAATGCAGTCAACTACATTTGCACCATCTTGGGAGACTGGGGAGACAATGTGGTGTGTGAAGTTAATTAAATGTATTTCTTTTATTTACGCATTTTTGTCACAGCACTAGAAGAATGTTGCCATGGCTGGACAGTTCTAGTTCCATGCTTGTACAGTGGCCAGCTTGGCCCTGTTAAGTCGTGCTGTTCTACACTCAAGAGAAACTATACACTGGTAAAATGCCAACTAGCATGCAAACATTGAAAATTTGGTACGAAACCACATTGACAGTATGTTTTTTTTCCTGCAGTAAGGCCTGCTTACAGTAGTCTGCGCTGATTTGAGGTGAGAAAGAGATGAGTCATCATTAAGCAGGCATAGAATTAGGAGCTATTGAGGTTTCTAGTAGGTCTGGCACCATCAACACAGGTCCAAAGATCCCTGATCGGTGAGCACTCCCAGAACATATGCATTGAGTACAGTGAGTACAACTGGGACTCCGGTAAAAAGTAATTTCATTTTGAAGCATTTAATAGGTGTAACATATGCCCTGTGAATTGTCTTGAAATGTTGTAGTTGATGTGCAAGATTTTTAGATGTACTGCCTAAGTTGGACCATATTGTCTTCCAATTTGGTACCAGACCGACTCTGCGGAGTCCATTGTCCCACACCTTTTCAGCGGCCAGTCAAGTAGAGAGTTGTAAATGCATGTTACTGTCCCCTGAGAGACCCGTTCTGGGCCAATCCACTCCTCCATGGGGTGGTCTTGCAGGGGCTCATTCCTAGGCACCCTGTAAGCCTTCATTGCTGACCGCAGTCTCAAGTAAATAAAGTAAGATGTGCCCGGTAAATCATATTCCTCCTTAATATCCCAGAATGAACGGAGTCTAGTATTATCTAAAATATCACAGAGAATGTTAACACCTTTCTCAAAATGGGGAGGGAATGTAAATGACTGTCCACCTGATTGAAAATGATATGTTCCATAATGGAGATGTTTGATGTAATAAGCGTGTATTCCACATCGTCTTTTCGGTTTTCTTCCAGACATTTATAGAATTGGTTATGATGCTCCCGAGTTGTAAATTGATGTTTCTGCACCCCATGCTTATGTACAGTAAGTCTTCCAGACGATGTGGTTTCACACAATCTACCTTTAGCCCCCCACGGGACCTCAGATTCCAGGTTTCTCCAAGATTGCAATGGCCTAATTTGAAAAGCACAATAGTAAAAATAAAGGTTTCGGACAGCTAAGCCACCAGTGAGTTTGCTTCTTTGTAAAGTTGTGAGCTTAACTCTAGCACACATTCCTTTCCAGATGAATTGTGAGTGCATTTGGCAATAAATTTATGTGGTGGTTCTAGAGGGATCATAAACAACAGAAAATTAATGTGAGGCAGAATGTTCATTTTAAGTGCTGAAATTCTGCCATGCAAAGAGATATACAGAGACTCCCACCCCTTCAGATCATCTGTAATTTTCTTTTTTTCTGAATTATTTTAGTAAGACTAAGGTAAATCTTAATGGCAAGGTACTTAAAGTAGGTACATATGGGGATGTCAGCAGTCAAATCGATATTCCTTGCAGCTGTTTTCAGTGGGAGTGGAGCAGATTTAGTCCAGTTAATTTTATATCCTGTCATTTTCCTGAATGAATTGAAGAGTTCTAGGATTTGTGGTAGTGAAATCTGAATATTGGATATGAACAGGAGGCAATCATCTGCGTACAACGAATAGAGATAATGTCTAGATGTATGTTATTATTACAGGGGTCAGCTGTACCTTACAATTTTGTACAAAAGATGAATCTAAAAAAAAAAAACATTGACAATAATGACATCAGCAACATAAATTATTTACACAAACATCCCTGTCAATCTTGACAATACAACAAGAAATGCTGTCTTACAATCATAAACTTGCAGCTTTCAATGTTCAAACAGACAAACATTTCTGTAGCTTATTCTTTCTTAATCAGAGTTGATTTGATAAAGACAGAAGAAGCTGATAAGACATTTGTCTGTTTGTAATGAAGACTAAAAGCTGTGAGTTTATCATTCTGTGGTCCTGACTGAGAACCGCCCTGATTCAGCTACTTATTACATGAGATTTGTAGTTTATATGTTGATCTTCTTAGATTATTATTTATATGACTGAAATGTGGGCAATAACTATTAAAATAGCTGATTATCAGATGTACATGATTTATTGCTTACAATTATACAATAGTCATGACAATAGTTCCCTGCAATGTCATGACATAAACAACTGGAGTCTCTTGCATTTTCCAGAGACACTGCGCTGAACTCAGACACACCTATGTGAGGTGGATATTAGCTTCACTTTCAGTGCAAACATACCAACAATAGCCCATAAGAAGTACCGAACTATGAGAAATTCTTACACAGGGCTGTGTTTACTAATTGAGCAGATCCAGAGCTTCCCTTCTTTAGCTGCCAGTTAACTGCTAAAGTTAGCTCCGCAGCTGTAAAAACACTGAAGCCCACCAGCTACTAACAGCTAAAGCTAACTAACGTTACCTGACCCTTTCCTGAATTCAACACTGATTTGTTGTCTAGACAGAGATTGTTCATGTGCTGGCAAGACTTACGGCTACCTAGCAATGGCTAAATTAAATTAGCTGATACGTTTGCTGGTTGGGTATGTGACTTATAAGCAACTAAGGTTTGCTAAGCTAGCTAGCTAGCCTGTTAGGAGTCAGCATCTGGGCTCTTCACCTGTGCTAGCATACCCGGTCGGGGCTTCACAACTTATGTTGTAACAAAATAGCTATTTTTTATGTATATTTGCTTAAAGTGAGCTTACCTGAAGACCAGTCGTAACTGGCATGAGGTACCCTTGTCTCCAACGTTCCGTTGGCACCAGCTGCTTAACGTGCAATGGGCCAGTCCATCTCATGATCTTATCTTCTTCCGCTTATCCGGGGCCAGGTTGCGGTGGCAGCAGTCTAAGCAGGGATGCCTGGACACTTCCTCCAGGTCTTCCGGGAGGATCCCAAGGCATTCCCAGGCCAGCCGAGTGACATAGTCCCTCCAGTGTGTCCTGGGTCTTCCCCGGTGCCTCCTCACGGTGGGGCATGCCTGGAACATCTCCCCAGGGAGGCGTCCAGGAGGCATCCGATATAGATGCCAGAGCCACCTCAGCTGGCTCCTTTCGACATGGAGGAGCAGCGGCTCTACTCCGAGCTCCTCCCGGGTGACAGAGCTCCTCACCCTATCGCTAAGGGAGTGCCCCACCACCCTATGGCCACTTGTATCCGAGATGTTGTTCTTTCGGCCACTTGTATCCGAGATGTTGTTCTTTCCCAAAGTTCATGACCATAGGTGAGGGTAGGAATGTAGATTGACTGTTAAATTGAGAGCTTTGCCTTTCGGCTCAGCTCCTTCCTTCCCACAACAGACCAGTACAATGGCTGCATTACTGCTGCTGCTGCACCAATCCACAGTCAACCTATCTCCGACTTTGAAATAGAGCACATAATCCCTCCCTCTGGCAAACCACGTCCCTGCTATGGGCCAATGCTTCTCAGACGCATTTACAGACTTTAGGAGTAGAATGCGGACGCACAATCTGTGGCCGATGTCAGTGAGACACGTGTGTGCTGTCTGGGATGTGGCGGGTCCACCTATGGGGGGCACCAAACTGAACCTTCTGGGGTCATCTGGTCCAAGGTTCCTCCATCATGGCATCTGAAATGGCTTCTGGTGTCTTTCGGCTACTTGAAGAGAATGGATGGCCCTTTTATCTTTGCTGCCTTTAGGAGAGAAACAAAATATACATAGTGATGTCATACATGTGTATTCAACTATATTCCATGAAGATTTTAGAGTATGCACACCTGATGATTCAATTGATTAGCAACCATCATCCAGATATGAGGAGCTAATTAGTGAAAACAATTTTTGATTTTTTTCTTATTTTGCTTTGATGAAAACTTACAAACTCATAGCCAACAATGGTGCAACAATGGTTAAATACCACTGATGTAAGATACAGTCACTTTACGACTATATCTTACATCATTATGATGAATGTATAGGCAAATAATAACAAGTAATATAGTAATAAAAAATAAAAATATCACAGAAAAAGCTAAACTATACTGCCAAGACAGGTGAGACATCGATGTGGACCAATATCAAACTTTAATTTAGTGTTTTAACAAAGAAAACCCTGCTTATACAGTTGCAGTGGATTTGATTAGAACAATGTAGCCTACAACTTAAACTGAGAGTAACAATTTACTTTTGTTTCTAATGAGGTTTTGATATTAACTTTTGAATGAGTATTATCTCTGGATTGCACAATAAATTTTCGATTTCGGTTCGAGGTTCGATTCCACTAGTGGTACCTCTGGTTTGGTTCTGTTTAGGGTTGTACTAAAAGATTATTTTCTTAACAATTAATGTAACAATTATTTTTCATTATTCAATTAATATAACAAATAATGTACCTAAAGTTAATATTCATTCATTCATTAATATTTTAATATATTTTTTAAATCGTAATCCTGAAAAATAGTCATATAATGCATATTAGAATAATCATAATAGTGGCATATTTTAAAATTAGTTTAATTTCCACCCTTTAAAGGGAGCTATGATGCATATTAATTTAATAACTAATTACTATCGACCCTTCACTGAACTGGACAATCTATTTTTTGACTTAAGACTTACACTGGTTATGACGTGGAGTCGACACCAGGGTCAGTTACGTCGCCCAGATTGGCGTTACTGGGGCCCCACCCTGGAGCCAAGCCTGGGGTTGGGGCTCGCAAGCGAGCGCCTGGTGGCCGGGTCTTTGCCCACGGGACCCAGCCGGGCTCAGCCCAAAGGAGCGACGTGGGCCCGCCCTCCCGTAGGCCCATCACCAGCGGGAGGGTTCAGAAGGGGCTGATGCGTTGTGATTTGGGTGGCAGTCGTGGGCGGGGGCCCCGACGACCCAATCCCAGGACATGGAATCTCACAGTGGGGACATGGAATGTCACCTCGCTGGGGGGGAAGGAGCCTGAGATAGTGCGGGAGGTTGAGCGGTACCGGCTAGAGATAGTTGGGCTCACCTCCACGCACAGTCGGGGCTCTGGAACCCAACTCCTTGAGAGAGGCTGGACTCTTTTCTACTCTGGAGTTGCCCACGGTGAGAGGCGGTGGGCTGGTGTGGGCTTGCTTATAGCGCCCCAGCTCAGCCGCCATGTGTTGGAGTTTTCCCCGGTGAACGAGAGGGTCGCCGCCCTGCGCCTTCGGGTTGGGGATAGGTGCCTCACTGTCGTTTCAGCCTATGGGCCGAACAGCAGTGCAGAGTACCTGGCCTTCTTGGAGACCTTGGGAGGGGTGCTGGAAAGTGCTCCGACTGGGGACTCCGTCGTTCTGCTGGGGGACTTCAACGCTCACGTGGGTGGCGACAGTGTTACCTGGAGGGGCGTGATTGGGAGGAACGCCCCCCCCCCGATCTGAACCCGAGTGGTGTTCTGTTATTGGACTTCTGTGCTAGTCACAGTTTGTCCATAACGAACACCATGTTCAAGCATAAGGGTGTCCATCAGTGCACGTGGCACGGGGACGCCCTAGGTTGGAGGTCAATGATTGACTTTGTGGTCGTGTCAATTGACCTCCGGCTGTGTGTCTTGGACACTCGGGTGAAGATAGGGGCTGAGCTGTCAACTGATCACCACCTGGTGGTGAGTTGGATCCGCTGGCAGGGGAGGAAGCTGGACAGACTTGGCAGGCCCAAACGTACTGTGAGGGTCTGTTGGGAACGTCTGGTGGAACCATCTGTCAGAGAGGTCTTCAACTCTCACCTCCGGGAGAGCTTTGACCAGATCCCGAGAGAGGCTGGAGACATCGAGTCCGAATGGACCATGTTCTCTGCCTCCATTGTTGACGCGGCCATTCGGAGCTGTGGCTGTAAGGTCTCCGGTGCCTGTTGCGGCGGCAATCCCCGAACCCGGTGGTGGACACTGGAGGTAAGGGATGCCGTCAGGCTGAAGAAGGAGTCTTATCGAGCTTGGTTGGCTCGTGGGACTCCTGAGGCAGCCGACGGGTACCGGCAGGCCAAGCACGCTGCGGCCCGGGTGGTTGTGGAAGCAAAAACTCGGGCATGGGAAAAGTTCGGGGAGGCCATGGAGGAGGACTACCGGTTGGCCTCGAGGAGATTCTGGCAAACCGTCCGGCGCCTCAGGAGGGGGAAGCAGTACCCTGCCAACACTGTTTACAGTGGTGGTGGGGAGCTGTTGACTTCGACTGGGGATATTGTTGGACGGTGGAAGGAATACTTTGAGGATCTCCTCAATCCCACTGACACGCCTTCCGTAGAGGAAGCAGAGGCTGGGGACCCAGAGGTTGTCTCATTCATCACCTAAGCTGATGTCACTGAGGTAGTTCGGAAGCTCCTCAGTGGCAAGGCACCGGGGGTGGATGAGATCCGCCCTAAGCACCTCAAGTCTTTGGATGTTGTAGGGCTGTCTTGGTTGACACGCCTCTGCAACGTCGCGTGGCAGTTGGGGACAGTGCCTCTGCACTGGCAGACCGGGGTGGTGGTCCCTCTATTTAAGAAGGGGGACCGGAGGGTGTGCTCCAACTACAGGGGGATCACACTCCTCAGCCTCCCTGGTAAAGTCTATTCCAGGGTACTGGAGAGGAGAATTCGGCCGATAGTCGAATCTCGGATCCATGAGGAGCAATGCGGTTTTCGTCCTGGTCGTGGAACACTGGACCAGCTCTATACCATCCGCAGGGTGCTTGAGGGTTCATGGGAGTTTGCCCAACCAGTCCACATGTGTTTTGTGGACTTGGAGAAGGCATTCGACCGTGTCCCTCGTGGCATTCTGTGGGAGGTGCTTTGGGAGTATGGAGTTCGGGGCCCTCTGCTAAGGGCCGTACGGTCTCTGTATGACCGGAGCAGGAGCTTGGTTCGCATTGCCGGCAGTAAGTCAGACCTGTTCCCGGTGCATGTTGGACTCCAGCAGGGCTGCCCTTTGTCACCGGTTCTGTTCATTATTTTTATGGACAGAATTTCTAGGCGCAGCCAGGGGCCAGAGGGAGTCCGGTTCAGGGACCACAGGATTTCATCTCTGCTTTTTGCAGATGATGATGTCCTGTTGGCTCCTTCGAACCAGGACCTTCAGCTTGTACTGGGGCGGTTTGCAGCCAAGTGCGAAGCGGCTGGGATGAGAATCAGCACCTCCAAGTCCGAGGCCATGGTTCTCGACTGGAAAAAGGTGGCTTGTTCCCTCCGGGTCGGAGAAGAGTCCCTGCCTCAAGTGGAGGAGTTTAAGTATCTTGGGGTCTTGTTTACGAGTGAGGGGAGGATGGAACGCGAGACTGACAGACGGATTGGTGCGGCGGCAGCAGTAATGCGGTCGTTGCGCCGGTCTGTCGTGGGAAAGAAGGAGCTGAGCCGAAAGGCGAAGCTCTCGATTTTCCGGTCAATCTACGTTCCTACCCTCACCTATGGTCATGAACTTTGGGTCATGACCGAAAGAACAAGATCTCGGATACATGCGGCTGAAATGAGTTTCCTCCGCAGGGTGGCGGGGCGCTCCCTTAGAGATGAGGAGGTGAGGTGAGGAGCTCTGTCACCTGGGAGGAGCTCGGAGTAGAGCCACTGCTCCTCCACGTCGAGAGGAGTCAGCTGAGGTGGCTTGGGCATCTATATCGGATGCCTCCTGGACGCCTCCCTGGGGAGGTGTTCCGGGCATGCCCCACTGGGAGGAGGCCCCGGGGAAGACCCAGGACACGCTGGAGTGACTATGTCACTCGGCTGGCTGGGAACGCCTTGGGGTCCCTCCGGAACACCTGGAGGAAGTGTCCAGGGAGAGGGAAGTCTGGGTGTCCCTGCTCAGACTGCTGCCCCCGCGACCTGGCCCCGGATAAGCGGAAGATAATGGATGGATGGGTTGTTTTCTCTGCCCATACTGGTATCAGTGGTATCAACAAGGCCACAGGTGGTATCAACAAGGCCACAGGTGCAGATGGTATCTCTGCTTTTTTTTTTTTTATTAAAAACGTGCAGATGAATTGACATCTGCCTGGGTCCCTATTTTCCAGAGGTTATTAGACTCTCACACTGTACCAGCACAATGGAAACTGTTGCCAAGGAACCATGTCCGCAGGAGAATAATGACTTCAGGCCTGTTGCTGTAGCCTCTGTTCTGATGAAGTGTATGGAAAAACTTGTGGTGAGCAAAGCACAGCAGGATGTAAGCCTACAGCTACATCTCTACCACTTTACTTTCATACACCAGAGAGGAACTGATGATTGAATTAACAGCATAGTGCACATTGTGACCAAACATCTTGAAAAACCTAAGACCTATGCTAGACTGTTTGTAGATTTCAGTTCAGCCTTTAATACCCTACAGCCTCATGTTCTTCTGGAAACACTGCAGCTGATTAATGTCAACCCCTTCATCACTAAGTGGGACCACTCATTCCTCACTAACTGTACCCAGCAGGTCAGGATGAAAAGGACTTTGTTTGAACCCTTGTTCATCAGCACTGGCACACTCCAGTCTGTCTTTGAACAAACCATCATCAGACAGGCCCAGAAGATTATTTCAGACCCCGTTTATGTCCTCCATCATGAGTACCAACTTCTCCCCTCAGGCAGATGCTTTAGAGTCCCCCAGTGCAGACTTAACTGCTTTTGCCCCCTTCTCATTTAAAGTCTTAAACAGGAAGCTAACTGCAGCCTAACTGTGTAGTGCAATGTTTTTTTGTTTTTGTTTTTAAATATAACTTTGCAATTTTACGACGACTAAGTAAAACAGACGTGTTGTGCAATGGGCAGCATGCACTTTGTTGGTTCATGGCAGTCTGTATTTATACTGTAGGTACTGAGTGTGTGTGACTGCGGACTAGTGACAGCCCTGTGTAAGGACTGTATGTATATATGAACTTCTCGTATCTTTTAATGGCAGGTACTGTATGTATCCAAGACAAATGTCTTTCAGGACAATAAAGTCTTATCATATACTATGGTACTATGGTAATAGATAGTTGAACACTGTATAGTATAATACATTACTACACTCTGAAGTCTCAATGTCCCGCCCACAGCACTATCTGATTGGTTAGAAATCAGGAGTAATAGCCAGTCAACACAGACACTGTGTCACAGACAGGCAGACACAGGGCTGTTCTGGTGAGCAGAGAGGAGCTGTGTAGAAGTTAAGAAAGCAGATACCGCCAAACTTGTGACACACAGTTACACCAGTGAAAATGTCATGGGACAATTGTGATCCACTAACCCTAACCCTAATTATCTCTGATTAGAGTTTTAGGTTGTGTCAGGCCAGAAAGTCTGATTATGTTGAACTCCAAAGTACACCCTGAAACAACATGGAGCAACAGAAACTAGTCATGAACAATGTTATTAAACAGGTGTTTCAAGATTAAATAAAGGTAACTTGTTGCATCATTTTAACACCAAATGTACAGTGACACACTAACATTAAGATGAACAAATAATAACCAAGCTAATTAATTAGGATTCCTTACATCCCTGTAAGACACTTTGCAGGGACCTTATTTTTAAAGTAGTCAGCCAACACTAAAAAGTCAGAGATGTCATTTCTAACCATCTCCCAGTGTTAATGCTAATAAGCTGGCATACTACATCTGATAAAAAAAAAAAAAAATCAGCAAGAATTTCATCAGTTTACAAATAATGAGCACTTTGTTGATGAAACAAGTTCTACCAGATAGGTTATCAGTGCAAATCTGACACCTCTCTCATTAGTAAGATACTGATATAATACTCTGAGAACCACTGAACCCACATGAATGACACAAGCAGACATAATTTGACACTGTTTATAGTTAGGGTCAGATGTGATCTGTTGTCATACCTTCAGGGGAAATAATGGAGTATGTAACAAATGATAACCTGTCTAACCAAATTAATATACTGCACATACCAATCTCATTAAAATGCATAATGGAGATTTATAATGCCATTTTATGCAAGTTTTATGTTAACTGGCCAGCCGTGAATAACATATACAGAAAATGCACTGGAAGGAACAGAGCTTGTGTCTAAATTCTGCTCATATTCAATTCAGCTGAAACTATTTATTATCATTAATTATGTATTAGCTTAACAGCTAATACAATTAATTTAAATTAAAATAACAATTTATGGAAAGTTTTCTTTTTTTGTACCCTATCAACATCTTCCATCTGAGCTGTTTGAGCAGTAGACCAAGTCAGATAAGCAGCCAGCTCAAATTACAGGGAGAAACTAAGTTTTTAATTAAAATTCTAGATTTAAATTTCAATGTATAGCCTCACTGTAGACTTACTATTAATATGCAATGGTAGAATGTTGAGTAATCCTGATGGAATGATGTCTACTTCGAACTTGGTTTTTAATATTTTCTGCCACACATGGTAATGAAACACAAACAGTATAGTGGGATTTTATCACATATTAATCTCTTACATCTTGGTACAGGAAGTTGTCAAGTCTTTCAGCCAGACCTTGCCATGCCAGTTGGAACAGAGAAAGACTCAGGACCTGATGAAGGTTCAACAATCGGTCCCTCACACAGAGCATCATGGGACATGCTGAACTGGACAGGGACATGGTGGACTGGTCATGCTGGGATGGTAGGGACAACCACCTAAAGTACAAGAGAAATAAGAGTAAATGTAAGACAAAGAATATATTGGTGCTAACCCTTTGGTCTTTGTCCACCCTCTTAAACAAAATGAGCAGAACAAAAACTATAGGAAGAGAAAATCCATCTCCAAATCAATTGCAGGAGTTAAATGTTGGGCAATTAGGCATAGTTACCTAATGATTTTCAAAGTTCAGATTTTTCGTTCCCAACTATTTCAAATCTCCACTTACTGCTTAATTGTGGCAGTCTTTTTGCATTGTAATAGCAATCAGTTTCCTTCTGCAATCTACCTTAGTGTGATTTTAGGCAGTCAGCATCTGGGACTAAGGCTAGTTCCTAAAACAGTTCCGTGGAAGCAATTCAAAGTGCTTTACATAGATAAAGAAAAGCATTAGATTGGCATTAAAAAACAATAAGAAAAAACAGCATTAAAGTTTGAAAGCAAGAGGCTGCAAAAGCATTTGACCAAACAGCAAACCTTTTGGACCACTTAAATAAACAAGATTTAGTACAATTAATGCATCAAATTCCATATGCCATTTTTCCAAGATGGAATTACACCCTGGAAATTTGTCATATCCTGAATAGCAGATTTTAGAGCTGAAATTATGTATTAGGAAACACTGAAACACTACTGCACACTACCAACACTATACTACAATAAAATGTGTTTCTATGATTATTTGCTATGCAAAAACCAGCATAGGTCAGTTAACAAGGTAGAAAGCAGATTTTTTTTGTTATTTTTCAACAAAGGGTTGTTTAAAGAGATTAAATGTCCAGTGTAGGGTTGGGCAATTGGATAAATATATCATCTATCGACGATGGGCTGGGCAAAGAGGCTCTGAATAGTCATGGTCTTCGCCTTAAGGAATTCGATGTCAGTTCCTGTCGCCAGTAGGTTGTGCTATGAGCATGTCTCCTGATTGTCATGTAGATGTGTTCAGAGTGCAACTTTTATGATACCTGTGAAGTCTGGTGCAGATCGGACCATGTACATCAGGTACATCATGTACATCATCAGCAATTTCATCTTTCATGGTGAGACATCAAAACTCAACGCCACACCACGGCCACACCATTCAATGCCGACCAAATCTTTAATAACTTTTGATCACACACTTGTCTAGATGGTACACACCCATTTTGAAGTCAATCAGATTATTTCTGTAGGAGGAGTTCGTTAAAATACAACACGTGGAAAACGCCAAAAACGGCCGCAAAATTCTAAAAGGCCAACTTCCTGTTGGGTTTGGCCAATGTGTCCAAGAGACTTTTTTGTGCATCTGGGTGTGGTAGATGTGTGTACCAATTTTCGTGCATGTTGGTGAAATTTGGTATGGGGGGGTGCTGCACTTTAAAGGGCATGGCCAAGTCATTTGGCCACTCTCGGGAACACTGACGATACGTCATGATCTTCACAATATAGCATTACCCAGGTCTTAAGACCTCGCTGACCAAATATGAGTCAGATATGGTCAACTTGCTCAGAGCAGCACCTCAAACTGTAAAACATGACATTTCCTGTTGCCACCAGGGGACACTGTGACAATTATGTAATCTTTTCATATACGTATGTTCAGGGAGGGACTATTATCAAACATGTAAAGTTTGGTGCACATCAGACAATTTATCATGCATGAAAATCGCTCACCTTTTGGCAAAATTCGCCGTTTTGAATCCAAAATAGGTGACCTATGTGAATTGTGTAGATCCGATGAAAAAATATTTTTTTTGGGGGGGAAGGGTATGGATGGGACATGGAGTTATACCAGAAATAGTTTTATTAGGACTTTGGTTTATTTTTATACACAAGAGCGGCGCAGAGCCATAGTGAGCTGTGAACGTGTGCGCGCGCCTGAAGGGAGCCTTGAATTCAACAAGACATTCCCCTTCTAGTGCTACAGCATTGAAATATTAGCGCGAATGCGGGGGAGAATACTGCTACCTGATTGTTTTGTGCTGACCAGAGCGCTCGTGAGCTGACCCGAGGGCAGACGTCAGTTACGACTCATTCGCCGATTTGGACCTTTGGACTTGGGCAAAGAAGAAGAAATGACAGACTATTGAGTACTATTTTAATTGATTATCTTGTTTCACCACTGAACCCTGTATTAAAGCTGTGCTGTTGCACATTTCATTGGAGAAGTTGCTAGTCTCGTTTCTTATACAGTAGGGGTGCAACGGATCGCAGTTGACCAGTGTCCCGTACAGATCGCCCTCTACAGTTCGGCACTCATGTGATCTGCAGACTACATGTGAACATCATAGTTTTACTGTCACTGTTACTTTTGTATAAGTTATAATGCCTGAAATCTCAATGCAGAGTTGCAGTGAAAAGGCAGGACAGATGCTGCTGTATGCAGCGCATCTCTGCAAAGAGCGACTGATGTAAAAGCCGTCACATCGCCTTGAGTGAAATCCAGACCATAACTTTTTTCACTGATGTAACTATGCTATCACCAAAGAAACAAATCATAAAACTGTGATGTTAATTGAAACTTTCAACTGTCTGTAACTTCTACACAGCTCCTCTCTGCTCACCGGTGCAGCTCTGTCTTGCCCCGTCTGTGACACAGTGTGTCTACTGATTGATGATGACTTCTAACCAATCAGATGTGCTGTCCTGTAGGTGGGACATTGAGCCAAACCACAGAGCGTAGTTGTGTATTATACTGTACAGTGTATAATGATCTAATATATGTATAGTATATACACAGTACAGCACTGTATAAGTTTGAAGTTTTTAATATTATTAGGGCCCGAGCACCGAACGGTGCGCCAACTAACAGTTTTCAAAATAACTTTGCCCTAGGCGTACGAAATTTGGTACACATATGTATCATGCCGGGACGGACAAAAAAGCCTCTTGGAGCGACCCCCTAAACCCAACAGGAAGTCAGCCATTTTGAATTGTATTTTCAAAATAAGGTCATTTTTGGCCATTTTCGCATGTCATACTTTAACGAACTCCTCCTACAGATTTCATTGGATTAACCTCAAAATCAGTTGTGCGAGCTTGACAACTGTGTGATCAAAAGTTATGAAAAGATCTTCCACACATTGAACGGTGCGACCGCGACGGAAGGGCGAATTTTGATATTTCGCCAAAAAACACGAAATTGCTACAACTTTAGCATAAATGGTCCGATCTGCACCAAACTTCCTGTGATGGGTAATAGTCCCGCCCTGAACACATCTATGTCACAATATTCTGTAATTGTCATAGCGCCCCCTGGTGGCGACAGGAAATGATATGTTTTACTCTTTGAGGTCCTGCTCCAAGCACATTCACCATATCCACCTCAAATTTGGTCAGGAAGGCCTTAACATGTTGGTCATGCTATCTTTTGAAAACCATGATGTCCTGTCAAACAGTGTTGCCATGACGGCGCGGCGATGTTTGATGTTTCGCCATGAAACATGAAATTGCTATAACTTCAGCATAAATACTCCAATCTGCACCAAACTTCATATGTTTGATAATAGTCCTGCCCTGAATGCATGTATATAAAAATATTCTAAATTTGTCATAGTGCCCCCTGGTGGCGACAGGAAATGACATGTTTTACAGTTTGAGGTGCTGCTCTGAGTACATTGACCATACCTGACTCAAATTTGGTCAGGAAGGTCTTAAGACCTTGGCAATGCTATACTACGAAAATTGTGACATATTGTCAAATGGCGTTTTCGTGACGGAGTGGTGAAGCCGATGTTTTGCCAAAAACAAGAAATTGGCATTAACTTCACTATACTATGTTGCATCTGCCTGAAACTTGACACGTACGTTAGCAGTCCAGCCCTGAACATATGACTTGAGTTTCGTTGATGGGCGTGGCTAAATGGCTTGGCCACGCCCTTTAATCAGGAGCCCCTGCGGCATGTTTCACCGACATGCACGAGAATCAGGACACATATGTATCACACCCAGACGCACAAAAAAGTCTCTTGGACCCATTGGCCAAACCCAACAGGAAGTCCGCCATTTTGAATTTCACTGCCATTTTTGGCGTTTTCCATGTGTTGTATTTTAACAGACTCCTCCTACAGAATTGATCTGATTAACTTCAAAATGGGTGTGTATCATCTACACAAGTGTGTGACCAAAAGCTATTAAAAGATTTGGTCAGCATTGAACGGTGTCGCCGTAGCGTGGTGTCTCGCCATGAAAGATGAAATTGCTATAACTTGGGTGCACATCGTCTGATCCTCACCAAACTTCACAGGTGTCATAAAAGTCCCGGTCTGAACACATCCACATGACAATCAGGAGACATACTCTTAGCGCCACCTAGCGGCAACAGGACGCGGCATCAAATTCCTTTAGGCGATGTCCGAAGGCCGTGACAATCCGGAGCCTCTTCGCCCGGGGCGAATCCGGCCACGAGACCGCGGCCGCCAGCCCCCCAAGTGGTGCGGGTGTGCAAGGGCCCATAAAACGCTGCTTGCAGCTTTAATTACCATTATCATTACTATTATCATTATTATTACATTACATAACTATGGTGATAATTACAGACAGAAAAAAGATCAAAGACAAGTGCATTTTTAAAATAATTTAACCCTAATCCCACCACTTTTTTCTTTTTTGCTGGTCCGAAAAATGATCCGATCCGTGACTCAAAACCGTGATACGATCCGAACCGTGAGTTTTTTGATCCGTTGCACCCCTAGTATACAGCATAGTTGTCGGTCTTATTCCTTATCACGCATAATGTGAATATGTATAGATACTTTATTATACTGTCCTGTAACTCTGCTTGATTTTTCTCTCAAGGTGCACCAGATTGATGCTTTTAAATATAAAATGTCCAAAATTTTCTTCCAGGGGAGCATGCCCCCGGAATCCCCTAGAGGGGTTGTATCCTTCTCACCTTTTGCACCCCTGACCCGTTTTCATGCCTGATTTATGCTAACATTATAGCAATTTCGTGTTTCATGGCGAGACATCAAACTTCGACGTCAAAAAGCTGCCACGTCCTTCAACATCTTTTAATAACTTTTGATCACAAAGTAGTCTAGATGATACACAGTGATTCTGAAGCCATTCTGATTAATCTTGTAGGAGGAGTTCGTTAAAATGTGACGTGGAAAACACCAAAAATGGCCGACTTCCTGTTGGGTTTAGCCTATGGGTCCAAGAGACTTTTCTGTGCATCTGGGTATGTTCTACGTGTGTACCGATTTTTATCGGTGAAATGAGCTGCAGGGGCTGCTGTTTGGCCAGTTTGCACCACCCACTGCTGACAACCGTACTATGTGCAAATTTTTACCGCGACTGATGTGCATGCCAAATTTGGTGAGTTTTTGAACAGTTAAAGCCCCCAAATAAGCAATTTACTTTTGCCATAATAATAATAATCCGAGCAGTTTCAATGGGGTCCTTGCGCCGAGGTCGGTGGTCGGGCCCTAAATATTCATAACTAGATTTTCAACAGATCCTTGATCTGCCTCTCCCAGCGATGAGCATCACCAGGAGCTGGGAAGGGGCAGCACATAGGAGGTTCATGCCAATACCACGTGTTGCATCACCCCACTATGAGACACTCCAACAAACCAATTTGGACTCTCTAAAGCAGAGACAAGGATGATGAATCCTCACCAGCCTCCAACCCTAAAAAAAAGAAGATGGTGAGAATAGAACTATGGCTGGGGTGATTCATCAACATAATCGACGGCCTCATTTACAAAAATACGTCAATTTGAATAATGTGAATTGACATGTCACTATGAGCTGCTGCGTCTGGTCAGAGCACAGATTCACCTGGAAAACAACCTGCAGAGAGACAGCCTTGCTACAACCATGTAAAATGTGTGAATATTTTAGACAGAGCTACAGTTGTTTGGCTCTCTGTTGCTCCACAAACTGGAAATGTCTTATCACAGCAGGACAGTTGGTCCACATGAATGCAAAAAGTGAAGCACAAAGCACCAATCTCTTCCTGCAAGCAGCAGCAAGACAGCAGCATCGTCCGGTTTACTTTCAGTCGGCACCCAAGCACGATAAATGAGGATAATCAACATGTGGAACATGTATCTATTACCAAAAGTCACTTAAATTTTCTAGATGTTTCTCCATCACTCCCATATTAAAAGTGATATCTGCACTGCTGCTGTGAACTGAACACCATGTATCATCTACCAGAGTTATTCAGCTCTTTTGTATTTTCTGTTCACTTTATCAGCCACATATGAGACAGAAATGGCTAACACTACATTATAATCTGTCTGTAATTTGTTTCAATTATTCTCTTTGCCCTTTGACTCCAGTGAGGAAATGACTCCACCATAACCAACAAGTCTAAAAATAGATCATCCAGTTCAGTGAAGGGTCGATAGTAATTAATTATTAAATTAATATGCATCATAGCTCCCTTTAAAGGGTGGAAATTAAACTAATTTTAAAATATGCCACTATTATGATTATTCTAATATGCATTATATGACTATTTTTCAGGATTATAATTTAAAAAATATATTAAAATATTAATGAATGAATGAATATTAACTTTAGGTACATTATTTGTTATATTAATTGAATAATGAAAAATAATTGTTACATTAATTGTTAAGAAAATAATCTTTTGGTACAACCCTACACAGAACCAAACCAGAGGTACCACTACTGGAATCGAACCTCGAACCGAAATCGAAAATTTATTGTGCAATCCAGAGATAATACTCATTCAAAAGTTAATATCAAAACCTCAATAGAAACAAAAGTAAATTGTTACTCTCAGTTTAAGTTGTAGGCTACATCGTTCTAATCAAATCCACTGCAACTGTATAAGCAGGGTTTTCTTTGTTAAAACACTAGAATAAAGTTTGATATTGATCCACATCGATGTCTCACCTGTCTTGGCAGTATAGTTTAGCTTTTTCTGTGATTTCTCTCATGGTCCATTCTAGCAGTCTTCCCATCATGTCTCCTTTAAGTCGATCCAGCAGCGCCAACAGACCTTCAAATAGTGAGCCCTCCAGAGAAGCCAGGCGACCCACCTCCGTCACACCCAGGCCTCCCAGCAACACTTCCTCACCAAGTGCAACCGCTGCCTGCTGTAGCTGTAGGAAGAACTGAAGAAGGAAAGACAGAACTAGTAAACACATAATTGTCAGAAGGTTTTACCATTTTTAACTCTCCTCAAGCAGCTCTGTGCTGTTTGTTCTCACATGAAAGCTAAAGTGCTATATTTTTGTGAGTGTACAGAATGCAAAGCACAGTTCTTTTCCTGATGTATAGAACTCGGAACATTCGAAATTTGATCTAAATATTGGGGCTTCTGGGTCAAGCCATTCCAAAACCCTTTTTCCACATGACATGACATAGGTTTCTGCAAGATCCATCCATCCATCCATTATCTTCCGCTTATTCGGGGCCAGGTCGCGGGGGCAGCAGTCTGAGCAGGGATACCCAGACTTCCCTCTCCCTGGACACTTCCTCCAGGTGTTCCGGAGGGACCCCAAGGCGTTCCCAGGCCAGCCGAGCGACATAGTCACTCCAGCGTGTCCTGGGTCTTCCCCGGGGCCTCCTCCCAGTGGGGCATGCCCGGAACACCTCCCCAGGGAGGCGCCCAGGAGGCATCCGATATAGATGCCCAAGCCACCTCAGCTGACTCCTCTCGACGTGGAGGAGCAGCGGCCCTACTCCGAGCTCCTCCCGGGTGACAGAGCTCCTCACCCTATCTCTAAGGGAGCGCCCCGCCACCCTGCGGAGGAAACTCATTTCAGCCGCTTGTATCCGAGATCTTGTTCTTTCGGTCATGACCCAAAGTTCATGACCATAGGTGAGGGTAGGAACGTAGATTGACCGGAAAATCGAGAGCTTCGCCTTTCGGCTCAGCTCCTTCTTCCCCACGACAGACCGGCGCAACGACCGCATTACTGCTGCCGCCGCACCAATCCGTCTGTCGATCTCGCGTTCCATCCTCCCCTCACTCGTAAACAAAACCCCAAGATACTTAAACTCCTCCACTTGAGGCAGGGACTCTTCTCCGACCCGGAGGGAACAAGCCATCTTTTTCCGGTCGAGAACCATGGCCTCAGACTTGGAGGTGCTGATTCTCATCCCAGCCGCTTCACACTCGGCTGCAAACCGCCCCAGTACAAGCTGAAGGTCCTGGTTCGAAGGAGCCAACAGGACAACATCATCTGCAAAAAGCAGAGATGAGATCCTGTGGTCCCCGAATCGGACTCCCTCTGGCCCCTGGCTGTGCCTAGAAATTCTGTCCATAAAAATAATGAACAGAACCGGTGACAAAGGACAGCCCTGCCTGAGTCCAACATGCACCGGGAACAGGTCTGACTTACTGCCGGCAATGCGAACCAAGCTCCTGCTCCGATCATACAGAGACCGTACGGCCCTTAGCAGAGGGCCCCGAACTCCATACTCCCGAAGCACCTCCCACAGAATGCCACGAGGGACACGGTCGAATGCCTTCTCCAAGTCCACAAAGCACATGTGGACTGGTTGGGCAAACTCCCATGAGCCCTCAAGCACCCTGCGGAGGGTGTAGAGCTGGTCCAGTGTTCCACGACCAGGACGAAAACCGCATTGTTCCTCCTGAATCCGAGGTTCGACTATCGGCCGAATTCTCCTCTCCAGTACCCTGGAATAGACTTTACCAGGGAGGCTGAGGAGTGTGATCCCCCTGTAGTTGGAGCACACCCTCCGGTCCCCCTTTTTAAATAGAGGGACCACCACCCCGGTCTGCCAGTCCAGAGGCACTGTCCCCAACTGCCACGCGATGTTGCAGAGGCGTGTCAGCCAAGACAGCCCTACAACATCCAAAGACTTGAGGTACTCAGGGCGGATCTCATCCACTCCCGGTGCCTTGCCACTGAGGAGCTTCCGAACTACCTCAGTGACTTCAGCTTGGGTGATGAATGAGTCAGCCTCTGGGTCCCCAGCCTCTGCTTCCTCTACAGAAGATGTGTCAGTGGGATTGAGGAGGTCCTCGAAGTATTCCTTCCACCGTCCAACAATATCCCCAGTCGAAGTCAACAGCTCCCCACCGCCACTGTAAACAGTGTTGGCAGGGTACTGCTTCCCCCTCCTGAGGCGCCGGATGGTTTGCCAGAATCTCCTCGAGGCCGACCGGTAGTCCTCCTCCATGGCCTCCCCGAACTTTTCCCATGTCCGAGTTTTTGCTTCCACAACCACCCGGGCCGCAGCACGCTTGGCCTGCCGGTACCCGTCGGCTGCCTCAGGAGTCCCACGAGCCAGCCAAGCTCGATAAGACTCCTTCTTCAGCCTGACGGCATCCCTTACCTCCAGTGTTCACCACCGGGTTCGGGGATTGCCGCAGCGACAGGCACCAGAGACCTTACAGCCACAGCTCCGAATGGCCGCGTCAACGATGGAGGCAGAGAACACATCGATGTCTCCAGCCTCCCTCGGGATCTGGTCAAAGCTCTCCCGGAGGTGAGAGTTGAAGACCTCTCTGACAGATGGTTCCACCAGACGTTCCCAACAGACCCTCATAGTACGTTTGGGCCTGCCAAGTCTGTCCAGCTTCCTCCCATGCGATCGGATCCAACTCACCACCAGGTGGTGATCAGTTGACAGCTCAGCCCCTATCTTCACCCGCGTGTCCAAGACACACGGCCGGAGGTCAGTTGACACGACCACAAAGTCGATCATTGACCTCCAACCTAGGGCGTCCCCGTGCCACATGCACTGATGGACACCCTTATGCTTGAACATGGTGTTCGTTATGGACAAAGTGTGGCTAGCACAGAAGCCCAATAACAGAACACCACTCGGGTTCTGATTGGGAGGGCCGTTCCTCCCAATTACGCCCCTCCAGGTAACACTGTCGCTCACCACGTGAGCCATGAAGTACCCCAGCAGAACAATGGAGTCCCCAGTCGGAGCACTTTCCAGCACCCCTCCCAAGGTCTCCAAGAAGGCCGGGTACTCTGCACTGCCGTTCGGCCCACAGGCCGAAACGACAGTGAGGCACCTATCCCCGACCCGAGCCGGTACGAAATGGCTCAATGGCGTTGATTATTTCAGACTCAAATTTGGTCAGGAAGACCTTAACAAGTGGGTAATGCTATATTTTGAAGATTGTGACGGTTTGTTAAAGGGCGTCGAAGGACCACGGCCACGACTATTTAGCAGTACCTTTTGTGTACAAGTTTGCATCAGCATGAAATTTCACATGTACATGACAGGTCCCTGCCTGAACGTATGACATGACATGACATTTCGTCGATGGGCGTGGTCATGCCGCTTGGCCACGCCCATCGACGAAATGTCATGTCATGTCATACTTTAAACAGCAGCCCCCCCGCCACGTTACACTGACATGCACAAAAGTCGGGACACACACGTGTATCACTCCCAGATGCACAAAAAAGTCTCTTAGACCCATAGTCCAAACCCAACAGGAAGTTGGCCATTTTGAATTTCCTGGTCATTTTGCCATTTCACTTGTCTCGCATTTTAATGAACAACTCCTACAGGAAGAATCAGAACGGCTTCAAATTCGCTGGCTACCTTCTGCACTACACTCCGATCAAAAGTTATTAAAAGATTTTGAAGGGCATGGCCATAGTCTGGCAGCAAATTTTGATGTTTTGACATGAAATTTAAATTGCTATAACTTTTGTAAAAATGGTTTAATTTGCACCAAACTTAACAAGTATGATAGTTGTCTGACCCTGAACACATCTAATCACATCACATCTAATCATCTAATATGAAAATATTAAATAATTCTTATAGCACCCCCTGTTGGCGACAGGAAATGACATGTTTTACAGCTTGAGGTCCTGATCCCAGCACGTTGACCTTATCACACTCCAATCAGACCTGAAAGGCCTTAAGACCTTGGCGATGCTATATCATGAAGATCAGAATGTCTCGTTAAACGGCGCTGCCCTGGCAGCATGGTGAAGGTCCATGTTTTGCCAAAACAGAGGAAGTTGCTATAACTGGACTGTACGTGGTCGGATCTGCCCTGAAACTTGACATGTTCATTAACAGGCCCGGCCTGAACATGTGATATGAGTTTCATCAATGGGTGTGGCCACATGGCTTGACCACGCCCTTTAACGTACAGCGCCACAAATAGCAAGTCTCACCAATGTGCACAAAAATTGGTACGCATATGTACCACACAGAGACAAACAAAAAAAGTCTCTTGGACCCATAGGCTAAAGTCAACAGGAACTCAGCCATTTTGAATTTTGTTCTCAATTTTGGCGTTTTCCACATGAACTATTTTAACGAATTACTCCTACAGAAATGTTTCAATTGACTTCAAAACTGGTGTGGACCATCTAGACTGTCTCGTCATGAAACACGAAATTGCTGTAACTTTAATGTAAATGAGCCAATCTGCATCAAACTTAACATGTGTGATAATAGTCATGCCCTGAACACATCTACATAATACTGAAAGCAGGAAATGACATTGAATTCCTTTAATTTCAATGAAATTGCACTGAATATCTAATCTAATCTAATCTAAAATGAAAAAAACTGACACAAAAACAAACCCACAAAATGCCTCCATACTGCTCAAATGCTGTAATCCAGGAAGTGACTTAGACAACACACAGACATTTTCTCAGAAATAGTGACTTCGTATGCGCACAATTTACTTAGCAAACTTTCTACAAAGAAGAAAATGTCTGAGGACTTTGACATGGAAGAGGAACATCATTTCTTTGCTGCAGCTGTGCCACTTGGGCTAGAGCTTGTGTACCCGCTTCAGCTATGTGCACGCGCTTCCAGTCTCAGAGGCTACAGTTGACAATTAGACTAAAAACATGGTGTAAATGGTGTCTTTTTGAGTTACATTTTACTTTTACCTCTTACACACACTTAAATCACACCACACTAGAGGTACGGAGACATTTTATGGGTTTTTTGTGTTTTTTTTACATTTAAAAGCTGACCGTTTGCTTCAAATGTACTGGATTTGGCTACCCAGCTGTTTTTCGCTGAAGTGAGTAGTTATCGAGTGACATTTCGTTTCGGGGTGAACTATGGCTTCGGGGCGCCGTCCGACAGTCGCGACGACACGGAGCCTCTCTGCCCGGGATGGGTCCGGTCGCTGGGCCTGCGGTGGCTGGCGCCCCGAGTGGCACAGGGGTGCAAGGGCCCGTTCAATGCTGCTTGCAGCTTTAATTATTATTATTATCATTATTACTGTTGTTGTGATATCTACAGAAAGAGATTAAAGCCAAGTAGATTTTTAAAACAATTAAACCCTTGCCCCACCTTGTTTTCTTTTTTGCTGATCCGATCAATGACTCAAAACAGTGAGACAATTCGAACTGTGAATTTTGTGATTCATTGGACCCCTAGAGATAAAGGTTATCACGATGGTGGTTATCAGCTGTCTTTGTTTACTTCATCAGGCTGTATGTGCATTCCCTGAAAAAGGGGATTTGATGCATCATTTGATTCCTCTTCTGCATGAAATGGGTCAATCCTTATACTTCAGTAAAGAGGAGCTGGTCATGGAGAGGTATGAAGAATATATAAAATTATTATGGCAAAAAGTAACCTAGCTGGTGCAAATAAGGCAAGAAGGGGATGCTGACAGAAAATTATCAATCATGTTTAAGGTGACAGCTGCACATTAGAGCTCTTAAACTTTAAACTCTATCATTTAAACTCAGAAAGTGCATTTACGTCTGATACATCTAATAATAAAGGATAAGTGGAAATTTACTTTACTGAACATTATCTGTGATAAATACCAATCAACTGATCAATTTAATAATCTGTGTTCTATTAGCTGTAGTACCAGTATTGTGGCAGACGGACTAGCAAATCATGGCCAAGCATCAGTGGTGGACAAAGTACTCAACCCCAGTACTTGAGTCAAAGTATAGATACTCCTGGTCAAATATTATTCAACTACAAGTGAAAGTTGCTTAGTCAAAATTTTACTTAGTACTAGAGTACTTGCTTTTTTTTTTTTTTTTTTTTTGGTGAAAAAGCGTGGGGAAAAAGTGATACATACATATAACATAGAAGTACAAGTACACAAATACAGAGAACATACAGATACAGAGAACAGCGAAGTCCAGGGGTAGAGATCAACTGTACGGTGTGTGTGTGTTTCCAAAATAACAAATACTCAAGTTAAGTACAAATACTCAAAAAATGTACATAAGTACAGTACTCAAGTAAATGAACTTCGTTACTGTCCACCACTGCCAAGCATAAAAACATGCATCACCAACTGACTGCATGTACTGTACGTTTCCATGGCAACGCAAAACTTTCAGTTTAGGGTACTTCAACTGCAGGTCTTTCTTCAGTGGCATTACTAACATATGGCTCAGCAAGTCTGCATAATGTATTTAATCACCTGAGAATCTATATCACTCATAGAGAATGTTCTTCGGAAGATATTTTTCGAAGGGGCAGTGATTTTTACAGCCAATTTCAAGGGAAAATCTGAACATGGTATCTATTTTTTCATACATCATTTTCATTCATCCTGGCATACCAGAGTATACAGTATTTGGTGGTACTTGTGTAAAAGTTGTGTGAAACGGCTCGACTCTACTGTAGTCCACTGTACTGTGGTACTGTCTTAACGTAGCTGGAGCTGATCATCATAGCGATGATATTCCCACAGCTGGGAAACAAAACAAGCCTTGCTTCAGTCTGGAGAAGCTGTAGCTTTTATTCACTAACAAACTCAAACCTAAAATGCACATTTACAGCACAGTGGCTGTGCATACACTGCCAGAAGACAACTTCACAGCTCACCTTTTACTCTGCTCAGCGCATTCACTAGTAACTGTTACTATAGTCAGTAATTAGTCTGCCACCTTACCTCTCTTAGGCTCACTAAAGTTACACACTCACTACGATATACTACTCTGACCAGTCAGTAGTCTACACTGTTTCGCTGGTTCTTCATTTTTATTAGGAAATCCTGAAACTTTATCCTTCAGATGCCATGTTTCTTCTTTTCATGAAAGCCATGTTTGCCTTAGCTGCACTGCAACACAGAGACTGACCCCCGTTGGCAAGTGCTATGCACTGTTGGGATGCTGAAAAATCTGGCTTTAGGCTCAACATATTTCCCTAACTCATTAATCTTGCTTGTCTTCTAATAATTGACTGAGATGTGAAAAAGTCTACCTGAATATCTATACAAGAATTGAATTCCACTACTTATATTTGACTCACAAAGGCCTCACATATACCACCTTGTGGTTTTAATACCCTCAACAATGACAAATTAAAGGTCCGGTGTCTAAGAGTGTGTGTTACCTGAGAGCAGTTTCTAACTACACACATACAGAGAGCTCTTCCACAGAGACTGCTATGTTGCTCTGCCATATTTCAACAGTAGCCCAGATTGGACAAACCAAGATGGCTGCAGATACGGCTTTTCAAATTTGTGTGAGTTTCACAGCTGCTGCACGTTCTTCTCCATGTTAGGAAGGGGAGGGTAAGGTGAAGGGGTTGCTGTCTGCTGCTAGATGCCAGAAAATTCTACACAGTGGTCCTTTAAAATGCACTTGATCTAATGAGCATCCCAAGCACTTGTGCCACACTCCGCCTGAATTTAAACCGGGAGTGTGAGACTTTAACATATAAAACAGCATCCATTACATTTGACAAGCGATGATGAGTCATACACTGTAAGTTCATCAGCTGTATATAAAAATTTATGTTGTCTAAGCTTGTTATCCTGAAAACAAATGTGCACTGCTCTGAAAATACACACTCTGGAGCTAGAGTTCAGTGACTGCCAGCCTTACTGCCTGCTTTAAGGTTTTTAAGCTGACCCATGTGGTTTCCAAGCCATGCAGTTACAGTAAAATAGATTCAGTATATCCATGTGTCTCTCTCTGTCAGGTGATCCTGTCTAATCATTTCAGTGATGGCGGTGCAGCTCAGCTTCAATTTGACATGACCAGAAACTTATTTCCTCTGTTTGGTCACTACTGCAAAAGACCTGAGAATTTCTTCAAGCAGTAAGTGTGTATTTGTCTCTGTTTGTATGTGTTTGTGTGTGTTTACGTTAATACATAGCATGCACAAGTGTATGTTTACATGTGTACCTCCTTCCTCAGTGCTACTACAGTGAATGTGTCTACACATCTGCAGTTCCTCAAATATCTATAACATGACCATAGAAAGTAAAAGTAAAAAATAATATTAAAAAAAACACAACATTACACAACAGTAAATTCTTGTGTTTGTTTACCGTAATACTCTGAAAATGTTATTCAGTCCCTCTAGGAAGCCAATCCCCATGAATTTTGCATGACCTTGCAATTTTGGCCAAACTCTGCCACTTTTCCGCAAATTTGATAGATCGTGTTTTTAGAAAGGCTGTCATGAAATTAAGGCACTTCTGGCCACAACAATCCTGCTAAAAAGCCTGTGACATCCTGGAGGGACTGGTTATTAATAAAGGGGGGATGATTGAGGGAGACAAAATGGAAAATTATATTTATGGTGTATGATTGTGTTTTGTGTTTTCAAGAATGTTTATAAATAAATATCTACATTGTATCTGTGTGAGAAAGGGACAGATTAACTATGTACATCTGTATTTTAAAGGTTTAGTTTGGATTCACTCAAGTCACACAATAACACAAACAAACTACCAGATCAAGGCAGCAGTAGACCAGCAACTCCGATGTTCTTTTTTTTTAAAGATTATTTTTTGGGCTTTTTGCCTTTATTGTGATAGGGCAGCTGAAGATATGACAAGAAAGGGGGTAGAGAGAGAGGGGATGACACGCAGCAAATGGGCTGCAGGCAGGAATTAAACCAGCAGCCGCTGCAGAAGACTGACAGCCTCAATACATAGTATGCACACTATACCAACTGAACTATAGGGGCTTTATCTGTTAGATAAAATAACTGTTTTGTCAAAGGATTCTGTTGGGTTTGGAGAAAGTGATATTTGGATTCTGTAATTCCAGTTTCCTGTTAGAAAAGTCAGCAGCAACATTAAATGCTGAAAACGTTATAAATATAGTGAACACTTAAACTGATATTGTTTTTTTTTAAGGTGCCTAAAATATGTTTTGCTGCTGACCCTGTCCACAGCAGCACAGCACAGAACTCTCAATCTGCTCCTCATTTCTGCTCTTCCAAACTAGGGGCATGCCTATAGTTTGTATATGTCTATAGTATTACTATGGATAATATTACTTATGTCTCTTATCTGAAAAGATTAAGATTGGAGTTACAATGGTAACTTTTTTCTACCAACATTGTACTTAGCATGTTCTCCCCCTTTCTCTCTCCACAGTGTTAAGGAAGCATGTATCATCTTGTGTCTTAATGTGGGCTCTGCTATTCTGCTAAAGAATCTCCTCAAAGAGTCAGAGGAGGAAACAAGAGAATGGGCAGGGGCAGGGGATCCTCCACCAGAGTCTGCATTGCATGAGTTGGGGGTTTTTTGCCTGGCACCCTGTGATGTCTTGATTCTCCTCAACCTCAGAGCTTCCTGGCCTGGGCAATAACGGTGCCCTCTGGCAATATCTGTTAGTCTGGAGTGTATATCAGTTTGAGTTCTTTGCAATTCTTTCTTATTGAATTTCTGTCATTAACTTTAGCCTTCTTTGTAAACAAGGCAGGTAATGATTTTCAGGTTCTGACTGTTCATATAGTGTTTCGTAAGTTTATACTTTTGAATTGTCATTGAAATAACCTGTTATGGGCTCCTACTTTCCCAACACATCAGTTGACTTAAGCATACCATAACCATAACAAAATATAAACAACAATCTTCTTTTGACTGGTGGATTATGTAATAAACCCAGCTGACAAGGTCTTTTTTATTGTGTTTGTTTTTTTACATTTAAGTTTCATGAAAGCATCAATTTTGTGTTTTGCAAACATGAGTAGAAATGACAAAATGACAGAAGTCTTTAGAAAAGATTCTGTTAGCTGAAGCAGTAGCTGAACTGTCTGAGAAGGCAATTAAAATCACGCCCCAAAATTACACTGAATTTTAATTAGGAAAAGATGCAAAAAATTTTGAAAAAATTGCGCACTGTCATAATTTGGAGCATAACTGGCCTAAATAAGTGCAACATTGTAGAGATGCCCTGTTACTAGAAGAAATCTATCAGGAGGATCTGCAAAGATGTGAGAAGAAATCAAAGGATTTTTGGGCATTTTTTTTTCAGCAGGACTTAAATTGAAAATGAGTTTCAAACATTTGTCCCACCCAACCCATCCATAGGTGGAAATTATCCTGGTTTCATGTGTGAGACTTGCAGAAATGCAAGTCTACTTTCTTTTTTTTTTAATTTAATTTAATTTTTTTATTAATGAGCCAAAACATTGACCCTTTTAATCTTAAAACTATATTATTTTTGCATTAAAAAAATAGCCCAAATAGGACCTTAGCCCTAACCAACTCTATTCTAAAATCGTATTCTTGCAGCTGACACACAAGAGAAGCCCTCACAAATTCAGCCATTTGGTAGTCAGTACAGGCCAGGTGCTGAAGGTCAATGATCTGACACCAAATCTACATACTATAATTATGTGGAGAACAAAACAGGTACACATATAAAAAACACCATGCACATGGCCATATCTGCATTACAGACAGAAAATAAAGTCAGCTTCTCAATCCAGAGCAGGGCTGCTTACAAATTTAAAGTTACAAATGAGTGACTGCTAAAATGTAGATATGCCTATTTCTTGTATTTTTTTTACCACAGCCCCAACTGCAACCTAAACTGATGAATCTTAGTAATGGACCGTACAGTAAAGTACAGTCCATTAATACAAGTAAAAATTGCATTCATTTTATTGCATTTACTTGAAATACATGAGACAAAATTATTTGTGTATCATCATAACTCCTACCCCTCTGTTTATTGAGATTAGGTAGGAACACGAAAATAACAGTTTCCTGCTGGCAACTGTAGCTGCCAGTATTTTACTGTAAAACTTAGTTTATAATATTACATAAAGCACAGTATTGTAATATTTCTTCAGTAATAAACTGTTGTTATAGATTACAGTAGGTAAACTGTAGAAAAAACAGTTACATGCTGGCAGCTTTCTCTGCCAGTGTTTTATGTAATTTAATGAGGAAATTTGTTACAGTGTACTGTTCCATTATATACCATTCTTAATTATTGCAGATTTTAATGAGTTTGCTTATCTGATTGTAAACATGCAGTAAATTATTTTAAAGGAGAATTAGGCCTCTTGTGCGTTTAACCCACAAAGTCTGCAAAAAGCTATATACTTGAAATAAAGAGGTGAAGTCTCTCCCCTTCCAGTGTGCCCCAGTAACAACAATGCAAACAAAAATTGCTTTGATGATGAGGATGACAACAACAACAACAACAACAACAACAACAACAATAATAATAATGGAGTAATACAGAAATACTGGCAGTGAGAATGTAAGCAATAGGTTACTATTATCATCGTCATCATCACTATTGTCAGCCATCAATAGCAATGTCAGCAACTACAAACAAAAAACAACAGCTACAACACTAGTAGTAATAACCATAACATTAGTGGTAATGGTAAGATATAGTAATAGAAAGACTACGATTGCTTGCACACTAAAATTAAAATTAACACACAGTTAGTGAAACCTGACACGCAAGGTGCAAAATTTCAGCCCAGGTCTGCATGACTACTATAAGCATATTTTCAGCCACACACTTTGTGCAAAATACTAAACACGGTTTGCAGTTACAGTTTTTTACAATTGCTGAAACACAATTTTGCAAACAGGGCTCATTTTCTCAAAACACTACACACAATTTACACAACCACACACATAAGTAGCAGAACACCTCAGATCTTTTGCAAAATGAAACACTTCATTCAAAACCATACAAAAATGAGTAAAAACCCAACTTTGTCACCATAAGCACACACATGCCTCATACGATCTGATTTCAGTTAAACATCGCTGTGCTCAATCTAAAACACATTTAACATTTCTACTTTTTTATGAAATAGTCTGGGTTTTTTGTTTTTTTAGATGTTGTTATGGCCGCAGTTTCCAAACTTTTTTGGGTTGCTCCTCTTTAGATGCTGAAAATCATTGTTGCAACCAATGTTGCACATTTGATAAATATTGTATATATATATATTATATATATATATATATATATATATATATATATATATATATATATATATATATATATATATATATATGTATATATATATATATTTTAGTTCTCATGCCTGACTGGAGAGTTTACAGTTAAGCAGGTAAGTGTCTGTACACCTGACGGCAATGTTTGATCCATTGTTTGAATTGTGTGGTAATTGTGTGGTATTTTGAAAGGCAGTGTTTTGTAAGGGACATATTAGATTTCTGTGTCTAATGTAGAGAAATGTGTTTAGTGAGTTGAAAACACTGTGTTTAGGTTTTTCAAAAAATGTGAGGCTGAAAATGTGCTTATAGCTGAGAATGTGCTTATAGTATACCACTGAGCTGAGGTTTTGCTCCTTCAGTATCAGATTTCACTAACTGTGTTATTTTTAATTTTATTTATTTATTTATTTTTTCTGAAAGGGGTCATGCCAAAAAAGTTTGAAACCACTGCCCTAACAATATCTCTAAAAAAAAAAAAACTTAAAAAGCAGAAATGCTGAACGTGTTTTAGATTCAGCACAGCAATGTGTAACTGTTTCAAACAAAATCAGATCAGGGCGCTACTGAGTCACTGATGGAGTAAGACGCACCTTCAGAGCTCCTGTAGAATTCCTACTAATTTCTTATTTGAACGACGCTCATCATCCCAAATTGCACGAAATACGCACAAATATACTATCAATAAACTAAAGTACAGTAATAGGTCAGGAAAATTCACGGATGGCATCAAACCTTCAAAATATAAGTATGACGGCCCGTCCGCCACAAGGCCCAGCGCCTCTCGGGAAAAGTTCAAACAACCCAGAAGAGGCCCCACCCACACCCACGGAAAAATCTGTCATGGACATTGGATCGGTCAAAGCTGATATCCTTTCCTCCTTAAGAAAAGACGGTTATGAGGTTATAAGAGAAGAGCTGAAGAATGCCTTAGCAGATGATTTTGAGTCCCTAAGAAACGAAAAGGCTGTTAAAACTGAAGTCAGTAATAACACAGGTGCAATGCGCACGGAAATTGACCAGGTGAAGGCTAATATGCAAGCCGTTGAGGAGGGTCTGTCTACTTGGTCTGATGAAGTAGTGTCAGTGCAAACCTTGGTAAAGGGCCATGAAGAAGCAAGTGTAAGTTTTAAAAGAAAAGTGTGAGGACTGGAGAGGATGAGAAGGGGAACATACGGATTGCGGGGTACCTGAGCAACCAGGATCAAGCTCCCCACGGCTGTTACCAAACTTCTCAGAGAGCTGTTGCAGATGGAGGAGGTGCAGGTCGAGCGTCACAGCAGAGTTTGATGCAGAGAAAGCCGGGACAAGCCATGCGTAATCATGGCAAGACTACATAATCAGGAGACGCCGTGGACATCCTGAGGAAAGTTCGTACCACAGTTCAACTACAACAGGAACTGACGCAATATTCCTGGATTACACAGCCAATGTCGTAAAGCCAGGGCGGCCTTCACGGAGGTCAGGAGAGTTCTCTGGGGCAGACCGGTAGTCTGCTATGGCATCCTCTTCCCTGCTAGGTTCTGCATCTCCTACAACAACAAGGAGAAGGAGTTCATGGATGCTACCAAAGCCATGGATTACGTAAAGAAAAAGGTCATCCCAATCACGGAGACGGAGAACTGACTGAACTGGATGTATCCTTAATTGAGAGGTATCACATGAACATGTTTACATATATATACATATATATATGTATATACATACATGTATGTATATGTATATATATATTAGGTGTTTCACAATTCTCCAAATCCTCGATCGTTTTGATTTTCGATTTTAGGGTCACGATTCATTTTGATTCTCAATTTTTTTCTTTTTCTTACAGCACAGAGGCCTATGCCATTTTTAGACTAGTCTAGTCTACGATCATTGGTTTTATTAGTGACTCTTTGGTTTCAGCAGTGCACTACTCATAAAATACAATGTGCAACAAAACAAAATAAATAAATAAAAATATAACAGTCATGTCCAAAGTCATGGAACAATTAGAGCCTAACAAACTATATCCTAACAGTTGAACATAAAAAAAAAAAGTAGTTTGGACTTTTTGTCCCCTAAGAATGACTTTGTCATTTTTACATTCTTCTTCAAGTTTTTTCTTTAACAAAGATATGTTGTTATCTTTATCTGGAGAGAGAGATGCTCTTTAAGTTATCAAAATATTAACTATTTACATATTTATGGCCAGACAAGACAACTGTTATTTTTGATTTGTCATTATTGACGAGTGTGCTGTGACGGTGATGTAACTCTCAGTTGCTCTTGAGGTGCAGCCATCTGTTAAAACATTCTGCAACCACCACCAACTTTTTCTTTAACAACGCATACATCAGAGCAACACTTTTGTTGTAAGATGCGACCTGCTGGGCATACTGTAGCATGCTCAAGTATGCTAATTAAATGTTTAAATCCAGCGTTTTCCACCACCGAATAAGGCTGCAGGTCTGCTGCTGTCATCGATCCTCTCTTTGATTTTGATGCTCGAGACCATGACGTAATTTCGACACCCCTAATATATATATATATATATATATGTATATATATATATATATATATGTGTGTTTTCTATCCGTCTTTATGTATGTTTTCTATCCGTCACCAGCATTTAGGCCAATTAGGATTCAATTATATACGGCCCGCAAGATAATTTCATTTTCACTGAAAACTGAATAGCTGTCTGCTGTTGCTAGAACCTGGGTTGATGACACTATTATGAATGGCCCGTCGGTAAATAGCACTCACCACTCATACTACAAGTCCCACAATGCACTGCGTCAGCTGCCGCGCAACTCGAGAAATAAATCAGCTTGCAGTCGAGAAGACGTGAGCTTCTGTCAAACGACAATGTAAACAGGTTTGTCTGTTTAGGCAACTGACTATATGAGGAGGGAGATGAGCGAGTGCTGATGGAGATGCAGCTCCACCTGGAACCAGGTAAAAGTAAAAATAAGGCTGACCCACAGCAGAGAGAGAGAGAGAGAGAGCGTGTCAATATGGACAGACGTGTCGACTTGATATAAAAACTTTATATGATCATGAATCATAATATTAATGTATACTTATGTGGTGCGTGATTTTTTTTTACTCCAAGTCTGATTTGTGTACTTTTAAATACTTAATTGCTGCATTATTGTAAGTCATGATGAAGAGTCCAGACTCTGTCTCTCCTCTTCATCTCCTCAGTGTGTGTCAGTGTGCAGTTTAACCTTTTCCTAAAATACTGCTGGTTCTGTGGTGTTAAATTTTAAATCTGAAGCCTGCAGAACCATAGAAGCTACAGTTGACTTTTCTATTGAAGTTCTCAGTATGCTTTGCCTTAATGTTAAATTGAGCAGGTCAATATGTGCATCTGTACCTGATGGACTGATGGGTTTGTAAATTATTATATGAGCATATTTTTATGTCAAATGCAGAGCCATTGAGGGTTTGCATGATTAAAGTGTGTGATATCTGTGTGCAGACAAAAGCAAGCATTTTCAAAAAGGTTGTTGCAGTCTGGCTGTTCAAATTATATTTCTGAATAAAACATAGTCAGTTTTAGACAGTTTAATAAATGTTAATCCTGTTTGGCCCGCGACTTAGACTGTGTTTTAAATTTTGACTCTTCTGGATTGAGTTTGACACCTGATTTAGGCCATGTAGAACTGGAAAGTTAGTTAAGGGAAAGAGGAGGGGTAGGAAAATGCAAGCTTCTGCTATTGCCTGTGTGTGTGCATGTCATCTGATTGTGCACTCTGGCGCTCTATATGTGCATACAGGGTGCCTGCTCAGCATAGCTGTTCTTTCTTCCAGCCTGGGACTCTGTCCCAAAGAACTGACTGACACTAACGTGGGTGGAGTTCATGGTTTACCTGGTGCTCTGTCGGTTTTGTTTGTGCAGATCCCATTGTTCCCCAGGGATCCTTTAGAGGTATATTGGTATATTTCTTTGCATTGTCTTCCTATCGTTTCATTTTTGATATTCCATGTACCCACATTACCCACCCCTACTACTACAAACACTTACACTTTCTCTTAATGGGACTGTGGAGCCTCTAACATTGTAAGTTATAACTTTAAGTGACCTCATGACTACAAAGAATAGTAACTTTGAAAAATGCTGGAATAGGCAGGCAAGTATAATGGAGATAGGTAAAATGGGATACTGTATCTATGCGAATGATTGTATGAGTGTGAATGAAAATCCTTAATCAGCTAAGAAGAGCTAACTGTCAAATAGCATTCTTACAAGAGACCCATCTACCAGAAACAGAACATGAGAAGCTAAAAAGATCCTGGGTAGACAGTATTTTACTCATCACACCAATCTGGGAGAAAGAGGGCGTATGTATTCTGATACATAGATAGGTCAATTTTACACCAATTAAAATTCATAAAGATGTTAGAAGTTAGATTTATTTTGGTAAATGGATCTATAGATGGAATACAGATCTCTCATGAACATATATGCACCAAATGAGGATGAGCCTGGCTTCATCCGCACAATATTCACTACAATACTACAGCACAGTGTTGGTATCCTACTGCTGGGAGGGATTTCAACTGTGTTATGTCTCAGCTTAAGGATAGGCAGCCCTCAAAAGCTCCTACTTCCAGAATGAGTAAAATGCTTAAACACCTTTCAATAGAATCAGGGATAGTAGATGTTTGGAGAAGTAAATTCCATAAAGGTAGAGATTTTACTTTTTATTCCCATAGACATTCATCCTATTCCATTTACCTTTTTTACCCCCAATGCAGAGTTGCACAGGATAGAAAGCAAAAGATTTTATCAATTACCACCTCTGACTAGGGATGGGGATCGTTAATTTTATTGATGTCGATACCATTTTCGAGTCTGCTTAACGATTCGGTCCTTATCGATACCACTATCGATACTTAGGCTATTATTTTATTAGAAATACGAGACAACCATAAATTGTAAATAAATTTGTTTTATATAATACTACTACTACTACTACTACTACTAATAATAATAATAATAATAATAATTATTATTATTATTATTATTATTATTATTATTATTATGTATATACATTATGTATAACTTTCTATTCTATTTCACTATGCCTTAATTTTCTGCGGAGAGCTCAAATGGGGCAGAGGTTGTTTTCCTTCCCAACTGAATAACGTTATCAAGGGACGCTAGCTGAAGTGCTAATGGCTCAGCCCATCTAAGTTAACGCTAGCTGCCTCTCTATGCAACCGTCTTCCTGTTTGTCAGTCTGACAGGTTGTTTTGCCAATGTTAGTAGTCGGCAGCAACCGAGTGAATAAACAAACGATTACAAAATGAAAGATTCCATAAAAGAAATGTGGTTCGGGAACTACTTGTGCTGTAACGTTAATTGGTGGAAGGAATTCAAGAAAGCACCCAAACGAATGGTTAGATCGAGAGTGCTACGACCACAAAACAGCCACGAAGAGGTGCCGTTAATGTCCATGCCCTCCTATGTTAACTTTTTTCGCAAGCCGAATACGGATTTGGACTCACGGGCATGGTTGAATGCTTTGAATTTAAAGAAACTACCCCGCAAAGTTTTCGTTTGTTCGCACTACTTCGTTGATTAAAAAAACGGGATAGAGCCAGGTTAAGCTAAATAAGCTAGCGCTAAACTGGCAACTAAGACGAGGGGATGTTTCACTGGACATGACACAGAACATGAGAACTTCCATGAACGAGTCAACTATCTTATTCTAGCTAGAAGGCTGACACGGTGGATAATGTGGACTAGTTGTGCTTGTTGGATTATCACTTGTATTATTACAAGCGGGACTTGCTACTAGGTTTGGGGTGCATCTGGCAGCATGGACAAGTTACCTTGCGTGGAGGACTGGCCAGGTCCTGCAGTTACAGGTGAGCGTGTTTTAAGACGATCAAATGTGCTGCATTTGGGCTTCAACTGGTGGATAACAACAAGATGCTTATGCATCGAGGTTGTGTTTCCACCCTTGCACAAGATGATTTTCGAGCAGATGTTGCATTTTGCGTGTTCTTTGTCTTTCACTTTCGTGAAATGTAACCACGCAGCGGACCGTTTGACTCGCTCTGCCATGTTTGCTTTGAGAATGAGCGTGTGAGTTACGCGACAGCACATTTAATTGTTTGGCAGCGTTGGCGCCTGGCGAATTCTTTCCAGGCATTGTAATCGATAGGAGTATCGATAAGCTCAGATGTTATTGATTTTCGGGTTTTGAGAAATTGGGAACCGGGTCTATATAGAACCGGGTCTCGATCCCCACCCCTACCTCTGACCATGCGCCTCTTGCATTGACATGGGACATAGGTCATAGGCCAACAACCAAATACTAGAGATTAAATGCATCACTTTTAAATGACAAGGAATTTACCACATTTGTAACAACTGAATTGAGTAATTACTTAGATACTAATGCTACACCTGAAATATCACCTCTCATTCTATGGGACTGCACTAAGGCATATATCCGAGGTCGCATTATTTCATTTACAAGCGTGAAAAAAAGGAGAAGGGAAGCAAAATGAATTGAACTGGAAGATAAAATAAGACAACTTGAGCAACAACACAAAAGGACACCAACCTCCAGTCTGTTCAACATTCTTAAACAAGCATGCAGATATTTAGACAGTAGGGGTGGGCGATATGGGAAAAATATCATATCACGATTTTTTTATTAGAAAATCACGATTTCGATTTTATCATGATCTTACATGTATTTATATTATGTATTATGCTATGTATTTAGATTTACATTTACTGTTTTTACTTTGCTTTCTACTTTTTTTTCAAGCACAAAGGTAAAAGTAAAGGTAGTAATGTCTGAAAAAACCACAAACAGAAGATGTTACTAACTCTTTTAACTGAAACAGTCACCAGAATGTTTTGTTAACATGTTAAAATCACAACATTTTTCTTCTGGAGCAGGACAGACGCTCCCAGACCCCCAACAGGGGACTGGTTTACCAACATGCCACCTTTTTCTCCTCTTATGAGTTTGCAGGTCTGTATTTAGTAATCAAAAAATACCAACAAGAATACCATTAAAGTACAACAACAGCAATAAAAATGTTGATTTTTAAAAAAAGGAAACAATAACATGCAAGGTTTTTAAATTGTAATTAAGTAAAAACACTAATACCACAATGTAAAAATACCTAAGTAAAGAATCTGAGTATTTTTTTCATCACAGCAGGTCAGTGATCAGTGTTCCAGTGACTCTCTGTGGATCAGTGAATAGTTTTATTTATGGCGGCCCGCCACATTAAAAACATCGGCACCATGACATTAATTTCTATTTTTGGAGCTGCACACCTTTTTCGCTCATGTCTAGAAGGTAACTCTTTATTTGCGCAACTCTCGCGAGATTTGTGTTCGTTATTTCTACTAAAATAATCAAACTCGCGCGATCTTTCGCAGGTCTAGGGTTCCCTTCTAGACACGACCCTCTGTCTCTGTCAAACTAATGACAGCAGACTGTCTTTAAACAGCACGATGTTACACTCTGCAGTATTTCACACAAAGACTTTATTTGTGTGGACATCCAGGTTTGGTTTGTCACCAACTTTGGCATTTTTATGTTTTTTAATCAGTCCGAGAGGACGACGGCATCCGCAATTGATTAGTGATCAGTCTGTCCTCCTCTCCTCCCTCACCTGTTCACTCTGCTGTGAGAAGGTCTGAAAGTTTCTCACAGAGAAACACAGACTCTCCTGTTTTACATATAGACAATTGTTTAATTTTATAAGAGCATCTGGTTGATGTCGATGTCATTAACCATCACGTTAGTTTCGACTGTTGTAATAAACTCCGTCATTAACAACAGTCTGCTCCACACGCAGCTTCTCTGCAGTTGGTCTGTGCGTTTCCTGATCAGATAAACCAGCGCCGGAAAGACTAGAAAAGTTGCGCCAGTTAAAATAGAAGCGTCCCGTCAAAATTTAAAATCTCTTAATAGTTTATTGGTTATAGGTCCGGGTCTGTATAGGACGGCGTGTGGGTCCGCCTGTTAGGGACCCCAAACGATCCATACGATCTCCTCACTTTGGCAGATCGTCTACACGTTCTAATCCTTCACGATCTAATATCGTCATATCGCACACCCCTATTAGACAGTCTAATTACAGAAAAGATTGAGGGCAATTTAAGGTTTACAAATCAGCACTACGAAAATGGCAACAGGGCAAGCAGATTGTTGGCATTAAGACTTAAAAAACAGCAATCATCCCACACTGTTCAGAAACGTATGTATAATAATTCAACATTTACAAAACCTGATGAGATTTCATATTCATTTGCAGAATTTTATAAATCCTTGTACAGAAACGCAATTAAAGGAGCTGTCGGAGCCTATGGCAAAAGAGTTGGAGGAACCAATTAAGGAATCAGAAATACAACAGGTAATTTCTACCTTGAAAAACAATAAAAGTACGGGCCCTGATGGGTATATTAATGAGTGTGTTACAAGGCATTTAAAGAGATAGTTTCACCTTTATTATTAAAAGCCTATCATTATGCGTTACAGTCTGGAACCATGGCCCCCTCCTGGAAGGAGGCGTCAATAGTTGTAATACATGAAGAAGGCAAGGACGCCACCAAATGTGAATCATATAGATCTATATCATTGCTAAATGCAGACCTACACATATTAACAGCCATTTTAGCTAGATGCGTCAATAAAATCATTACTCAGATTATTCACCCTGACCACACTGGGTTTATTACTAGTAGATACTATGGGATTGCTAAATTTAATGACCCACCCAAAAGTTAAGGAGAAGGAAGCTATGGTATTATCTCTTAATGCCCAAAAGGCATTTGACCAAGTGTCCTGGAAATACCTATTTCAAACACTGAAACGATTCCAGTTTGGCCCCAACTTTATAAAGTGGATACAAACATTATATTCTGACCCACAAGCTGCAGTTAAAGTGAACGGGTTTTTATCAGACTGATTTGCCCTTGAATGCAGCTGCAGACAGGGTTGCTCCCTATCACCCCTACTATTTGATATCTGTATTGAACCACTAGCGCAGCTTATTAGAGACGACAGCAACGTAAAGGGACTGACAATAAATAGTGAACAACATAAACTATCATTGTATGCAGATGATGTTCTTTTATACCTTACTGACAACAACAATTCCATACTTAAAGAACCTTATTTCTCTGGCTATAAAGTGAATGTGGACAAAACAATAGCTATGGATGTAGGTGGCAAAATTTCACAAATGGTCAAGCTTCAGAGCGGTTTCAAAAGAAAGCATCAAATATCTCGGAATTCAAATCCCCCCATCATTAGAAAAGTTATATGATGCAAACTATAAAATTACAAATCAAAACATTAGCAAGGATTTAGACCGATGGTCAACACTTTCACTATCTTTGTTCAGCCAGATTGAAAGTGTACGCATGAATGTATTGCCTAAGCTACTGTATCCATTTCAGATGCTACCTATTGATATTCCTAAATCTACATTTGATAAATTGGATAGGCTCATTTCAAAATGTATATGGCAAGGAAGGCAACCAAGAATTAGACTAAAAACATTGCAGCTTCTTAAACCACGCAGAGGACTCAAACTCCTGAACTTAAGATATTATTTTTGGGCTGCACAGTTAAAATCCTTAACAACATGGATCCAGGATCTTTCCTGTACATGTTGGCTCAACATAGAAAAAGATTTATGTGAATGGTCCCTACAGATTCTGCCTTTCCTAGATGTCCCCTTATAGGAAACTCAAATGGGTGAATGGACCAGAGCCACAATTAAAATTTGGAGGAAAATAAAACTGTCATTAGGACTGCCTAAAGCAATATCAGCAGATGCAGGGTTTAGAAAATTGGCAGAGCAGTCTCACTAATTTACATCAACTCTGCAAGGATCATGGCCTTAAGTGATTTGAACAGTTAAGGGAGGAGTATATGCTTCCTAAAACAGATTTTTTCAGATATCTACAATTAAGGGATATTCTAACAAAACATAGGGAGTTGAATAAAGTGTTGGACCCCACTCCAGTTGAGGAGTTTTTGATAAAAGTACAAACAGGAAATGGGGGTAAGGAAGTGGTAGGTCATTTTTATCATATACTTTTAAGCATGACTCTTAATAATACATTACAGATAAAAAGGAGATGGGAAACTGAATTAGGTACACACATAACACAGGATGAATGGGAAGAAGTATGTTCTGGTGCTCACTTAGTAACCAATTCAAACACTTGGAGGGAATTCAGATGGAAGGTGGTGATGAGGTTCTTTCAGACACCAGAAATAGTGGCAAAAATGGGCTCACAATGTTCAAACAAATGTTGGAGAAATTGCGGTACACAAATTAGCAACAATATTCACATACTTTGGACATGCACAAAGTTAAGTACATTTTGGAAAGAGATTTTTGATGCACTTAAGATCATATTTCATCAAAATCTCACAAAAGATGCAAGAACCACACTTTTGGGTCTAACCCAAGAGGTCATTGAGGGAAGAGCAAAAAAAAAAAAACCTTTTACAAATATTGACAACAACAGCAATTAAATGTGTCACAATCAAGTGGTTAAACCCTGACCCTCCAACATATAATATGTGGATTGAGAAGGTATTGGAAATTTACCAGATGGAACAGATAACGTACTCCTTGAGACTTCAAAAATAAATATTTAAAAAAAAAAAATGGAGCCCTGTTGTTGCCATACTAACATAGTGAAGTGATTGAAATCCACATGCACACCCTACAGTACATATGTATCTTTTTACCTGATTCACCTCGTGAAGCATACATTACACTCATGCCACTATGCATTTACATGCAGTTCCTCTCCCTGACCTTTACCTGTTATTTTATTTATCCATTTACTAATTCAATTCAATTTTTCTTAGTATTTTTTGCTCATTATTCTTTTTTTGTTTTTGTTTTTTTTCTGGGTTTTTTTTGTTGGTTTTTTGGTTTTTTTCTTCCTTTTTCTTTTTTGTTTAGCTTTGTTTTGTTTTCATAATTTATACCTTTGTTGTATTTCAAAATTAATACTTGATGTGCTTGTTTTGTTTTAATTTGTCGTGGTTTGTCTATAAGCCACACAGATACAGCTGTAAAGATAAAAAAAAGGCAGTATGGAGACACTGAAAACGATTGTATAACTTACTGGAATTGAAATAAAACCTAAGTTAAAAAAAAAACCAAAACAAACAAAAACAAAATCAGATCGTATGAGGCATGTGTGTGCCACATGCTGACAAAGTTGGGTTTTCACTCATTTTTGTACAGTTTTGAATGAAGTGTTTCATTTTGCAAAGGATCCAAGGTGTTCTGCTATTTGTGTGTGGTTGTGTGAATTGTGTGTAGTGTTTTAACATCATGAGACCTGTTTTCAAAATTGTGCTTAAGTAATTGGAAAAAACTGGAAAAGGAGAAGTGAAGAAAGAGCTCACAGTTGTGATCATTACTGCTGTCTATATTTCACTGGATGCTAATGTTCGCATAGCTCTCTCCTATCTGACACCATAAACAGAAAGCAGCTGTCTCATCCAGATGAAGCTTTCATTGTTGCTGGGGACTCCAACCAAGCTTGCTTAAAGACTGTATTGCTGAAATCTTAATAAATTCTACATGACTTTAAAGGGCAGTTTTCTGTGATTATTTGTGTATATGTGTTGTGGTAACAGCTGGTTGGGAAGGTCATCGCTCGGATTTCACGCCTCTTTTGAGACTGCATTCACGGCTCATTTATTAGTCCCTGGTCACAGGGTGGTGCCCCATTATTATTGATCAATATTAACAGTTTTATCTATATTAACATTATTACTCACAATAATATTATTAATATCTACTAATAACTGAGATTATTTTTTCATAATGCCCATCAGCCCTGAAAACAGGTGGCCATCTGTCATCGTCAGTGACAATGACAATGACAAGCCACTGCTTGTCATGGACTTCTGGTCCAAGGTGGCCGTGACAGCGACTCTAGGTCCCAAAGATAGGCAGCCACCTGTCCTGGTCTATGATAATGACTCTGGGCCCAAAGACAGGCAGCCGCCTGTCATGGTAAGTGACAACAAATTCTGGTGCCAATGACAGATGGTGGCCTGTCGTGCTCAGTGATGATGATGCTTGGCTTCAACTACAGGTTGCCACATGTCATGGATTGGTATCAGATAATGCTAAATGAAAATGTTGTTTCTTGCATATCCTGAATGCATCTTCCAATAACATTGCCTCTTCTGCTATTCTCTCAGTAGTTGCAGAAAAGGCCTTTAATCGCCTTCGATTAAATGGAAAGTATAAAAATAGAAGTTGTATGGGTGTGGGATCTAACTTTACTACCATGATTAAAACAACGTACTCATATCCCTCAACAAGCGTGTAAGTAATAAAATCAATCCTTTTAACATTTCAAGATCTTCCAGACGAGAAGGCCCACTTTCACATATTATTATTTATTATTTATTTTACAAAGATTCTTTGGCACAGGCCATGAGACAATCAGCTGACACTGACCCAATTACAATTAAATCTACAAACCATTATTTAACTGTACTTCCAGATGAACTCTTGTTGTTTTTCTCAAACATCAAGCAGTCTCTTTCATGTGCCCTTTGAATATTACACAAATTATACAAATTTAGCTATATTTCAAATTAGGAAATAAATTATGCTATTTTTTTCTTGTTTCCACTAGGAACATGAACATCCTTGCAGCAACTCATTTTAAATATTTTGATATAACTATTTATAGATACAGCTGTCTGTTTAAATAGATGGTTAATGATGATGGTTCAGTGGTTTAAAATACCTCTCTCATTGTCTCTCATATATATATATATCTCAGAGTTCCCAGAGTGGTCCGACATTTTCCCCAATTTAGAGGATTCTTCACGCTTAGTTCACCACAAATCTTATGGGGAAATATGAACTAAGGAAGAGGAAGACCACAGTAAAACAAATTAGCAAAAAAATCGAGGAAATGATGACAGGAGGAGCTGATGAAGTTGTTGGCACAGGTGAAGCTAATGAGCACATGGCCATGGACACCCTGCAGGCCAGCATTAGCACTATCCATACTGAAGTAAAGACAGGATATACAGACATGAAGAACAAACTAAATGCTTTCCGTGAGACAATCAAACAAGACATGAAGGAAGAGCTTGGGAATTTTAAATAAGAATCCACCAGAAACTGAGTGAGATTGGGACAGAACTGAAAATTACAGGGGCCAGGTGGGATGAAGCAGAGAAACGTGAGGTTGAAGAGTCGAACATCAATGCAAAAGACGTGCTTCTCCAAACTTTGCAGGAACAAGAATGCATTCAGTCCAAGTTAACAGACTTAGAAGCCCGTTCCCACAGGAACAACTGCATCTGCATCTTTGGAGTCCCCAAAGGGAAGTCCAAGTTTCAGCTCCCTGACATTGATCTTAAAATACAATGCTGCCATAGATCACTTGGACCCAAACCACTACCACAAGCCACTCTGAGATCCTTGATCGCTTGCTTCCTCGTCTACAGAACCAAGGAACTGGCACCGAACACCGCATGGAGAAAAAAAGAGGTACATCTAATCTACTATCTAATCTATTTTGACCATGATTACCCGGTAGAAATTATGAAAAAAAAGAAGGGAATATGCTCCACTGAGGATGGTGTTAAAAGAAAAGGGACTTAGGTTTCAGACACTGGCTCCTGCAAAACTCTGAATCTTTTATGAAGAAAGACCCACTACATATAACAATGTAAAAGAGGCTACGGAGGACATGCTGAGGAAGGGGATGCTGACAGCTGATGAAAAATCCACTGAGGGCACAACCTGTCGGCACACCCCGGGAATGCAAAGCTGTGACACCTCGCAAGAAACTGGGAGAGAACTCTAACTTGAACTTTAAATGTTAATGGACTGCAAATCCCGTCAAAAGGAACAAATTAATAACTAAAATGAAAAGAGAAAAACGACAAATATTTTTTGGGCAGTAGAGGGGTTGCAATATTAATCACAAATAAAGTAACATTCCAACTCACAGAATAGATAACAGATACAGAGGGACAAAATATTCCAGTAAAAGGATACACTGATCATAAACCAGTGACAATAAATCTGTACAGACCCCCAGGTAATGACAAAGTATTTATTAAGAAATTATTTAATATAATCATTGAAGACACCTCGGGGGGGTTTATTTGTGGTGGGGACTGGAATATAAAATTGCATCTGGATACTGAAGTTAAAAACACAACATTGAGGCCTAATACTAGTTTATTAAGTGTCCCATTGTGTAAAAAATATATTGAAAAGGAATTTAAGGATTACTTAGAACACAGTGACAATGATAAAGTATCTCCAAGTACTGTATGGGATGCAGCCAAAACAGTAATCAGGGGAAAACTCATAATGTGATCTTCGATTAAGAAAAAGGAAAAGCAGAAACAATTTAATGATCTATTAGATAAACTAAAAAAAAAAAATAGAAATTAGACATGTAGAACTGAATAACCGACAATTATTAGATCAGATAAATAAGACTAAACAAAATTTAAACAAACTATATGACAGTTTAGAGGAGGTGAAGGCTAAATTTACCAAACAAAGATATTATGATAATGGTCCAAGAGCTAAACAATTACTAGCTCAGAGGATAAGAAGGCAACAGGATGAATGATCCATTCACAAAATCCAAGATCCACAGTCCGATGAACTGTGTCTAGAAGAGATACAACGTTTCTTTGAAAATTACTATAAGGACTTGTACACACAACCAGATAGCGCTGGGTCCTCAAGCATTCAAAACTTTCTAAGTTTGCTGGCTCTACCATCCATTGGAACAGAACAGAATAAAATAATTACATGTGGAATAACAAAACAAGAATTTGATAATGCCATTTCACCAGAGGTGGCAAAAATACTCACATTCTTTACTTAAGTAGAAGTACAGATACTTGTGTAAAAAAAGACTCAAGTAAAAGTAGAAGTACTGATTCAACTCCTTTACTCAAGTAAAAGAAATAAAGTACAGGTTCTGAAATTTGCTTAAGTACAAAAGTAAAAAGTAAAAATGAATTTTTAACCTCAATGATGCCTCTTTTGATAACTCGGCAAAATTTAAAAAGTTCTAGGCTTACAAAATAGGATAGTTTTCCTCTTTTGTTAACAACCTGCACAGTGCTGGTACAGAGAAAAGAAAATCACTGGACACAGTCTAGTTTTGCTGCAAGCCAAATTTCCGACAGAATAATAAAAAGTGAACTGGACAGAGGTCCTGCATGACCACCTGGATAATTTTTTACAGTTTTGATACTCTCAATATTGAATACTATACTTGATGTATATTGCATTTAACAGAAATTGTATCATTTTAAACACTTAATATCGAAAAACTGGCAAAGTACTGACAACCTTACTTCACTCCAATGTGCAAATCAGTTTTCCATTTCAGCAACAGAACTTGAAACATTATAAACAACATAGAAACGTCAAGTCTAATCAAGTCTTCTTTCTTTTGTTAGAAATTCACTCATCTCTACAAGACTACCAAAATCTTTTATTGAGCCTCAGCACAAGCTGGTTCTCAAAGTTCTTTGAATCAAGCCGTGCCCTTTTGGGTCTGAAAATCAGTCCTGCAGTGCTAAAAAGCCTCTCGCAGGCAGCTGAGGCAGGTAGGGGTGTGTTGAGCTTCAGTGACAAATTGCACACTGCTGGGAAAGATTTCAGGACATCCATGGTATCAGCTGGGCAGGCCAGGTAGGACTCTAGCTGCTTGGAGTTCTCCTGAGCACTGTCCTCCTTGATGGCGGAAAAGAAGTCCTCCTCCTCTGAAGAATGAGAAGTGTCACTTGGATGCACCACAGGTTGCTCCTTCAGATGACTTTTGATGAAGTCAAGGCCTGTGGAATACAAAACCAAAGAAGGACTTTATGATTTCCCCATAAACATCAGCTTTGTAATACCTAGATTAAAAGAATAGCCCATGGAATTAGATTACAATATTTGACAATACTTATACAATAAGGGTACATACAAATCATATACTTAAGTAATACAGGGTGTATAATAAATTCCTGCTGCTCACCATTAAGAAATGATCGCATCACTATACTTTTATGTGACTAGCTCTCATGATCATCAGCTAAGAAATGTTAATTGACAGTTGCTTCATACATTATATGCTATCAATTAGCTGCATTACAGTTGCATAAATGTTTATTTCAGACATGTATTTGCTCAGCCTCAGTGCCTCTTCTCATAGAAATATGAAGCTATATTTTTTATCAGATTGGTTGTCAGATGCAAGTATTTACATAGAACAAAAATCTATAAATACAGTTACATAAATAAACTTTTATGTAACTGGAATCCAGCTAACTTGTTGCACATCAACTGATGTATGAATAAACTGATTTCAATTAATGATCTACTAAGTGTACCAAGTTTTAGGATGTCATTGTCACTTGTCCAACATGTCTGAAACGCCTTTCAAATCCTGCTTGAAGAGCATCTACCAAAGGCCCACAGAACTTGGAGGAAAGTCGAAGGTGCTGGAGCTTAGTCTTGAGTAGTGTTATTGTGGGTACCAGCCATCCCATCTGCACACTGGCCTGTCCCTGAAGAATACCAACCGCCTTTGCAAATGGGCTCATCGTCTTCACATATTCTGCGAGAAAAGCAATCTCAGCAGGAGTGAACCTGTCAAATGACAAAATTCAAAACAACACATCAGCGGCTACAAAAAGTCAAACATGTAACACATGACTAATTTCTGTATTTGTTACACACACACACACACACACACACACACACACACACACACACAGATTTTACATAAATATATCTAAAAAGTGGAATATGTATTAATAAATAATATTATATATTACAGTCACTAGGTTATGAAAATTAAGTGGTATGGTACTTAGATGGGAATTTTTAGAGTACTGCACACAGCTGTAATGGCTCCTTCTCCTTGTTCTCTCATGATCCTTACAATCCTCTCCACAGCCAGGAAGAGAGAATTCCACCTCGTCTCATTTGGCCTCAAGAGCTGGAGTTTGCATTTTTCTTCAATTATCTCTGCAGCTGCAGTGGATCTACCGCTTTTGTTCCATAGACTCCAGCACTTTGAAAATGCTGAACGAGAGAGTCTCTTGTAGATGGTGTTGGCATTTGCTTCTGAAGCATCAACTGTTGACACCAGGTTCAGAAGGTGGCAGGCACAGCAGTGATGCTTTGGCAGTTGGTATTCCAGGTCATCATCTTCATCCAACATGGTTCCAGCTTCAACAAACTCAAGATCCACAACGTTTTCCCCCTCTTCCTCTTCTTCGCTGTTCTCTCTTTCTGCTGTTTCACTCAGCCTTGCCCCCTCAAGTGGTTCTTCATTATTATTTTCATCCAGCTCTCCATAGACTCGAAAAGCTTAATAAAATTAGAGCCATTATCAGTAGTTGTGCGCACAATCTTGTCACGGATGTTGTACTCTGTGTGTATGTCCTTAAGGGCACCAGCAAGTGCAGAAAAAGTATGTGATCCTTTAAGCTGTTTGCATGCTAGGGCAGCAGAGCATCTCTCCATTGTTTCAGGCTCTATCCAGTGTGCTGTGACACCAATGAAACTTCGTCTGTGTGCAGTCCAGCAATCGGTAGTGGTAGCAATGAACTCAACCTCACTCATGGCAGCCTTCAGATTATTCTTCATTTCCAGTGTTGCTTTCTCAACTTTGGTTTTCATGGTACCTCGGGACATTACAACCACATCTGGTCGTAGGTGATGCACTAGAGTTTTAAACCCCTGCTGTTGGACAATATTGAGAGGGTGCAGACCTTGAACAACAAAGTTTATAATGGCATCATCCACACTTTTTTGTGACACTCTTTTGGTTTCCCACAGTTTAAGTTGTTTGGATGGGCCTTCATCTGAGGTTGATTTCCTCTTCAAAGTAGGTGAAGTGAGGTCTTATACCTCTCCAGGTGATTTACGTGCTTTCTCTAGGAGTGACATATACACAAAGAGAAGAGAAAAGTAGTTCAGTGGACAGAATTACAACTGTTATATAAATGTTTTCTTCGGGAGGAGTTGCCATAGATGACTACTAGCACACAGGGGACGTTAGCCTTCAGGGCTTTCAGCCTTTTCTGCCAGAAAACGTATTTATTTTAACCCAAACCACCATTTCACCCTAAACCTTCCCAAGAGGGGCTTTCAGGCAGACAGCCCTGCAGAGAAACATCTCCCAACAGTGGCACGATGGCAATGAATTGAGGGTTATCTGGGGTTTTTTTAGACGAGAGCTAGCTAGTGTTAGCTCAGGCCTGCATGCTGCTAATGCTATCAAAACAACGTGTTCCCATAGCATTGCTAATGTTGTTAACTGACCTACAGAACATGCTAAATTAGCTAATGATAACAACTGAAAACACACTTTTACCTGTATGTGTTTTTTCAGATTTGACGGAGAATTCTTGAACGCCAGAAGCTTGTGGTTTTTAGGTTGGCACAAGACACAACGCATTCGCCATGAATCATTCTTGGAGCCGACAACATCAAAGAGTTCTCTTAAATAAGACCACGGATGGGGAATGTTTTACTCCTCCGAATCTCTTCTGTCATCGTCAGCAATGTTTCCTGCTTCACTTTCTTCGTCCATGACGCTCCTGGTGTTTTTCTCTGTCACAAACTGTACACTCACTCAACTCGCCTCGCCTTCTCTCCGCGGTTGATTTTCCCTCTCTGTGTTGTTACATCTTTTACGTCATGTCGTCATCCGCAGAGGTTGAAACAAGTAACGAGCCAGTTTTGAGAATGTAAGGAGTACAAAGTACAGATATTTGTGTTGAAATGTAGGGAGTAAAAGTAAAAAGTAGTCAGAAAAATAAATACTCAAATAAAGTACAGGTACCTGAAAAATCTACTTAAGTACAGTAACAAAGTATTTGTACTTCATTACTTCCCATCTCTGCATTTCACTACTCAAACAAAATACCAGGTGCAGATGGATATACCTGTTTTATACCTGGAGTGGTATAAAACATTCAGGGAAATATTATCACCAATATTATTGAAGTGCTTCAATCTTATACTTAAAGGGGAAGTATCTTGGACACAAGCAATAATTTCTGTAATTCCAAAGATGGGTAAAGAGAAATTTGAGTGCAGTTCATATAGACCAATATCCATTCTAAATTTAGACTACAGACTGTTTGCTTCATTAATTGCAAAAAGATTAGATAACATAATTCCAGACATAATAGATGAAGATCAAACAGGTTTTTTCAAGAACAGACAGACACAAAATAACATAAGATGGGTTCTACACTTAATGGGCCATATGAGTAAAAATAAAGATAAATCTATTGTTCTCAGCCTTGATGCCAAAAAGGTGTTCGATTCTGTTAACTGGGAGTACTTATATTTAACACTGCAACAATTTGTGTGGTGCTCCTATAGCTCGGTTTGTAGAGCATGCGCACAAGGTGTTGAGGCTATTAGTCCTCTGCAGCGGCTGCTGGTTCAATTCCCACCTGCAGCCCATTTGCTGCATGTCATCCCCTCTCTCTCTCTATCCCCCCTCCTGTCATATCTTCAGCTGTCCTACCTCAATTAAGGCAAAAAGCCACAAAAATAATCTTTAAAAAAAATAGAAAACATTGCAACATTGGCTTTAATAGTTCAGTAATTCTATTATTAAAAAGGTTAGGATTAGGATTAAAGAGGTGGAATTTAAGATCTGCCTTTATACAGATGACATATTGATAACTCCCAGTCTGATTTGAGTTTACTTAAATTGATGTACTGTTTGAAAGCATTTGGTTGTAACCAGTGTTGGGCACGTTACTTTAAAAAAGTAATTAGTTATAGTTACTCACTACTTCTTCCAAAAAGTAACTGAGTTAGTAACTGAATTACTCTATAGTAAAAGTAACTAGTTACCAGGGAAAGTAACTATTTCCGTTACTTTAAAAAGAAGTTGTTGTATGTCAAAGAATTTGAAATTTTCTGAGCAGTATTCGAGTCAGTTGAATAGAGAAGAACAGACAGGTAGTTGTGTTATAGAACCTTGTAATATTTATTGCACCTCACCAGCAACAGATTTATCCTACACTTGAAGTGCAACAAAAATAAACAGTAAACAATATAATAAAATAACAATCAGCAGTAAACAATATAAAGTGAGTTTAATAAATTAAATCTAACTCTCACAACCGGTTTGTGTGTGAAAACACTGGCTCTGATTGGCTTACCATGACACATGACTCTAACCCTCAGCCAATCACAATCACTTCTATCGCATCTATCCAGGGGGTGCATTCAGGTAGCCTCGTCCCCCTCCTCCTCCTGTCAGCCTCAAAGCGTCTGCCGTCCTCAAGATGGAAGCAGCATTCTTGCTGGCTGACAGTGGGGGATGGGAACGAGGCTAGCATTCAGGTGTAGCAAACACAGAAACGTTAGCAAGCTTTGGAAAGCATTGTCTAATTGAATGAGCAGGGACAAACAGCCTGGAGTCATAAGAAGTACGTGCGCTATTCTCGAACCTGAACGCACCCCAAGTCTTGGATGACAAATAAACAGAGCAGAGTAGACTCGCTACGGCTGGTAGTTTCTTCAATTTATTCAGAGTAAGTAACGCACCGCTTTTGACCGTCAGTAACGGTAAGGCCTTGTAACGGCGGAAAAAATAATTCGTTAGATTACCCCGTTAGTGAAAAAATAACGCCATTACGTAACGGCGTTATTTATAACGGCGTTATTCCCAACACTGGTTGTAACTCAGAATATAAATTAAATACCCACAAAACACAAATCATCTCATATAATTATAGAAATACAAATATAATACAATACATATACATATTTATATTTGTATAACATATACAAATATAATATAATTTTTAAAACTTTAACTGGGATGATGACACTATTAAGTATTTGGGGATCAAAATTCCAAAGGATTAAATTTAATATTTACACTACACATTACTTGCCACTCACTAAAGAAATAAAAGCAGATTTGAACAGATGGACCTTATTACCATTGGACTTGGAATCAAATAGACATCATTAAGATGGATATTTTACCACAATTACTTTTCTCTTTCAATCAATACCCATAGAAATATCATCTAAACAATTTATTGAGTGGAAAAGAATGTTCTCTGGATTCATATGGCGGGGCCTAAAACCTAGGATTACGTATAGCACATTGCAACTGCCCAAAGAGGGGGGGACTATCTCTGCTGAATATGGAGAACGATTATAAATCAGCACAATTAAGATACTTGATTTATTGGTGTAACCCATATTACAGTGCTAAATGGAAAAAAAATGATTTAATTCAATTGGAAATACCACTTCAGACATTATTTGGTGATATAAGTCTATATTTATTGCAAACAGAAAGTCTAAATCGCTGGACAAAAACACCCTTAAACATTTGGTTTAATGAATGTCATAAATTAAGACTGGAAAATCAAATTAAATTGTTACAATGGGTGGCACAATATAAAGGATTTAAACCTGCCAAAATGGATGGACAATATAAATACTGGTCCTTTAATCCTCCCCTGTCAGAAATGAGACAGTATGTTGTTATACCTTTAGATAGCTCCCAAAAACTTAAAGATAAATGTTATTTAGAAAAACAAGACTTCTACAGGTACCTTCAGGTTAGAGCCCACTTTAATAGTAATATGAAAACAACAGAAGAATGCAACACAGACTTAATTAACATCTTGATTGATGCGTACAAATCTAAACTTGTCAAATCGCTATAATCTATTCATGTTTACAGTCACACAATGGGAGATCCACACATGTTAAAGCTAAATGGGAGAAAGAAGCTAAAATAACCATCTCAGAAGAGGATTGGCTGATCATTTGTAAAACCCAATTGAATACTTATAGTTCAGGTCTTTGGAGGGAATTTACATATGATTAAATTTTTCATCACTCCAAAAATAAAACAATTTCAGAAAGATCAGCCAAGATGTGGAGAATGCTGGAGGGAGTGTGGAAACCTCCAGGCAGTTCATTTCCACATCTTCTGGGACTGTTCAAAATTCCGACTTTACTGGGGGAAATAGTAAGAATGACTAATTCAATAATGAGTTTTGAAATTAGACATGATTTCTGTATAATATATCTTGGGAATATCACTACCATACTCAGCTCTAGTGAGTATCTGTGAGTATCTGATTAAAATAATGTTGGCAGCCAGTAAAGCTATAACAAGGATGTGGTTAACTAAAGACCCCCCAACAAAAGAGGCATGGATTGGTATTGGAAAAAATATATATAACATGGAAAAGCTAACTTTCTCACTGAATCTATGTATGGACAAATTTACTAATTACTGGAGTAAGTGGACACAAGCTAAAGTTAGTAACTTTCAATGTAGGATTTTGGAGTAAAACAGTCCCCTCTAATGTGTATCGTAGATAATAACAAACAAACAGACTTTGGACCTACGCATGCTTTGGAATTTTATGGAAATGCACTTTCAGTGCTCATTGTGTGGTCATACAAACAGATTTATTTTAATAAATCTTAATGACATTTGAATTTTGTGCCAAACTCAAACTTTTATGAACTTTCTGCTGACCTTTAGTTGAGATAATTTACTATTCTTCCTTAGATAAATATATAGTAAAAGTTAAAGTTAGACAAACTCAAAATTTGTTTTTCAAAATTTGGTAACAGTTAACTGTGAACCTGATTTGTTACTATTTTGTTGCCTTAAAATTAAATGGTTTACGCTATAATTTTTTAGATAGAACATTTTGGGGTATCTAAATTCAAATTTTTCTGAAGAAGAAAAGTAAACTATCTCAACAAAAGATCAGTAGTTGGTAAAACTTTTTCAAAACTGAATAATTACATTTTAGATGTGAAAGAATTTCCTCAGTGTTGGTCAACCCAGAGGTGAAGGACTTATTCTTACCCATCAACACTGTTGCAGCCCTTGGCATCAATAATGAATGCAGAGAGTCACCAAACGGGTGCAGTCATTTTAATTGGCATCTCTTCAAGCACTGTGAAACTACAAGTAAATAAAAAAACAAAGGTATAAACACAAATGTCAGTGTTTCACATAACACCAGTATAAACTAATTCTTACATTTTACAGTGTAATATTTACACTCACATGTGCATACACATCCTATTGACTGGTTCAGTCAACTCAAAAAATACCCATACACAGGTATACAAATGAAAGAGAATAATTAAATGCTCCGTGAATTAACACAAAAGTTTCCTGACATCAGAGAATAATACTACATGCAAAAAATAGCAATAGCATTTTATAACAACAACGATATATTTACAGTCCATAGTTTGAGCGTACGTACTTCGCTCCGTTTACCAAGGGTGCAAAACTCCTCAAACCCTGGCTAGCTCCTTCTCTAATGAGTGCATTACTCTTTACAATGCTCCTTAGTCAAACCAAACTCGGCAGTGATGCACTGAACAAGGTAAAACAAGCATTCAGAGAACAATGTGTATTAAAGTCAAATTATGTGTAAACAAAACCATTATAGTGACCGACTGCAAACTTTAACATACTGTGCTGATCCGTGCAGAGACTCCTGTGAGGTGAGTGAGAAAACCCGCCTGGAGTGTTACTTTCAGTTTCTATGCGGGCTGTCTTTTTTTATATACGTTCTGGGGCATGCAGCCTCGACCCCATCACATGAACAGTTTAGCTGCCACTTACAAACACTGTTTATGTTTTTACATAATGCTTTTGTGTAACCCTAATGTTGGGACCAGTTAATGCTTGGATTGGTATTAAAAAGGTCTTAAAAAGTCAAAGCTAAATTTAGTTTGCAGATTCCTGCAGATTCCGTTTCACTCCCTTTGGTATATTTCACAGATTTTTGAAAAGGCCCATATTACACTGATGTTTGACTCGTGAGTGTTGTTCAGAGTATTGCCCTGTTGACAGATGGAGTTGAGGGATGGCTGTGTCCATTTAACTGTGTTGTAATTTCTTGGCTCCACAGCGGATTGTCAGGATTTTTTTGAGCATAGACAATAAACCCTGTCAATTTTGGTGATTTTATGACTTTTCCTTTAACATCACCACAAAACACAATTTTGTCTTGTACACAATAGCTCAAAATCTGTGGGGCAGATATTTAACTCTATTAATTTTTATTATTTGATGACCAAAATGTCAGCTTTATACAAAGGTATCATAAAATGTAATAAGTTGATTGCTATTATATTTTACTGAAAAATATTGTGCATGATTTACTTGAAAACATTAAGGCAACTATTTGCATGAAATTATTATGTAGATCAAGCAAGTCTTGTCTTTGTATGAAGTACTTAATTTTTTTAATGTAAAAAATACATTTTCCAATTTAAGTCAGCATAATTTTGCAAGCAAAGTGAACTTAATTTTATGTTGAGTTTACTATAAGAGTGTTATACATAAATTAAGTTTTTGCCCTTCCTGCACTAATGTTTAATCTATACTGACAGCAGGAGGACTGCACTACTGTCACCATAGAGGAGCTAGCAAAGCTGACTCCTTCCTTGTGTCCCCAACCATTACATTTTGACCTGACGTGATGAGGTCACGTTAGAACAGGGTAATGAATTAAATTCACACATTTTGAACACCTTGTTTGGTATATTTTCTTACAGGAACCTTATTATGTGCTTTTCAATATTTAAATCAAATGTTCAGATGGTCCATGCATTGAAATGGTCTATTTACTCTCTCTCTCTCTCCCTCTCTCTGTGTGTGTGTGTGTGTGTGTGTGGAGTCACAATTTTCAAGGAGCAGTAAGTAATTCTGGAGGAAGACATTTGATTGTTAAGTCTCATTCCGTGGTCATCAAATACGGATACTTTGGGTTGATGGCTTGAGCTGAAACAAGAGGCCCAAGAAACCAAGACAACTCCACACCTTCACACTCCAGTGACTCAAACATGCAGAATCAACTTTCTGTGAAACAGCTCAGGGACCTCTGGCCTACTCTTCATATGCAGTTCGAGGTAATATAGTTAATCTCTCTCACCTGTTTTTGCTTTGTCAGTAATCTATGTCACATTATGTACAGTTTTGCCTAATTTGATTAATCTTGAAATAATCACTTGGTTTTACTGTGAATTTATTTCAATCAGGAGAGACAAAGAGTAAAAGAGAAATGGTTTATTGGCACGTGCATGATATATGAAACATGAACAGTCTTTGGCGGTTAGACCCCATTGAGGTGAAACAACATGTATATATATATAAATGGGGGTGATGAAGCTGTAGTGAAGAGAACCCCCCGGGGTCCAGACACTGGTGGTGGTGGTGAAGAGGTGCGAAGCAGAGACTGGTGAGGTGAAGTGGCTCTGGACTCCTGCTGCCTGGACCTAAAGACTGGAGGAGAGAGGGGAGGAGGAGGAGGATCGAGGTGAACATCTTGTGGCTACCTGGGTCCAATGACTGGAGGAGAGAGGGGTGGAGGAGGGTCGAGCGACTGACTGAATGACAGCTGATGGAGCAAAGACAGAGGCGATTTAAAGTTTTGGCAGCAGCGAATTGACTGGCTATCGCGACTGTGGCAAAATCTGATTGGATAGTAAAGACGAAGGTGAACGCCCACAAATAGCTGATTAGAGGGAATAGGAGGAGAGAGCTGGAGTAAAGGAAAGTTATGAATGAAGGCAGTGTAATAGAACGTCTTCCTGATTGAACTTATGCTGAGCTTCATTTATTTTATGGACTTGTTTGCAATGAGATATTAAGTTTATGTAGTTACTTTTATTTTGTAAACATTACTGGTATTGCTCTACAACCAACATTTAGTCATAATAAGAATATTCTGTTCTAATCCTGTTCTGATTGTTTTTTTTTTCTTTTTACAAAATAATTTATCTTAACGATACACAACCCTAGAACTTAATGTACCTTTTCTTTTCTGAAATGTAGCTGTATGCAGCATTCCAATGGCTACCAGAACCTTCCTAACACATTGTACACTGAGTTTGATCACCATACTCCTCAAGTGATGCCAATTTTCATACAGAAGGCTTCCAAAACTAGAAAGATTTCAGATGCTATGGCTGACATATTCAAGTGCTCGGCGAACAGGTGATTATGCATTTCACAGGATAAATCTTTGTGTAATGTTTAACTTTAATGGTTCAGATGAGCTTTAATTCCACAATTGCTCCACTCTGTAGTCCGTGTTTTGTCCATATTCTGTTTCTGATTGCACCACAGAACTTATTTTCAGATGTTGTAGTGGCTGGTTGGTTGGAACGGTTTGGCAATGGATTTGATGAATAAACTTGTCACAGAATTTATACTTTTTATCTTCTTAGGAACTACATGATTTTCTGTGTTTTTGTAATGGTTAACACACTAGTATGTAGAAGCTCTTTAACTGAAATGATATTTTTAATGCTAAATAGAATTATTATGCTTATCCATGAATTTTCAAATGACTTTTACAAAAAAACATTATTTCTTGATTAAGATGTCAAATTATTTATTTGCATTAATTATTTACTTGCATTCCTGAACAGAATGTTATGCTTGATTAATTTCTGACTTCTCAGAGAAGCCCAGTGAGCCAGCTCAAATTTGGGTATAAAAAGGTGAATTCAGTTTGAAATTTGAAAGGTACTTTGGATGGACCAAGTCCAAGTTTGAACTCTCCAGTCAGCATTGTTGTGTTTATGTCCACAGAAAAGCTGGAGAATGTTTTGATGCCAGATGCATTGCACCCACAGTGAAACACGGTGGAGATTCCATTAGGGTATGAGGTTCCATTTGTGGAAACGGCATGGGCAAATTAGTGAAAATCAATGGTACAAAATATACATTTTTTTATACATGTACATCGAGAGCAATAAGGAAAAGGGTCAAATTACTTGCATTTGTACTGTATGTCTATGGCGAATAAAGCTGATTATAGTTCTAATTTCATCCTTGCCAGGAATGTTTATCTTACATTTTAAATATTTTCACACTGCCAGTCTAAAAGCAGGTCCTGTCCCTGCACTATTAGATTTAAGAAGGAAGAAGATATCCTCTGAATCATTGTTATAATTAAATATTCCCAAGAAAATTAAATTTAAAAAAAATAATTCACAGGATGTCCTTTCCCTACTTGATTGTGCTTGCTATGCATTTTTATATACTGATGCTGACATTCTAATATTCCATCATGTACAATAATAGAAATAGTAATATAATAATTGTTTAAAAAATGTATTAACATTTATATATGTATGTATATGTAACAATTATAAAAATATATACAATGTATACAATAAATGTAAAATAAATAAATAAATAAATAAGAAAATGTATCTAATTCTAGTCCATTCAGCATCAGTGTTGTTGGAATCTCAAGGAATGTTGAGCAAGTAATTCTTATTTATAAGGCCTGTTAACAGGAGCAGTGTTGTGCAATTTTCCTCTTTGATGTGGTTTACAATGGGGTAAAGGCTCTGAGAAAATAATGCTCTAGTCCTCTCTCCTCCTCAAGACACACTCCACCAGGTCATGTCAGAAGGTCTGTGGAGTTTGCTCATAAATTCACTGTGCAATCCACTGTTGACTTGGTTTTGAAAACACAAATTTGTACTGTGGCAGAGTTAGTAATATTACTGTATTACTACCCCTCACAGCAGCGGAAATTTTTTTACTTAGTGTTGTACAAAACAGGTGTTATTGAGGTCCTGCAACATTTTGTCACACACAACCTGGAGCAAGTGAAGGGTAAGAGAGAGGCATGCTGTTGGTAGAGATTACACTGGCAATTTGAGCAGGTCTGTGGCAAAAAAGCACTTCAATGCACAAACTTTTATGGGATTTGCCCCCATATATACTGTTGTAACTCATTTTGTGGCTGCCGGTGTCGTGCCAAAGTAGTTATCCCTGATAAGAAAAGTATCCACTCTGTGGGAGCATGCCTGCACTCAGTAAACGCAGACCTATGTTACTACTCTTAGATGTCACATAAGTTAATGAAATATAGCGACATATGGATTGTATAATTTACCATGTGAGTACTGTTTTGCCAACGAGATTATAAAAGTTATAAATGGCTCATGCATCAAAATACAATTGTTTTGTTTGTTCAAAATGTTTTTATTCTTTTGTACTTGTTGAAGTTTATTGCACAAATGCAATCATATGTTTTCCTCGTAAACAAAAGGCCGCCATCTTGCGCCGCCATGTTCTCTGCGGCTGCGCAGAGCGGACGCGTTGCATAAACTCAGCAGACAGCGAAGAGGAGGACAGACAACAGTATTTGTACCAATGGCAAACTATCTTGTTTTCTGAAGGCTGACACAACTGGGTGAAGCTCGTAAAGAGCAGGGTTGATCAAGGAATTGAATTTCACTTTGCCAGATATCCACTACTAATTATTGAAGAATCCCCCAAAACCAACAGAAGCAGTGCATAAGGGAATCTGAGGGTTCAGCGAAGAAGAAAGGGAATGGATGATCCTGGTGGCTAATCTCCTTGTTGATTAAATGCAAATCAAATTTAGACAAATCTAACGGTAGGAAACATCCTGAAAGCAGTAAACTTGAGTGCAATTTATAAATTGATAAAGTTTAACACTGTCCAAACTCCTGTGTGTTAAGAGTTCTTTGGAGCCGTTCACCACAATCAGTGTCTTTCTTGTTCATTCCATTTGACTTTTGCAACTTATAGTGAAAACAGAACCAGTTGAGAAATTATGGTTACGGGCACTAAAATTAATATTTGTAGTGGTAGTATTGTCATCATTATTATTATTACTATTGTTAATATTATTGTTGTTACTTTTTTCAATGACACCAATTAAGTTCATAACCTAGAATGGACAAGGTCTTAATTCACCAGCTAAAAGGATTAAAATAATATCTCATCTCTCAAAACTTAAAGGAGACATCTGTTTACTACAAAACACATTTGATTAGTTCAAAACTTTGCTTATTAAAAACTAATCAGGCCAACCAGGTATTTGCAGCTTCATATAATTCCAAGAGTAGAGGTGTTGCAGTGCTGATCAATAATAAAATACCTTATAGCAATAACTCAACCATAGTAGATCCTGATGGACGGTACATCATAATTAATGGTTCCATTGGGGAAGTTAAGCTAACAATTGCCAATGTAAATGGTCCAAATAAGGACAATCCAGCATTTTTTCATCAATTCTTTTCCAATATAATGAAATTTGCTGATACAACAATAATTATTGGAGGTGATTTCAACACAACTCTTTGTCCAAAACTTGACCGGTCAAACATCACTAAATTTCCCAGACCTTGGCAATCATCTGAAACAGTTGAGCAATATAGGTCTGACTTTGGTCTTGGTTATATATGGCGACTAAGGAACCCAACCAGAGAAGAATATATATATGCTATTCATCTCACTACAACTCCTTCTCTCAAATTGATTACTTCCTCGCTAGCAACTCAATCATATCAAAGACAGAAGAAATAAAAATCCACCCCATTATCATTTCTGGTCATGCCCCAGTAAGCTTTACTCTTACTATGGATACCACTATTAAACCATGCACAAGATGGTGCTTCAATACCTCACTCACATTCCGATTTCACCACATACTTCAATAGAGAGTGGATACATTTCCTAGAAATGACTCCCCAACAACTTAACCCATATTATTCTGGGAAACAGCAAAGGCAGTGATGAGAGGAAAAATAATTTCATACTCTACCAACAAAAAAAGGGAAGAACAAAAATTGAAAAAGGAGCTTGAGCAGAGAGTAGAAGAATTGAATGGTATTTTAGCTACAAATCATTCTGATGATATTGAAAAAGAACTAACTGAAACAAAGTATAAACTTAATATTATAAATAAAAAGACTGTTTCTTATACAAAGGCTTAAACATAACTGTATAATTGTATTAATGATAAATCAGGAAAATATCTGGCAAATCAACTCAGGCGACAACAAGAAAAAAACATAATACAAGCTATAAAAAATCATAGGGGAAGACTGTACACTCAAAATGATATCTCAAGAACTTTTAATACATTCTATAGCAGTCTTTATAAACCGAACTGTACACCCAACCAAACAGCGTTAAAACATTTTTTTTGACAATATAGATCTTCCCAAGTTACCAGTAATTCATGCAAATATCCTAGACAGACCCATCATGTTGGATGACTGTCACAAAGCTCTTCAAGCCATGTCAAATAAAAAAGCAGCTGGATCAGACCGATTCCCCACAGAATTCTACAAGCATTTCTGGACCACAATTTTGCCATTATTCATTAAGATGGTAACAGAAATGTACAAATCCTCCACTATTTCTCCTCATATGAATTTGGCACTTATGTCACTTCTCCTTAAACCTAACAAGGATCCTACTCTCTGCTCAAACTACCTCCTCCTATTCACTCATTAACATAGATATTACGGATGTCCACTCTCTCCACTGCCATTCGGCAGGACACACAAATCCCTGGAATCACCGTAGCCTGTACAACTCATAAGATCAGTTTTTATACCGATGTTTTATTATTATACATACAAAACCCATCATCACTTCCTGCAGTGTTTAAACTCATAGAAAGATTCTCCTCCATCTCAAGCTATTCCGTTAATTGGTCCAAATCCACCATCCTCCTACTAAATCAAAACCACACTCCCCAAACTACCCTTCAACATCCCAACTGGTAACATTCGATATCTGGGCATTGATATTTCCGCCAAGCTTCCAGAGTTGTTCTACCTCAATTTCACCCCCATTCTTGAGTCAGTTGAAGATCAGTTAACCCGTTGGAATAACCTACCACTGTCTCTTGCAGGTTGCAACGCAGCAGTCAAAATGTCAATTCTTCATATTGTAGAGCAAATAAGTTATATTCGCCATTCGCCAAAGTTGTGACCTATAGAGACTAACAACGTAACACATTTTCCAAAATTATTCATAAACAAAGCTCATTACTAGAAAGACCTAGTCGATGCTTGTTACCCCACATGTCACGTGACGGCCTCCTTAGCTTGAAAAGGGAGCGGCGGCATAGGGGGAAATCTGCTTGGTTGTGTTCTGCATTTTGACCCCTAGATGTCGCTGAAAATTACACACTTGTCCTTTAACACATGTTTTTACGCTTCATCTAGGCCACATGTATGGGACTTGAAGTGTACATTTAACTGAATGCAGCATGGTAAACAATATTATATTCATGGTATCAACCTTGCTGTTGCAAATGATGACTTGCCCTTGGATGTGGATGAATTCTCACTCCCTAAAGAGTAAAAACTAATCACAATGATAACCATGATTATAATATAGGTGTTGTATTTATAAAGCACTTTTCATGACACAGAGCAATTAAGGTAGGCTATGTATACCATGCTGGACATGCAGTCTGCCAAAATATGTATCCCTTGATACATGAGGACACACATTATTTCAGGCTGTATTTTCTTCCTGCCAAAATATGTATCCTGTCTCTAAAGCCCAGTCTTTACCATATCATCTTGTTGTTTATTTCACAAATACTTCAGATCATGTCTAATAATCCTGGTGAATATAAATAAGTTCTTCTTTCCTATCAAGAGTTATAGGGGGTTATAGGGAGTTATAGGGCTTTAGAGACAAGTCTGCGTTTACTGAGTGTGGGCTTGCTCCCGCAGTTGGGGATACTTTTCCTTTTGGGGATAACTACCATGGCGGCCACAGCACGAGATGGAGACAAAAAGCTACAGTCAAGTCAGACAGTTTCCAGGAGACTTCAAAGAAGATACAGGAAGAGACACTATGATCCCCTTAGATCACCTGTAGTTTACCTGACATTTGCAGACCACGTTCATAGCTGAAGAAATAAAGTGTGTTCTTGATCGGTGATTGAAGTTGAAATAGAGAGACACCTTCTGTTACATGGAACATCTGTTCTTTTATTTTCCTTTTAAAGCACTTTGAAACTATTCTTTTGAAAAGTCACTTAAAAAACTGTATTATTATTTTGAGCCACAAAATATCTGCTTGTTGACAGATTGAAACTATGTTGCACAACATCAGACTAATATATCCAGCATTAAATATTACAATTACACAGAAAATTAGTATTATACACAACAGTGTTGTCAAAATTAAGAGCCAATCGGAGCCTGTCAGCTCATCCATCAGGTGACAGCCAGGTATTTGCAGTCAGTAGAAAGCAACTGTGGTGCCTCGCTGTGAAAACAATAAGGGTCCAGCTGCAGCCTTGCAGACCCTCCAAACAATGACCCATCCAAACCTCGTCTATTGTTATTGCAGCAACGGGAGTAAGCGGCTTCAGAGTCCAAAACACACCCCCTCCATAACACGCCCACTTGGACAGACGCTACGATGACTTAGAACAACAAGAAACCAAAGTAAATCAAAAATAAATTAAAAATGTTATTGACAGTAACAATTTCAGCTACTGCTAGGAAAAGAAATAAAGGAAATCTTTGAGCCACAACAATATTTTGCCTTCAGCATAAATAATGTGCAAACAAAAGGTGGCTCAGGAAAAAACATAATTTTAGCAAGTACTAATCAGAAATAATCAGGATAAATTATGGATTGTGTTGGCCTAGCTAATGAAATTATATAGACATTTCTCTTTAAAACTGTATATTGTTGATTTTTAAGAACATCAAAATGTGTCTTTGTACATTTTAAATTAGAACAATTTAATAACTTGTAATTCAAGTTTTAAAGGTCCCATATTATGCCCCTTTCTGACAAGTTTTTATAAGTCTCAGAGGTCCTCAAAACATGCTTTTGAAGTTTCTTTCATAAAACACCACTCGGATCATACAGATCAGCGTGTCAATTTCAGCCTCTCTCAAAACGAGCTGTTTCTGTGCCTGTAGCTTTAAATGCAAATGAGCTGTGACTAGTCACGCCCCTCTCTGGCGGTGGGGGTGGGTTGAATCAGCCGGTCCTGGCTGCTATGTTTACGCTGAACGCCATGACAGACATGGCTGCTGTCAGACGCGGTAGATTTTAAACATCTAATTTTGATCCAGATGGAGGCTCCTGCAGAAGTTCAAACACTGCGGATGTTGCCGGACGTGTCTGAATGGTAAGTCTACAACTTTGTGTGTCTTGATACTTTACAGTTAGTCGATGTGTGTGTTGGTACAGCGTTAAAATGTAACTAGCTTGGTAGCTAATGCTAACTGTAACTCACTCCGGTTATTCATCATTGAGGGAAATTTTGGCGAATAAGTGACATCATAATTTGTGAATATAGTTAACCGTCATGCCTCCGGTGAGACACATTAGTACTCTGTGGACAAAGGACCTCTACAAGTGTTGCAGGTGTCCCAATTACTGACATATTTTGATGATTGCTGACAATAAATTATCTTTGTTTTACAATATTCTCTGCAGAGATGACTATCAAAATAGTCCTTTCTGTAGCCACATTATTTTTTATCATAATACTGAACGTGTTTTAGTATATATGAAATTTTTCAGTCTGTCTGTATCATTTATTATCATTTTATCATCAGTTTTCAGAAGTCAAGGCTGTGTGCAGTGGTTTGTAAACTACAGTTCCAATATTATGTATTTGAAATTTGCCAAAGCTTCCTGCTCATCCATCACAGCTTGTCTAATGTCTTTCAGGTTTGAATTTCATAGGCCTTATATTTTGTTGAAATATTTACATTTTTCTAAATTTTGTGGATATGCTCACAACAGATCTTAGAATAGACTCTAGATGAGCTGAAAAATTATTTTACAATTAATATTTTGCGTCATTTATTTATATTGTTATTATTATACTCTGTGCAATAATAATTCAGTAGTGCAATACAATGACTACACTGGCATCACAACTACATAATTTATTTATATGAGCATTTAAATCAACCAATGCTCTTATTATAATACATGTATCCTATAACACTTGTCCCCATCTTCAGCATACTGTTGTTTTACACTAGTATGTGTACCACTGCTGTATATATTGTTGTACATCACTTACATACAAATGCATTTTCTACTGTTGTATATAGTTTAATTCACAATGCACATATTAACTAATATTTTATTTTTATTTCTTAAAAGCATATTCTATATGCTTTTATATATATGTATATATATATGTGTGTGTGTATATATATTCTAGTCTTCCTTGAATGGGAATCGATAAAGTATATCTGATTCTGATTGTGATAAGTCATTGTATATTGAGCAGGATAATGTACAGTGAGCAGGTCAGTATTGTAAAATAAACCTCTTCAGGATAAAGTAAGACCCTCTGCTTTGTGTCAGGGTCCTGCATCATCCTGTCAGGGTTTATTTCACGATACTGACAGAAAAGATTTTCACAATATTGTTAGTTGTATTTATGAAGATAAATATGTCTGATTTTTTACAGTTTGCTTTACATTACTTAAGTTGGCATAACATTACAGTGTTCACTAAACACCATGAATGGAGAAGCACACCCCAATATAAGCAGATACTGTTCATATTAAACATGGAGGAGACAAGTTTTACACATACTGTGAGGCATTTATTGAATCGCATATATCACATCATATAACATGTCAAACGATATACCTATCATCCATGACAGTAAACTGAAAGATTCACTGAATCCATGTGAAAAAAAAAAACTTTGACACATCAAAGATTGATGTTTGTGAGGCTAAACTGGACATCTTTTCCACGTTTCATTCATTACAGGTATCAGCCTATCAGAGCGTTGTGAGCTGGTGCTGAGGTTTCCTCGTCAAAGCCTGTCTGGTTCTTAGGATTCGCACCATGTTTCCTGACGCCCAGGGCCTCTATGTTGGATTCAGACCTCCTCTTAGTTGAACCAGGACACACAGCTGGCAATGACCTTCTCCTTGTCTGGCTCCTCATACTGTGCACTCAGGTCCTCTGGATCTTCATCCCTGTCTGGCACCGGGTCCAGAAACACTTTCAAAAAGATGAGGTCCATTAAGTCAGCCACATATCCTGTGCAATATTACACAAAGATTTTGTTTAGACTTCAAAAAAGTCAGTGCATTATGTTCATGTGTGTATTTATATAAGTTATTAGTTTTCTATTTTATTTTATTTTTTTTATTGAAACCTTTACAACAACTGTTACAGTGATACAGTAAATACAACATGTACATGACTTGATTTTAGTTACAAATAAAAGAACGTAACACTTACAAAACATGGACTCAGTCTTCACTGGTTTTGTTCTACAGGCTCCTCTCATGGTCTTTAGGAAGTGCACTTTGAAGAGTTGGTCTCCACCAGATCTGATGTGTGGTTTGTCAGCAGGTTCACTGTAATACATGACAGCCAGGCAGAGTCTGAAAGTACAGTAGTACAGAGAAAATCAAAGATGGAAATAATGAACAACTGTAAATATTTTTTACAAATTAAAAGTAACCACAATTTCATTTACCTGCACAGCATTCCAAGAAATGGAAACACCAAGAGTCTTTCAAATGCTACTGAGCCAATATATGCAATCATACACTGCTATGGCCTAATATATTTATAATAACAGCTGATGTGTGTGACTTGGTCATTGTTACAATGCCGTTTTTGTGAGTAAAAACTGATAACCCATGTAGTCACATGATTTTATGAATTGTATTGATATCAAAGCAAAACAGTCGTCATTATGGACGTGTCCCTCTCCTCCTGCATGTCCTGCACCCCCACTGTGTTGTTTGTAATGTAATGCAGGACTACTGTTACCGTACTGTTGTCCTTTAGCGCATCAGTGTTGAAGCACCATAAACACTGAATAGAGGAGGGGGTGGTGTTGGTGAGGAAGCTGTTGAACCGGAGAAATTAAACTTATTTTCTGATTATTTTGGTTCTTACATTCTAAGCACAGATAAACACAACTGAATACCTGCGCTAATCACAATTTTAGTCTGAACACAAGTTTCTCGGCTTGATTTTGCAGCAGGTCGCTACACATTTCAGGTATGAGACACTTAGCAGCTTGGTGCTAATCTAAGTTACACAGCGGGCAGATGAGAGAGGAGGCGTCCATAACAACAGAGCAGATAACACAAACCCAGCAGCATGAAGTCACACAAAAACTGACATGAAAAACAGTCACCAGCATCCAATTTACTATTCTGTTTAGTTAACTGGCTTCACATGAGGTTTAACGTTCACACAGATTATCTTGACTCTCCCTCAATATTATACAGCGTGTGAGCACACAGTAGATGCTACACATATTAGCCGCGATGCTAACGGCAGGATGAGCGGCTAAATACACAGTAAAGCAGCATAAAGATGATAAAACTTACCGCTGCCATGTCTGCAGTTATGTCACAGTCGGTACTGAGCCATCCTTGAGCTTCATTTTTGAAGTGAATCCTGTTTTGCACTGATCGTCGATGAAGAAGCAGTCTGAAGTAAAATGGTTAGCACACACACAACACTTTACCGGTGTTGTGAGGACATTTTACTTAAAAATAAAATTAATAAATGAATCCACTGGGTCTTCTGTGGGTCAGATGACGGGAGTAAATGCAGACATTTGTACTCGTTCCTGCAGCCAACAACAGAGCACTTGTTGTGCTTTCCTTGTGCCTTCGACATCTCTCTTTGCCTGTGTAGTGTTACTGGAGAAAAAAATGGCGACCGGGAGGCGGACTCGTAGGTTTTCAGTGGGCGGCACAGACACGCAGCACAGGGAGTGTCTCCGGCTCAGAGGAGGCGCTTGCCTGGCTATGTCGTCATAGATGGGCACAAATCTAAACAGAGCGTTTTGGCCGACATTCACTGAAAGGTGGAGCAAGCAAAGGAGGGAGAGAGAGGATTGTTCTCATATCAGGGGAGTCTGAAGGCAGGCCGGGGACACATATTTTCACTGGAAAACCTTGAAAAAGTGCATTTTGCATAATATGGGACCTTTAATTATTTCTCTGCTTAATAAACAATGGAATGTGACATGATATAGCACACTACAGTTAAGTAACATAAAACAAGTGGCACAGCAAAACCAACAAACAACAACAGTATTGGCACTTGACAGACAAAATAATACTAATAATGATAATGACAGTAATGCAAAACTAATAATCATATTAATAATAGAAACATGGAAAAAAGACAGAAAAAAGGGAAGGGGGCAGAAACATCTTCAATCCTTTATGTTTCTAATGTATATTAAAAAATTTGTCCACACCTCACAAAACCTCCCTTAGTAATTATTGGTCCTTGCTATTAGCGACACAAAGGAGCCGATATCCGTCATCAGTTTCAACCATTCATCAAAAACAGGCTTTGTCCGACTCTTCCAGTCGTGAAGAACAATCCTTGAAGCACCAATAATCCGTGTAAATCCGTGTATCATTCGTTCTTTCTATTTTCAATTGGCAATCAAAAATAAAAAAATAAAAAAGTGACAGATTATTTTGTTTTTCGTTTTTTAATCTAACACAAAAAACGAACAAATGTCTGGTTTTCAATATTTCAATTTTAGGCTCAGATCAAAAATACGAAATGGAAAAACGGGCCACATGACTGAATTTGATTTTAATATTTAATTGATTGTGTTTACGTGACCCCAGAACTGACTCGCCGCAGTTTGGGTAGTGCAGTAGGCAAGGCTACATGGCGGCGCTGGAACCACACACTGTTTTGATCAAACAGTTGTTCAACAGCGGTTTGACCCATGCTGAAATTTCCTGCATGTTGCAGCAGATGGGTATTCTGCAATGCTCGGAAATGAGCGTCAGAAGATTCTGTGCTTGGCAAAATCTGAGGAGAAAAAGACATTTGTCAGACGCTGGGCTGGAGAGCGCGTTGCTTCGATCTATATATGAGGTAAGTTTTCATTCAGATTTCCACAGTATATTCCAAATATTATATAGCAAACACTACCAGTAAATGTGTAATCTCGTGACAGACGGGACCATCATATGGCCGGAAGTTCATGACCGGCTACCTGTCTACATTGGGGCTGCATGTGGGAGAAGTCGGGTAAGAGAGCTCCATCAGCCGTACCATGAATTCTGGTGTCAGGTGATGCTTGTCCTTTAACAACAGAACCGCCAGCATTCTAATCTCCCCTAAAACGGCCACAGCAGTCACTGTCATTTTTGTAAATATATACATACAAATTTGCTGTTATAAAAACATTTTATGAAGGTGTACTAATTATTTCATTTTGTTCCCAGGGTGCTTGTAATTTAAACCCAACTCCCTAACATGCTTAATATATGGGTCATAAACTTCATTTAGACCAAAATGAAAAGCTTGGGATGTTTGGTGTCACTCATGTTTTGGCTGTTGATGGCTACAGCAGCAAAATTGTTGCACATTCGACCATGCCAGTGAAAAATAACCTTATGATTTATGAGGATGTATACAGGTGAATATATTCACAACTACCATGATTATTGTCATAACTTTTCTGTCCTGCATTATATTTTAAATATATACTCTTATTGAATTAGTTAAATTCATTGCAGTGACATAACATTATTTTATTCCAGATCTGCTGTCGTGAACCATGGCATGTGGGACCAAGTTCGGGTTGAACACGGCAGGGAGTTTTACCTGAGTCTGTACATGCAGGAGAGGTTGTCAGGATACAGACACACCCTCAGCAGGCCTCAGCATACCTCCAAACCGCATCAACAAGGGTGAGGGTTGTGTAAAAGATCATATAAATTATTGGTGCTTCATGCACTGTCACCTCCAGTGTCTAGCCCAGAAAAACATCAACAAATAATCCTTCATCCCCTGTGCAATAACCACCCTGAACAATCAAAAATGAACACTTGCTGCTTTTAACAGACCTCCTGCTCCTTCTTTTTACCATGACCTAAATGTTGTTTCTAACATTTGTGTTTTTCACATTTGTTTTTAGTGTTTTTTATATGAGCCTGTCAGAGATTAATTTCTGTCACTTGTGACAGACAATAAAGTTGATCTTATCTTATAAGTCTTGCACATTTAATTGATGCAGATCGTAGACATGTACTGTATATACTGTACATAATCAGCAATGTAGATCCTTTCAGTATTGATTTACATTGCACTATTTGTTTAGATTACATCTTAACAGCTGACTTCTACATACTTTTTACTTTTCATGTTTTGTTTGGAGCTTTTATGTGTTCATACTCTACATACTTTTGTATAATCTCATCTATCCCTTGATTTGTTAGCCTTACTGTCCATGTTATTATTAGGTAGTTTTACATCAAAAGTAATGTAAAAATGGAGTCAGTCCTTCTATGTGTGGCACATACTTAAAATATTAAGATAATTCTGATTTAAAAAAATAAAAATAAAATAAAAAAAAACAATAGTGTATTGTTACATTTTCTGCTGTTGTATTTCCCTTTCACTGAAAAACATCATTTGGACTTTTGATCAACAGAACCTTCGAGTGGAGAGGTTGTGGCCAGAGGTGAACAATCATGTAAATTATCCACTGAAACGGGCTCTGGTGCAACTGTTAGACCAAGAGGTTGTGAACATGGAGGACAACCTCACTAGATTCTGCATCTCAAACCTGACATGTCAAGTAAGCCAAATTGGACTTGACAGAGTGGTGGGTTCATGGAATGCACACAAGATCCCAGGTATGCTTAATGATTATTTACAATTAAGAAATATTGATCATTTCTTTCCACTCCCAATCCATCCAACCTATTGCTTTGATTCCATGTCTTAGGTCGTGGAATACCCTATGAACTGGCAGCAGGTGGCTGCCTAGCTAAAGTCTCAGAGGAGCTGCTGCCATGTGCTTTTGTTGTGGCAAACATGTATGAGCAAGACTTGGGCTCCTCACTGACTTGGGAGTCCGCTTTTGGAGCTGATCCATTTTTCTCAGAAGAGGGCAGATGTCATGCAGAGCAGAGCTTTGCAGAGAACTACCCTGACATCTCTCTTCTTTTTAATCATGTGGTAAACAACGATGATAGTCCTTTCCAAGATGCTTTAATCTGCCTAATTAATGTGACTGCAAGATATGTCTGAAAAAAAAACTGTCTTAGTTGTGCTTTCTCACAGCCTGTGGTGTTCTTGAGTAACTGAATAAGCAGACCATTTGGTCTTTTTTTTCTACATTTTGAAAACCTGAGTGTAGTTATTGATTAATATGTTACAAAGCTGCCATGTCCCTAAGTTATCAGATGAATAATTTGGCAAATAAAGTTGAATTTCTTTGAACCATTTTATTTAACCTTTCTAGTCTTACACAGGCATAGAAAAATATTACAAAAGCTTTATAAATAACACTGAAGATGATTTTCCCAAAATAAAATAACACTATAAAGATGCACAGACATTTTTAAAAGTCAAAAATGCATGCAAAAAACATTATTCAAGTGGAAAAAACTGAACAATGAAGAACAACATGAGCACAACTACATACTGTACAGTTTTACTATCTCAGTATGTTTTCCACTGCAGCCGATGCATCGGACAGTCCGGAGAGTTTTTGTGTATTGAGGTCAAACTCATCCGCTCGACATTTTGGGCAAATTGTAGAATTTTGCTGCCATTGTTCGATGCAGATCCTGCAGCCAACAATGCTATGGCAACACGATGAAACCATGGGCCACCACTGGACCTGCAAATGTGATTCAGAAAACAATTGTAAAAAAAATAAAATAAAAAATTGTAATAATTAATAATTACATAAGTGGTTACATTATCATTGGCGTCGGGGTCTATTTTCTTCATGGACATGGGTAATTGAGTTGCACTGACATCAACCTATAGAAGACAAAACTTTTTTTATTTACCCTTGCAGACAATACAGGCAAAGGCATCTTTAACAGCAGCTGCTTCAGCCTCTGTCAAGGACACTGTTGTTCTTCGGTTGGAACTTGCCAGGTTTGTCAGCTCCTTGATTGTAGTTGACACCTCCTGAAGACCCTGTGCTGCCAGGACCACCTCTTCAATTGTATCAAACACTGCATCTAGACCATTATCATCTCGCCGACTGAAAAACAGGCAAAATATACATGTTATAACCTATTTGGTCTCAACAAAATCCTAACCAGTAAAAATGCGATTGCAGTGAGGCGAGCTCCCCCCGTTTGTCCCGCCCCGTAGGCGTAGGCAGGAAGTAAACAGACAACAGCTGTGTCTAATCTAGCCTCTCCTTAAAAGGAGTAGTAGGCAGCTAGGTGAGCGCTGTCTCACCATTTTCCGACTTCGTTACAGCTGTGAAAGGGTGCACATCAGCCTGAGGTATGCTTATTATGTGGTTTCTGTATCGCTCTGTCTGCATGTTTACTGAATAGGGTTTCACTGGCCTCCCCGCAGGTGCTGTTTGCGGGTATACCTGAGCTGGCCGGCGTTGGCGTTAGCGTCTCTCAATGTGTTTGTACTGCGCACCTGTAGGCCAACAAGTGTGGCGTGCTATTGTACCCAGCTATCCCGTGTAGACTTGCAGCTTGAAGGTATGCCCTTGTAATATGTACATTAGTTATAGTTTATATAGGCCAAGTACTGATGCGTACTCTTTGTAATAGGAACGGGGTAACCTGGCGACGACCTCCAGAGAATTTAGCTCCATTCTGTTTGCTCAAGGTAATGCAGCATAGCTCCTAAGAGCCTATTTTGCCCATTGTAGCAGTCTGTAGTTAATATTGTGTTTTTTTGTTTCTATTAGGCGAAGCCTTGTCGCCACTGCTGTTTTTGTCCCATAGTTGTTTGTTATATCATTTTCTTAGAATTATTAGTGATTACTTTGCTGTATTTTGTATTTGATTGTGTTTGCTTGTTATTTAGGTTTCTTTTTCCTTTTATTTCTTTGTAAATTTATCTGCTCTTGTATCATATTTGGTGCTGAACAAGGTTTTTTTTTTAACTTATTTTTTATCTCCGTGCTAAACCACTGCCTAAAAGCTTTGTGTTGCTGGGTGTTGTGCTGGTAGCAGGCTGGTTGGGTGGCTAGGCCCGGCTGGTGGTGGGTGATTGGGTGGAGGGTTCACCTTTTCCTCTGTTCCTTCCCCTATGCATGTACTGCTGCCTCAAATCTGTGTGCCATTTTTTTAAATAGTGAGTGTGAGTATTGGTCTTTATACTGCATGCCATTTTGATCTGTTGTGTTAACTTTGTGTGCCTCTGTCTTGCAGTGTGAGAGGGAGCAGTTGTCTAACACACTGGTGGTGGTGGTGAAGCACCCTGACCCTCCCCCTCACTTACCCCAACCTGTGGGTTGGCACCCTTCCTTCCCTGCACTGGTAATGTACCCCCTGCAACTATTTTAGAGTTTTAGAGTTTAGTGTTGTAATAAAGAAATTTATATGTTTTAAATAACAGTCTCCTCCTTTTTAACAGGGACCCAATACAACAAGTAATTGCCTTTGATTTTTAATAAATTATTCCAGATTGAACTTGAAACACACGTCTCTGCTCCTCATTTTCATCTAAGAACTGATGTCTGAACCTGTTGAGTGTATATTATCTGGGTGAAATTCCCAGAGTGGTGTTGTCGGGTCCATGTAGGGGTTTGGGTCAGACGCCCCCTCTCCCCAGTCACACAATCATTGTAACCAGTTGTTAAGTCCTGGTACCTGTGTCATATTTCACCTCAGTCACCTCTTTTTGCTTCCTTGTAACTGCCGTAAATCTCCTCCCTTCACAGCACAAACTTTCCTTGCATTTTGCTTCCAAAACGCTGATCCTGAAAAGAAAATAGTTTATTTAGTAATACATAAAGTATACAATTTTCAGAAAAAGTGGTTAGTTTTGTTAAAACCAGAGGATTATAAATATTCATTTTTATTTCTTAATTTACCTCTGATTCCCTCTGTGTCCAAGATCTGGTTTCCCTGACCATCAGTAAGGATGACCGAGTCCTCTTGTTCAAGGGCATCATTTACACTGCAAAAATTAATAGTCTTAATATAAGAAATAAATACTTGGTTTGAGCAGATATAGACTAAAATTAAGTGAAATAATCTGCCAGTGCCGTGAGATAATCACACTTGGTAAGATTTCTTGAAATAAGAATAAAATATATACATAGTAGGCAAGTGAGAAATATCTTAAAATAAGTGGTGAAACACTCATTCCAAGTACTGTATGCAAGTCAAATAATCTCAAAACTAGCTTTTCAATTCATATTTCCCTTTTTGTTTGTTACTCAAATTGAGTGAAAAAAACATAAACCGAGAGCAACTTAACAAGATGATTCTTCTTAATTCAAGAGTTATGATTAGCTTTTATCTTAAATCAATACACAGTATTTACACTAAATTAAAATCATACACAGAATATTGCCAACAACATTTATTTGAGTTGCTTGCAGAAGATTCCTTACAATGTTTACAATCATTATAACATAATGTTTGCAAAATTAAACATCCCCCAAAAAAAGTACCTCTGAAACAGAGGTAACAGGTAACAGAGGCTATAACCTCTTTGATAACTTTTAAAGTATGAGGCAGAATATGGCAGTCAAGGAAAAAACTACTTTGCATGAACAAAAATAGACAGCAAGTCTTCAGTATTTGTGTAAAACTTCAAAAAACACAGGGACTTGAGTTTTGTACCCCCCACCAAGCCTGAACAACTCTATTTCTTGATGAAAGTATTCCACTCTGCCATGACTCTTTTGTATGAGCCTGTGGTGTCTCGCTCGTGGATACTGTCCTGTAAGACTTCCGTCTGAATGACAGAGAGAAGGGTCACCACGCACTTAGGATAGGTGAGATGCAGGGTGTAGTAATAACCCATCAGATACAGCAAACCTTCACCGAGTTCTTCTTTGGCAAATGTAGTGACAGGAGTGTTTCCAATTGCAAGAAGACAGCGGGACCCATCAAAGACCAAAACAGGGCTGAAGAGAGTTCTCCTCTGGAGGTAGATTGCTGGCTCTGTTGGCTAAAGAAGAACACACAGGGTATACTAAGAAACTGAAAAACTACTTGGGCAAGTGAACTGATATTTTTGAACACCATTATGTACACCTACAGCTCTGGAAAAAATTAAGAGACCACTGCAAAATAATCTGTTTTTCTTTTACTTTGTATATATATATATATATATATAC
>CM034612.1:28653181-28668563 GCA_020091685.1 Lutjanus erythropterus
GAAGTATTTTCATTTTGTGACCTGTGAAATTAATTTCAAATGTAATCTGATTATTGCTTTTGCACAGATAATATATGGAGAAAAGACAGTGCTGTTGTTGTTTTCCAGATAACGTTTGGTGACAAGACAGTTACTCTAGAGCCTNACAAGTCAAAACCGACGGTAGGTTGTTTTCTAAAGTCTGTTAGAACAATCTCACCTCTGATCATCAAGCAAATTTACAGAAAAGCAGATCACTGCACTGTTCTGTAGCGTCAATAAAGTCACACAACCAGAAAGATACGGCAGAAAAAGAAAAAAACATNAAGTTTCTACATAATCTCAAACATTTCCACAATATAAATTACCACAAAAATGAGAAGTCAGAATTATTTCAGAGTGCAGTCTTGCCTGCTGCTGACAGCATGAGGAAGGAACTAGGTTTTGCTGACTGACGCTTGGCTTATTACATATTCAAAGCAAAACTGTAGTCCAAAAAGTCTTAAAACGGTAAGTGGTCAGTTTATGAGGTTCTTACATAGTTGGCTGTTAGAAAGATGGTGACAATACAACTAAAATGTCACTTACTGTCACAGCAGCACTCTAACTTCCCAGACAGTTAGACAGTCAGTCATGCTGTACAGTATAAATGAACATGACATACTTAATGACCTGGCAATGCTGTTATCTGAGCTTTTAGTGATATCAGACTGTTTCATGTATCCTCAGTACTTCAAAAGCTCTGATCTTCATGAAGACATAAATACATGTTGGATCCAAATCTATTGATCAATGTGTTTGTGTTTCTCAGCCAAAGACCCTGAAGCCGAAGATGGTGCTGTTCAAGCAGAACTACATGACCTCTGTGCTGGCAGTGAGACAGAAGGCCTGGATGATTTTCTTTATTGGGACGGGAGATGGGCAGCTGATTAAGGTGTGTATGAAAAGTAACAGCTGTATATTATAAAGTATTCACTGCCTTGGATGCTTTCTCCTCTTATTGCTTTCATAAATGGAATCATGTTCAATATAATTTGGCTTTTTTGACAAAAAAATCACCAAAAAACTCTTTAATGCCAAAGTGAAAACAGATTTCTACAAAGTAATGTCAATTAAATAAAAATCCATAATGTAAAATATGTGATTGCATAAATCTTCACCCCTTCAAGTCAGTATTTAGTAGATGCATGAGTCACAATCACAGCACTGAGTCTGTGTGGACAGGTCTCAATCAGGCTTTGCACATCTGGACACTGCAATTTTACTCCATTTCTTCAAAGCTGCTCAAGCTCTGTCAGGTTGCACAGGGATCAGGCGTGAACAGCCCTTTTCAAGTCCAGCCACAAATTCTCTATTGGACTGAGGTCTGGGACTTGTCCGCTCCAGAACATTCACCTTGTTGTGTCTAAACCATTTCTATGTACTTTTAGCTGTGTGCTTTCTTGCTGGAAAATAAATCTTCTCCCAGTCATAGTTCATAGTGCAAACTTACAGCAATTTAGACTGCAAATTTGTCCTCCAGGATTTAACTATATTTTCTGCATGCATTTGACCTCTACCTTTACAAACCTTCCAGGGCCTGCTGCTGAGACATGCTTCACAGTGGGGATGGTGTGTTTGTGGTGATGTGTTGTGATGTTCTCCCACATAGTGTTTATAGTCTGATGACCAAAAGCTCCATTTTGGTCTCATCAGACAAGAACCATCTTCCACTTGATCAAGGAGTCTCCCACATGCCTTTGGGTGAACTCTAGATTTACTGAGCTTTCTTCAACAGTGGCTTTTCTCTCTCTGTTCCATCAATCTGACTGGAGAGCAGACAACAGTTGTTGTATGCAGAATCGCTCAATCTCTGCTGCTGAAGCTTTCTCCTTCAGAGTCGTCATAGGTGTCTTGATGGCCTCCTTCACTAGTCTCCTTCTTGCATGATCACTCAGTTTGTGAGGACGTCCTGCTATAGGCACATTTACACATGTGCCATATTCCTTCCTTTTCTTAATGATGGATTTAACTGAAGTCCAGGATGTTCAGTGACTTTGAATTACTTTTATCTATCCCTCAACTATACTTTTCAATAACCTTTCCCAGAGTTGTTTGGAGTGTCCTTTTGTCTTTATTGTGTACTTGTAGCCAGGAATACTGATGAACCAGTGACTGGACCTTCCAGACACATGTGTCTTTATACTACAGTCACTTGAGACACTTTCACTGCACTCAGGTGATCTCCGTTTCACTATCTGTGAGACTACAAACACCATAGCTGGACCTCTGTTTAATGAGGTCAACATTCATGCAATCACTGGGAAGGAAATATGGTATCAGAACATCTGTAGCTCTAAAGCACAACTAAACTACACTTCTGCACAATGCCAGATTTTGAGGAAATGCAGCCAAAGCCAACCTTTGCTGCAGCCCAAGTCTAGTGTGTCTGCCTGTGTGTGTGTGTGTGTGTGTGTGTGTGTGTGTGTGTCTCTCTCTGCAGCTCTCACAAACAGAGAGAGAGAGAAAAGGGAAGCCATGAAACTGCTGTCGTGCTATATAAACCTGTGTGTTTTGACTTTTGTCTGGGGCTGCACACTACTGCCCCAAGATGGCACTCAGAGGTGTCCCAGACAGTAAAATATAAATAAATAAGAAAATACAGGCAGAGGCAGGTCTTTCGTTGATTTTTTTAGGAGAATTCTGCATTATGCCTCTAAGTAATGATAGCTTCAAATTGGAACCACAGTATGATTTTGAAGTGCAGAAGGAACTGTTTCTTAGTAGGGCCTGAAAAATATCCTTGGTTCACACTGACTCTCTGTGACCCCCTTATTTCCTCTGCCACTTCTCCATCCTCATCATCCTGTCTTCTTTCCATCTCCTTCATACAACAATCAATATTCTGCAGAGACTCCTTACTTTGCACATGCTCTCGCTCACATGATTAAAGAACTGAACGTGAATCTGGTAACCCTCCATTCAAAACAATAGGCTCTTTCATACCCAGTTTACCTCCATGTTCATAAAACCACTAGCTTACTTACAGCTATGCAGAGGAAGAGAACAGAAAAATTAGCTTCCTATTGATTCTCTGATAAATACGAGGAACACAACTGATAAAAATGTTGCAAAATGGAGAACCATTTGTATAATGGTGTGATGCTGTAGCTGTGGACTAAGTGTGAATCTATAATTAACTGGAACACTCACTGAACCTATGCAAGCTGTTGATTGTGAGCATTTAACTGGTTGTTGTCAAGCATTAGACGTACCAAGTTCTGCATGTTTAGCATTATTTGTTTATATAAATTATAAAGTTCTGATGTTCATTCTTGTGAATGAGGTATCTCAAGAAATGCTTTGAAGTTCCTCAAACCTAGCGCAAATGTTCACTTGGACTGAGATCAACTGATCAGATTTTGGTAGTAAAGAGTAAATATATAAGGAATGCTTTGAGTGAATTTCTTCAAATTTGGTACAAACCTCTCCTTGTTCTCAAGAATGATTTGATCAGAATTTGGAGGTGAAACATCAAGGCCAAGGTGACCTCAAAAAACATGTTTCTGGCCATAACTCAGAATTCAGAATACACTAATTCTGTCAAAATTTCACACAAATATCTAAGAGCACAACGATAAAGTGGTGACATTTCAAGTCAACTTCACTGTGAGATCATGTTCAGCTCTGCATCAGTCGTCTGTACTCCTCTGTAAAAATGGATTCTAAATGAAGACAGCATGTTTCTCACTGGAAATTATTACATACATGTCATTAAACATTTTGCCAGAACAATACACTTAGTCCCTTTCATTAAATTCCTGCAAAGTCTTCACTGCACATTACGGCTGAGTGATATATTGATTATATTTGAGTAAATTAATGGACAACATAACTGATGACCATATCGCCATATTCAAGTTTTCAGTGGTTTCACTGGCTGCTGCTGAGGGCAGTTACTTTACTTCAATCAGTCATAAAGTGTGCGCAGATTACAGTATAACAATTATTGAAAGGCTGTGTGTTGTGTGTGCTGCCACACAGAAGAAATAGAAAGTCTCTATTTATCTAACCTTTTCTACAGCATCTTCCAGTATTCTTCCATCAACTAACATAAAAGCTAACTTTGTTAGTTAGCAGCTATGAGTAGTTGTGAGTGTTCATTGTGGTGGAGAAAAATCACCCAGCCCACACTTCTTAAAGGAAGGGTCTAACACAGGTGCAGTGGGCATGTAATTCAAGTCCATCAGAAAAAGTGCTAATACTCCGTTAAATTACCCCACTACAAGTAAAAATTCTGCTTTCTAAACTATGGTAAAATTATGTGGCAAAATTTACTGAAAGTGTCAAAGCATTACTCAGTGTGCAGTAAAATGGTCCTTATAGTGCTTTACTATTATATCAGATGTTGTGGATTAATATTAATGCTGCATTAATGTGTATGTTGCATTTTATTGCTGTAGATGTTAAAGGAGTTGAGCCATTGTAGCCACTTTATATAATTTAATCCACAGCAATGCATCAACCTATAAGATCATCTCATGTTTACACTGTGAGAATTTACAGTATGTTATTTTAGAGAAAATGTGTGTATCAAGATAGATATGATGTATCACGATTATTATTTTTAAGCCAGCCTAATGCACAGTATATATACAGTATTGACTGGTTAATGGAGGATTACAACTGCAAGGTGGCAATTCTAGTATAGTACAGATAGATTGTCAGAATTATTATCAGTATCATCGCCACACTAGATTACACTTGCCTGTTCTTATGATGGAATCAAATCTGATGTGAAATATTGCATGGTAGTAGGAGGTGTAGTGTGTTTTAGAGTGAGCAAGTCTAACCACTCTAACCAATCAAAAACAATTATTGACCCCAAAACCCTTAAACCTCTGCCACATAACACCTTCCTGTCACAGTTCAGCAGAAGCAGGCGCAAATGCAGACACTCAGAGAGGCAAGCAGGGTTGAGTCAATCAACAGTTGTCAACAGGTGGGCAGTCTGAGGGGATCTGAGACAAGATGCAAGTCAAACACACTGACAACAAGCTCAAGCAAGCAAAAACTGATGCAGTGCAAGCTTCCCTCCATTTCCACATTTAGACTGATTGAGAAATGAGGTCCAGCTGTAGACAGGTGATTGGTCAGTTGTGTGGTCAGGTGATCTCAGAGAGGAAACTCTCTGAGGACTTGAAAACCTGCAGAACAAACACTTGTGAATCAGAGGTTGAAGAAGAGAGAAACTGTAGCGTCATTTCTGTTTAAACACTTAACCTGTGCAGCATGAAATACTGTTGCAACATCCTGCATATTGTTAAGTGTTAAAACAGGGCAACTTCAACACAAACACCAGTGTGATGTTTTCAGCACCGTCTTTGTTTTCTGTGCTGCTGTGAGCTCTTTGTGGTTTCAGTGGACAACACAGTGTCCCCATTAGGACTGAGAGGCATCAGAGGATCAAGCTTTTCCTTGATAATCTTAATGGTGGTGGTCATTAGCTAGTGGTTTGACCTTTAAAAGATGCCTGAACCACAGACAGAACAGGAAATGTAACCCTACCTCTCTACGGAATGGCTGCAAATATTTGTAACATCATTTGTTTGTGCAGGTCTTGTACTTGTACATCTTACTCTTTGCTGCGTTCTATTTTAAGAGAGTGGTAAAGTCAGTTGTATGTGTATATGCTGAGAGGCAGATTTTAGATGTATTATTAGTCAGAGGCAGCCACAGTGTTCTTTGAGAAGCTCACTGAATGATAACAATTAAGGTAATATTATGAAACCAAAGAAATGATTGAGGTCATCTTGCTAAATTCAAATAGCCACATAGTTTAAATCTGATTATCATGCTGTCATTTCAACATTAATGCACAGTCTTAAATGGATGAAAAGCAATTTGTTGATATTAGGTGCTGTTGTGTGCAGGCATGTATGCAGACAACAGCAACAAGCTGCGAAATACTGCAGCACTAAGAAAAATGATACCAACATGAACAATACTATTAATGTTAGTATTGATACTCAAAACAAAACTTCATATTGGTGATAGTGATACTTTGGGGATCTCTCCTCCACCCCTAGTTTACTCTCTCCAGCTCTAGTTTCACTGTGTGCTCACTTCTGTGCCATTTTTTTATATGTACCCGTTAAAGTTTAGTTTATTTTTGGCATGTAATTTCTCTCTGGTCTCAGAGAAAACACAATTTCTGCTTCTCTTGGTTCTAGAAAGTGTGGCCATAAGAGTCAATCACAGGTTGGTAAGATAGCTGATTGTTGAGCCTCATTCCCAAAGTGTCCATAATTTGACAATCTAGGAATGAGACTCAGCAATCACAATCTCTCCAGAATTGTTTACTGCACCTTTAAACCATAACCTTTGATTTCTACCAGCAGAGAAGCTCAGTCTCTCAGAATCATAACGATGCTACATTCTTGTTGTCAGCTTGCTGTGGACAAGAACTATCACACCACGTGTCCCAGAGTGCTCTACAGGGCCAACGAAGACCACCAAGTGTTTCCCAAAATACATCTGGATCAAACTGATTTTAAACATGTCTACGTGCCATTTAAAAACCAGGTAGGTGCATCGTACATGTCTCATGTGTAAAGCTGGGATGAACACTGGGAGATTTTGGATACTTTCAGTTTTTTCAGATATCATAATGTCACCTGTAAATATGCTATATTTGAAAGCATTGCTATGTTTGTATTTTGTTGTAGATAAAGCGTGTACCTGTGTCAAAGTGCAGCACATACACAACCGTGCAGGACTGTTGGTCTGCACAGGATCCATACTGTGTCTGGTGTGGCTCTAAACGCAGGTCAGAGAATAAACATCTGCTGCTGACACCTTCAGACTATTATAAACTTTATTAAAACGTAATTTTCTCTCTCTAGTTGCACATTTCAAGATGACTGTGAAGATTCAGACTGGTTATCCATCCCTGATGATTCTCAACAGAAAATGGTTTCCTATGAAGTTGTACAGAGCAGCACTGACCAGGTACAGACTACATACAAGCTTTTGTCTGTGAGCAGTCATGACTGTTTATTTTCAACACTCACGCCCCTTCCTTTCTCAGATCTCGCTTAACATCGAGACACACTTCACTGCGGGCCAGGAGGTGCTGTCTAAATTCACCTGTAATTTCATCCCAAGTCAGCTTTGCAGGGCAAGCCCTCCTCGACAGTTCCCACACTGCACCTGCAACCTTGAAAACAGCACACTTCCTGCTGAAGGTCAGTGACTTTTGATAATTAATCCAATAAATTAAATACTTGACATTCACACTGTTGCAAGAATCCTACTCAACAGGAATTTGTGTAGCATCTTTGTTGTTATATTACATCACAATGAAACTTGTACTGCTGACCAAGACCTCAAATATTCACTGTATTTTTTTTCACTTGACAGGCCAGAAGATCACAGTTAGATTTAGACTTGGAACAACACAACTGACAGAAGAACTGAAGATATCTAACTGTCCTGCCATCAGTGGACCACCAACTTCTGTCCTGTAAGTCCAAACTTAAGCTGATTTCTAACTTAAATGACAAAGAATAGAGATAAAAGTTAGAAAAAAAGCTGAAACATAATCATTTAAATGTATCACTGATGAAATTATTAGGTCACAGATGTGTTTCAGAATAAATTCTAGCTAGTTTTGTTTTGGATAATGACTACAATGTACTACTTTGAACTGTATAAGTGAATATCATGCACATAAAGAAGAGGAGTCTATCTTGCTGAGGGCGAAGACCCAAATGTCATCAAAAATTTAAATCTAGGTCCTGTTCCCATGCAGTTTTAATTGTTGGCATGGGGTAGAAACTTATGTTGAAGATGAAAGAATACAGAACTGACACAGATCTTTTCAAGACAAATGTGTCCGTAAGGTTTTGGGTGGATTTCTCTGGGAACAGGGGGACAAGGTGTTGCTCAAAATGTCTGACTTGTCTGTTTTAAAAGCTGTTCAAGTCCTTATTATATCAAAACTGTAATGAACCACCAAGAGTGGATGGAACGAAGAAATGTTTTGCTACAGTTGGACTGTGAAGAGAGGGTTCCTGAAAACCAAAGTTTTTCCAAAACTGGCTCCAAATTAAAGGGATAGCTCACCCCAAAATGAAAATTCAATCATTATCTACTCACCCTCGATCCGATTGAAGGTCTGGTTTAGTTTTATAGTCCACAAAACACTGCTGGAGTTTCACTGGAAAACAACACTGCAGAATCACAAACATTTTAAGTGAATGGTGACCAGTTTTCAAACTTAAAAGAACAACCAAAAAAATATATACAAGACCTCAATACTGCTCATCTGGTGTAATCCAAGTCTCCCAAAGCCAAGATGACTTGAAAGACATCATTTATACCAATCGTCGCTGCAGATCATTAGTTTGGAGCAACATTCATGCGTGCATGCACCCCGTCCGACCTGGGCATGTGTGATGTCATGGTGTGCGTGTGCAAGTAAAGTGTGCTTTACCATTCTTTTAAATTGTTTAGAAGATTCTGCAACACTGTTTTCCTCCAGTTGTGGCCTAAAAAAACTAAACCCAACTGTCAGTCAGCATAAGGGTGAGTAGATAATGACTGAATTTTCATTTTTGGATGAACTATCCCTTTAAAAACTTGGTAGGTGCACTCAAAATGAGCCTCGATAGAGACCCAAGCTGGACATGAAGGTTCCAGATGAAAATGGGACAAGCAGCAGATGTTGCAGCTCAACTGTAAAGTTGTATGTTCAGTAAAGGGTAGTGTGAAAACTGAAACCATGTCTTACTGTGTTAGAAATGAAACTAGTTGCTGTGATGAATAAGACTACAAAGAAAGTGCATAAGGACAAACAAGGGAAAAAAAACTATAGTCAGCTTGGCTCACACTTTTCCACATGGTTGGCAGTGGTTGCCATTCATCATCAGGATGTATGTACAGTATTACTTTCTTGTGGTCTCTGTGGTTGAGTGAGAAATCAATAATAGTATGTAGTAACTGGGTCACAGGCTGAGTCCTTACTGCAGTGGTCATGGTGTGAGTTCAGCCTGAGCGTTTTCCCTGTCTTTCTCTACTGTCTCTATCAAAATGAAGTGGACATGCCAAAAAAAAAAAAAAAAAAACGACAACAATTTGTGATAACATTTGTTTTCTCTTCAGGTGTCAACAGTGTATCAAGGCTGGATGTGGCTGGAGCCAAAACAGCTGTTCCTGGGCAAATCAAGGAGAGCGGAATGTAATTATGCATATTTTTTTTTATGTATTTATCAATCACAAGCTTTAAATGACCATGATACATCATCGGACATTAAGGAAACATGTTAAGTTGAAATAGTAATTTCTCTGACTACCACATACAGCCTCTTTGAAATTTCTATTCTGGGCCGGGATAACTGCTTTTGTGTGTCTGTTTCACAATAATTAGAGTTGAATTAATTGCAGAATGTTCACCAAATGAGAGAGCTTCTGTTTATGAGTTGTTAGAAATCATTAATAATCTTTCAGATGCAGTGGATGGTTATAACAGTTAAAATGATCAATATGTTGGAGTGTGGCAGGCAGTGAGACAGGCTGCAGTGGACTTCTGTTTTCAGGATAACAGGCTTAACTTCATATCAACAGACAACTGACATTTATTAACAGGTGGTCAACTTGCAGTGTAGGATTTGTTGTTGCTTGTTATTGTCAGTTTACAATGTTGCACTTGCCTTGTGCTCCTGCAGTGTTCCTGCAGCCTGCAGAGCTCTCCTGAGTCTGGGGGGGCAACTCACTTTAACTGAAGGTTGTAAATTAAATAGGATTTCAGCCTAATTGATATACAGCCATTTGCTCCAATTTACTATTTGGACTGATGTACTCATTTTTGTATGTGCTAATGCTACATATCAATTCTTTAACAATATATGTGGAAACAATAAGCAATTACCAGATAAGCTGATTGACAAAAAAGTAGTTGAATTCGCTACAATTTTTATTTTCTTAAAATTTATTACTTTCTCAAGAGTATCAAACATTTATGTTTTTTTTGTTTTAACATTATTTACACATTTATAATGCTCAAAATTAAACAACTATTGTTTTTAATTATATGTTAAAGAAATTTTCATACATTCTGGAAAATTCCATTCACTAGCGCAGCCTAACATGACCTGCATTTAGCCTGCCAAAAGCCTTCCAGCAGCACCAATGTGTCTATTAATGTGTTTTGTTAGCTAATGTTAGCAAGCTAGTCCGTTCAGAGAAATTCAGACTTTAAACACTTTGCAACACTTTGCAAGCCAAGAAAGGCCGTCTTCATTTATTTCTTTTCATGACCTTATCTCGAGATAGCAAGATAGGCAAACCATTATCACAAGAAAACAAATAGTTGTTTCCTCTTATCACTTATAACATTTCAGAGATCAGGAGGGTCATGCTCGCGTCCATAGATGGCATCTTGACAACTGTAACTGAGTAAAGCTGAAAATGTCAGATCAAGGAGAACAAATCAGTGATTGTTTTCTCAAAACAGTCTTTCCTTTTCTCAAGTTAAAGAGATAAATTAACCATCATCAGAAGAAGAAAAAGCTCAAGAAACAGGCTTTGCTACCTCACGAAAAAATAATTAAATTCCAATCTCAATATCTTCACTGTGAGGACAGAGTGAGTCACTGAGTTCACCTCCCTGGTTTCAACTGTTGCCCAGGTTAATGACTTGTTGAATCAACATGTCTTATTGTCTGTTTCTGTACATATTAAACATACACGCTACTGTTTTTAGTCTTTTAGCCAAGCTAATCTTAGCTGAAACAGCCCCTGAATCAACTCTTAATGCAGTGCTTATCAAACTTTTTCTGGCATGTCCCCCTTTCAGAAGCCAAAAAGAGTTTCGCCCCTCCACTCCATCATTTTTATCAGTTATTAACAATAATTGGGGACAGAACAGACCAAACTATTGTTTATTTCCTCTACATAGAACATATTCATTCAACCTTGTTTCATTTCTCCCCTGGTCTTCTGTGCCCCCTCTGTCTTCCCCTCATGTCCTCCTGCAGGACAGTGTTTGCCATGAGCTGGAGTCAAGGATGAACTTCTCTGTGAGTCTGAACCTCAACTCTCACACACATTCTTCCTCTGATGCTCAACACATTCACATTCAGTGGAAGTTACAACATGAGTAGAAGGTAATGACTTAAAGCTGATAACTTTGTGTTTGTGTTTTGCGGTTAGAAGCCGGAGATCTCCTCCATCTTTCCCAGTGTTGTGTCTTTCTACGGCAGAAACCATGCAGTGTTGACAGGACGTAACCTCGGGCACGTGACCAGAGTGAGGATCCAGGCGGACATGGACTGCACGCCAAAAGAGTGAGTCAGTTTATGGGTGACGAAGATTGTGCTTACACTATAAATGACATTTCAGAAATGGCACTTATTATAGAGAAACACCACCCAAGTTGACAAGTTGACTTTGCTCAGTAGTTATCAGTGACTGTCCAGTCAATACTTCATGTGCTCTGCTCTCTCCTAAAGCTGGAGACTGCTTTTTTGATGTAAAAGTACATTGACTAAAATCTGGATCAGACATGTTAGCAAATCTATAAACTTCAGTTTGGTGTCCAGTTTTTAGCTTTAGGACAGCCTCAACTGAAACATACTCACTTTGCTCAGAGAGAGCTTTCAGTGTCAGCTGAAAGTTTGGTTCGAGTTTGGTTCGTCCTTGCCTCATGGGTTTTGCATTCTCCAATCCCATATCTTTTGTGTCGTGTATTTTAGTGTTAGGAAAAGTTGTAAAGTTGTTGAAACTGCATCTTGCTGATTTCAGGTTAGCTACATATTGTTGTCAGGATCGTAACAAGTTCCTGTGTAAAAACGTAAATCTTGATCTCAGTGAGACTGACTGGTTTCTCTCTGTCATCCTCTGTCCTCTGGTCAGATCTCCTGTATGGAAGAACACTGGTGTGAGTCTGAACTTCCACATTCCCAGAACTGATAATAAGGGCGTGGTCAAAGCGTGTGTTCTCCTCCCAGATGGTAGTTGCCATGGCAATGCTAAAATCACCTACCGGTCATTACCATCCTGCACCAACATTACACCAAGCAGCTCCTGGATCAGGTATGACTGGATTTGTTGACATTTTCATATTCCCAACACAAAGGAAGAGGATTAGGACCAGGCAGAAGGAAAAAAATAAATAAAATAACATTTTTTTTAATGTTGCATTTTGAGAATAAAGTCAATGTTGAGAGTAAAGTTGAAATACCATTTTGACTTTACTGACTTCATTATTTTTTCCAATGGCTGGAATTAATGCTGAAGATTTGACTTTATTCTCAACATTTCGATTTTATTCTTGAAATGCAAAATAAAAACATTCCCTCTCCTCATTTTTCCCCTCAATACTCTTCAGTACAGCACAGACATATAGACTTTGACATGCTATGAGTTAACATGAAATCTGATCTCATTCAGATACAGAATTACCAGCTGCTACCATGCTGAAGACAGTGTGTCAACAAACCAAAGAACATGTTTTGGTGTCCATTGTGTCAACTTCTCACATTATGTTTAATGTGAAACATTTCGCAGATTTAGTGCACAAATGGTCTACATCATGGTTATTATCTAACTTATTATAACTGATTTGATGATTTAATTTGATACTTTGGCCATCCACCTATTCTTTCACTCCTGGACTCTTTGAGTGTATTTTCCAGGTATAAATTGAACGTCTCCCAATAAATCAATTGGCTACAGAAATTCCAACACACCTCATACCATTCAAGACAGCGGTGGTAGGCATAAAATACCTAGGAATAATGGTTACACGATCTATGGCACATTGAAGGAACAAAACCTCTCGACATTGATGGCAACAGTTAAACAGGATCTTCAAAAATGGAACCATTTAAAACTGTCCCTAGCGGGTAGAGTGCAAACAATAAAAATGAATATCTTACCAAGGTACCTTTACCTCTTTCAGTGCCTACCAATCTACCTTCCTCGATCATTTTTTAATTTTATCAACAGCATCATATCCACGTCTGTCTGGGCAGGTAAACGGGCTAGGGCAAATAAATCCTTGCTCCAGAGGAACAGATCATTGGGAGGCCTGGGGTTGCCCAACCTCCTTGGGTATTATTGGGCGGCTAATGTACAAAAGATTTTACTTTGGTTCACTTCACCTCAACATAGTTGGTGCCAGTTAGAGGCAAACTCAGTCAGCCAAGATTGACTCTCACTTTGCAGCTCTGGAAAATAAAGGCCTGATATGCCTGGGTGACTTGTACATAGATGGACTGTTCGCTAGTTTCAATCAACTATGCTCAACCTACGGACTAGGTCATACAACTTTGTGACTTTGCAAGATCCCACTCTCCTCAGTTCCCCCAGGCTCCACCCCTCAGTGGTATAGACTTGGTGCTCCAGACTAAATCCTTGCCTAAGGGCCATGTCTCATATCTCTATAATCTCTTATCACCAACAAATGACTCAGCTGTGAATAAGAGCGGGGCCGACTGGGAAACTGAACTCCAAACAAGCATCTCTGATGCTCAATGGAAGAAAGTGCTGGAAGCTGTTAACTCCTCCTCTGTGTGTGTGTGTGTGCGCACGCATGCGTGCGTGCGTCCATCCATCCGTCCGTCCAGCACTTTAGGCTAGCATACCAAGAAGATGCTTCCTCGGATATCAAACTGGACAGAGCTTCCATTTCTGACCAGCAGGGAGCGACTTCACTGGTTGCAAAAAGAAGTCTGATTGAATGAAAACTTATGAGAAAATGACCCTACTTCTCACTTGGTTTATTATCTCATTAAACAGTTTCCTAATGAGTTAATGATCCCAATCACTAGTTTGAAGTCTTCTTCAATTTTCATTGTGTAAACGATGGTCCCATTTAGTGTAAAATAGACAACAGCAAAGCACATATGGTTTAGGGAGTGGCTGACTACTTTGGGGTTGGCAAGTTGCTACCACAGCGTTTCTTTGAGGTGTACCAATGCATATCCTCAACAGCCCCACACTCCTGTCCAAATATGGTCATTTCTGGTTCCAAAAACTAAGATGGCCACAACATCAACCTCAAGGCTTCAAAACGTTAGTCCACAAACCAGTGGGTTTACACTTAGTGTCAAATGTATTGAACCTGTTGATCTCTCTCTTCTTTGATTGGTGTCCTGCAGTGGGAAAAGGAAAATCACACTCGAGGGAACCCACATGGAGTTTGTGGAAGGGGTCATACACAGCCACGCCCGTGATGTCAGAGTTCCCAGAAAGCACACCAGTCAGGTGTGTCTGTAGACATGCGGAAATGTCTCATCGTATTGATATCTTACATTAATTATGTCATGTCACATCATATCATGCTATAGTACATTGTCCTGTTATATCAGAACATGCTAAATTATAGTATGTTAATGTAGTATAACAGCATGTATTATCCTATGTAACATTACATTAAATGTTTCATTACATTTTATGGCATTACAGTCTAACACATGTAGAGTGAAGCATGTATTATGTCCCACTTTGTTCTGTTACATGTCAAGTCATGCTGTAACATGTCCTTTTTTGTTATGCAACTGTATGTCATATTATGTCATCTAGTATTGTTGTTTGACATCAGTTAATGGCTTATGATGCTGTATTAACATATTATTTCACGTCACTTTGTTTCCTTGTATTATGCCATACAATTGTCATGTCATTGCTAAGCTTAACGTGTCACCATGTCACACAATATGATATATAACACAGAATGTTTTTAAAATTCTCTGCAGAGTGTCACTTATGAAACGCCTGCAGCTACAGACACTCAAGTAAGTATTGTATCTATGAAAGTAGCCAATGAAACCTTGCCATGCTCCACATCAATAACCTACTATCCAGAGCCTGAGTTCACCACCTTCACAACCACGAAGACGGGGAAAGATGTCCAAGTCACCATACAGGTAATGCAGATATTTTTTTAAGGCACACATGCACAAATAAAGGACAAGAATGCACACAAGTCAGCACGTTTTCCTGTTGTCGTTTCAGAAAAAGGCAGACAAACTGGAGATGAGTCCAGACGATTTGCAAGTGTGGGGGATTCATGAAAAAAAAGAATACCCCTGCATCATGGAAGAGAAAGAAACCAACAACAAGACTGACTTTTTCATCTGTGAGATTAAAATGGTAGATGTTCAGTTTCAGCAGTTAAAGGTAAATCTCTGTCACACTACACCAACTTAGACAATGCAAATAGAAATAACATGCAAATGATATTGTGATAATAGTTACAACAGTACAATCTATTATAAGTCCTCAGAAGTATTTTCATTTTGTGACCTGTGAAATTAATTTCAAATGTAATCTGATTATTGCTTTTGCACAGATAATATATGGAGAAAAGACAGTGCTGTTGTTGTTTTCCAGATAACGTTTGGTGACAAGACAGTTA
>CM034612.1:28669063-28685402 GCA_020091685.1 Lutjanus erythropterus
CCTTGTAGCTTTTGCGCATCTTCATAATTACAATGACCCAAAATCTCATGCCAAGTTTGCATGTCATGACATTGTTTACATTGGTCGACATTCAACTGAACAGTTGGCAAATAATACAAATTTCCACTCTCATGGATGTCAAACCTGCTACCATCGTTGGTAACCATGTGACTGTCTCCTTTCTTGAAGGTGATTGTCGCTCCTCCATTTGTTGCTCTTGCCACTGAAAAGATGTCATGTGGGTAGGAAGGTATGTACAGTGCATCCCGTAGTTGCGCTCTGTGCTGTCGTCCAGCGCTGTCTAGTAGATTTATCATCACTGTTCCTCTTTGCTGTGCCATTGCACTGCATTTGGTGCTGTCAGCTAACTCCACTGAATGGGTCTCCAGCTGGAAGGTGTCATCAAAGCTTTTAAATTTTCCTATGTCATTCACGATGTGGGATGTTGCTTCTCCATCCACCATGATGCCTTTCATTTTTACGTTGTCTGGTGGTCTCCCATTCTTTGTGTGTTTAGCCTTGAAGAGATTATCTTGGTTGGAGTCAACACTTAACAGACTGCCTCAGTGATATAAACTGTTGGATGGCTCAGAACTTTCTTCAACATAACAACTCTAAATCAGAAATCATTCATCAATCATTCCACCAAATTCCATTTCTTTCATCAAAATTAGTCGTGGTCCCCTATCCACAAATGTCACATCCTCTGCCAGAAACCTAGGACTCATTTTTGATTCTGATCTCAGCTTCCATACTCACATCAATAAAGTTGTCCAGTCCTGTTTTCTCCATCTACGTACCATTTCAAGAATCAAGCCACTGCTCCCACACCCTGACCTGGAAACAGTCATCCACTCATTCATATTCTCCAGACTCGATTACTGTAATTCACTTCTTTCTGGCATCAACCAAAAATCACTCTCCTGCCTCCAACTGGTCCAGAACGCAGCAGCTAGGCTTCTTACTGGTTTCAACAGATGACATCACATCACCCCAGTCCTGGCTTCACTCCACTGGCTTCCTGTACGTTTTAGAATTGATGTAAAGATTTTACTGATCACTTTTAAAGCCCATCATGGTCTGGCCCCTAGCTACATAGCTGAAATGTTAACCCCTTATGAGCCAATATGCAGCCTTAGATCTTCGGGCGGGGCCCTCCTGGTTGTTCCAAAGTCGAGGCTTAAATCTAAAGGTGACTGTCCTTTCTCCGTCAGGGCCCCTTGACTTTGGAACGACCTGCCTGAGGAGATGAGGCTCACAGAATCAGTTACATCTTTTAAATTACTTCTTAAAACTAATTTTTATAGACTTCCTTTTATGTGATGTCGTCATCTCTTTTTAATATATTTAATTTTTATCCTTTAATTTTTATCCTTTTATTTGCACTTATTTATACTGACATTGCATGCTGTTGTCTTATTCCATTCCATTATTATTTATACTGTCTTGACAACATCATATCATGTCTCTGTTATGTCCGCCATTTTCATTTTAATGTATTCTTAGTGTCTTATTTAGCTAGTTTTACTGTCCTTATCTTTTTTACAGTGTTGTGTTGTTTTTCTTTGTTATAGTGTCTTTGCTTGTATCTTGTTTGCTCCAACTTTAGCTTGCTCCTGTTTGGCCCTCTGTTGAGGATTTGGAAAGTCACCAGATTTGGGGCGGCCCTATAGCTCAGTTGGTAGAGCGTCTGCCCCATGTACTGGGGCTGTTAGTCCTCTGCAGCGGCTGCTGGTTCGTCTCCGCCTGCGGCCCTTTGCTGCGTGTCACCCCCCCTCTCTTCACCCTGTTTCCTGTCTGCTCTTCAGCTGTCCTATCCATAAAGGCAAAAAAGCCCAAAAACAAAAAAGGAAAGTTGCCAGATTTAGCGAGGAAAGTCACCAAGTTGGCAACACTGGAGAGGGGTGGAGAGAGATAACTAGTGCAAGGTCATCATGATCTGCTAAAGTAACTAAAGTCAGAAGTATCCACTGATTTATGTCTGCAGAGCTTTCTGTGTGTTGCATCAGGAGGACTGGGTTTCAGGTCATTCACTATTAATTTATTGCACCTTTTATCAGTTCAGTTAATATTATGCAACCGCTTTTTATGTTCTGAGAAGGATACTGTTGTCATCTCAAGATCCAAGAGTCTCAACTGATCTTTGCCACATCAATTAATCATAAAAGTGCTTCAATAGCAGCAATTTCTGATGCAAAGTGTTAGCTTCCCATACTACTGTACAATGTGCTTTTTCCAGTACTATCAGTATGTTTGAGACACCGTGCTACATCTCACAGTAGAGCTGGGCTTTATAATATTGTGATCATACTGTCTCCTCCTGCTCTTAAAGGCTTAGATTCAGGATTCAAGTGATACCATTTTCCAAACTTAAGGGGAAATTTACCATTTTTTATTTGGATGTTAGTTTTAATGGTAAATGTAATGAAGTGTAAATTGACTGTAAGTGTAAATTGAACTAACAAACTCCTCAGCACTGTTGTATTGACAGAGAAAGCTGAGTTCTGCTGCTGCAAAATCTGGTGTTCTTCCTGCATCCAGTGACATCATAGTGATGTGTCCTGAGGTGTTAAGAAAGAACTACTAACTATTTCATTTTGGATATCTAGTTTACACTTTTGGGTAGCCAGGAGATGTGAAGCATGAGTGTTTTTGTCACCTAACACTATGTTTTGGCCCACAAAGTAATAGTTATGGATGCGTGTGTGACAAGCGTGCATGCAGTGCATCCTGGTACGTGCAGGAGAACTCACCCCTTATCAGGACATCCACTTGAAAAGGGGTGAATTTTCCCTTTAAGACCATCGGTGATTTTTACAATAGGAGACTTACTGTCTTAATGAGAGAAAATATGAGAAGTGAGAGGAATAAGTAATCCTTAGTTGCATTGTATTACCAATAGGGAATAACTCAGACAAAAGGTGGATTTCTGTCATTATAACCGAAGTATTGTCTGCTGTCCATGACCCAACTTCAAACCTGGAAGCTGTAAGTTGTGCCATGGCATGTGTTGTTTTACTGTTTATTTCACAGGCTACCCTGTAAAGGCGGAGATATACTTGCTGTTTGATCATGCGTTCACGTAGACAACCGACTGCGTAGTGGAGCGAACTGCTCTTGACGCAGACGCTTGTCTACACGTGTTACTGCAAAACACCACTAGAGGGCACAACAGAGAACTCAGACCATAAACCGGCCGTAAAAACAAAAGAAGAAGAAGAAAATAAATTCTGGTTGTATGGAATGTAAACAGTAGATATGGCGACAGTTGAAGAGATTGGCATTTGGTTGATTCTGAGATTAAGGCAGAAAAAGCGACAGCGACGTGATCGTAGATGGTATGTGAGACCACTGAATCGAACAGGTCATGAAAATGGGGAGTTTTTTTCTCTTGTTCTGCCGATGCAAGATATTGACGATGAGAAACATCATCAGTATTTTCGCATGTCCACCAGGACTTTTGATGATTTGCTGCATCGGATTACCCCACTAATAACACACCACAGTACACACACGGAGCCAGTCAGTCCAGCAGAGCGGCTTGCTGTCACCCTCCGCTTTTTAACGACTGGCATCAGCTACCGAGCCTTGTCAGCAAGCTACAAACTTGGATCAGCGACAGTTGGGTGTGTAGTCAGAGAGGTGTGCAAAGCTATCTGGACAGCTCTCAAAAATAATGTTTTGGCGTATCCCAATGCAGAACAGTGGAAGCTCATCCAGAAGGATTTCAACTCTACGTGGAATTTCCCCAACTGCGTTGGAGCATTAGACGGTAAACATATCAGAGTCTGTGCCCCGGCCAAAAGTGGAAGCTCCATCCTGATGGCTGTATGTGATGCCAGGTACAGGTTCACAGTTGTGGACATCGGGGCATACGGCCGCGACAGTGATGCTGGGGTGTTTTCAAGGAGTGCCTTTGGATCCCAGCTTATCCAGGGCAAGCTTCCTCTGCCTCCTCCATCCGCTCTGCCCAGGAGTGATGTCTTGAGCCCCCCTGTCTTTGTCGCAGATGAAGCCTTTCCACTGAAGGTCAACCTAATGCGACCATATTCAGGTGAGTGTGTATTACACAAATCAAGTATGAGCAGTGGTAGAGAAACTCTGTTACAAGCACTGCATTCAAAACCTTACTTCAATAAAAATACAAAAGTAAATATATTTAAAATGCCAAAAGTAAAATAGCAGAATGACCCATTTGAGAATGATATACATTATAGTACTGAATTATAATTACTGATGCATTAATGTGTTCAATCCACTATAATATCGTGGTCTGTAATGGTTGGGTTCATTTTAATTAATGTTTATACTGAATCTGCATTGAATTAATTAAAGTAATTAAAGTTACCAAATAAATGTTGTGGCATAAAAAGTACAATAATTGCCATGGAAATGTAGTGGAGTATAAGTACAAAGTAACAGAAAATGAAAATACTCAAATGAAGTAAAATTATACAAAACTGTACTGAAGTACTTGGGTAAATGTACTTAATTATATTCCACCACTGAATATGAAATTTAAAGTTGATTAATGAAATAACTGGGCAATATTATCCTGTGTGTCATTCCTTGTTGAGATATTGACATACTTAATTTTATTAGGCCTGAAATGAATAAATGCAGTTAATCTCTATTCATTATCTGTATAACAGGGACCAATCTCACAGCTGAACAGCGGGTCTACAACTACCGCCACTCCAGAGCAAGGCGGGTGGTTGAAAATGCCTTCGGCATTTTGGCTGCAAGGTGGAGAGTGTTTGGGAAGGCCATGGAGTGTTCTGTTGAGACCGCCGAAGACATCACAAAAGCATGTGTGGGTCTATACAATTACCTCTGTGGCATTGACCAACTCCAGGCAGACACTGCAAGGTACATCAACAGCACCTTGGTGGATGAAGGGGATGTCCAGGGAGAATGGAGGCAAGTAGTGGAGGGAGACACAAACCTCCTTGACCCAGGACGGCTCACTGCTGACCGGGCAACACGGCTGGGCATTGAGGTACGGAACAGCTTGAGGAGCTACTTCCAGACAGATGCAGGGAAGGTGGCCTTTCAGGACATTGTCCTCCAGCGAGGCACACTACATTAACACAATAGTAGTAGTCTGCTTGTGGTGTATATACTGTATATAATTTTTTGGAGTTAAATGTTTGTTAATAATACTTAATATTCTGTTATGTTAATACATTATTTCAAGAATTGTCTTATTAGCTTGTCATATTGGCAGAGATGTTCATTTGAGGCTGATACAATTCATTTTAAAGTTACATCCCCATTTATTCACCAGTATTTAAGGTAATCACTTAACTCAATTAGTATTGTATTGAACACAATGACTATTATTCTTGTATTAATATAGAGAAGATATGTCACTTTAAGTGTAATAAATGTCAGTTCCCCTTTTCAGTGTATGACTTGTGTTTTCATGGTACAGATGGTTATACTTTTGTATGATTTCAATTATTCACTTTGATGCAGATGCTTGCACACTGCAGCAGGAGTGACTACTATATATATAGACCTATCAGATTAAAAATATAAAATCTAAGAAATATAAAATGTAAAGTACTAAGTGTGTACAGCCCTGTAATTAGTACATTTTATATTTCTTAGATTTTATATTTTTAATCTCATAGGTATATACATATTTTCTACTTTTTATCTTAATATTTATAAGTACTTATTGTCACTTTCTATCTGTACTGCTTGAGCTGCTGTGACAAGTGAACGTCCCCGGTGTGGGATCAGTAAAGTTCATCTTATCTTATCTTACTACTAGAGTGCTTGAAATTCACTCACTACTTATATTGAACTACAGCATGAAGTCATGCTTAACAAAGCAGCATCACTGCATTTAAAAAGAAGTTGATGACAAGAAGATATAAAATGTAAAATTTATTTAACAGCATTTTCTATATGTAAACAGTACACATGTGATGGAAAGATTAAAAACATTCATTGGGTCACCTGAGACCAAAAAAAGTGCTTAATTTCATATATACACATTTTCCAAAAATAAAAAGCAAGGTGCTACAAATCCTCTTCACATTCAGTAGGTAGGCAGTTTAACATCATAACATGTTAATAGTAACAACTTAAGAGCAACAGTGTCTGACTGAAAAGCAGGATTTCCAAACATCTGGAGGTCAACAAACCAAATTAAAACTAGCAGAGGGGGCACAGTAGTGCAACTGTAACATCAAGGCAACCTTTGCTACAACTTGAACATGTGGCTATTCGTAGCATTGCATAAGTTGCTTTATCTCCTTCATCAGTCTTTTGGCATCATGAGGGGGCAGCTCCTGAAGAAACATGGCAATGTAGTTACCAAAGCTGGTGTAAATATTCTGTTTTCCACGGTTCTCATCTCGTATTTCTGTCAGCCTCTGGAGGAGGACAGCATCAATGGTGTCCATCTTTTTTTTTTTTTTTTTTTTTTTTGGAATAAAACTTTATTTGTCATTTGCAAAATTTACAAAATTATATTCTTTCACAAAGGTGAGTATTATATATTGCAAAGACAATACATTTTCACATATTTGAAAAATAAAGACATAGAAATGAGAAATAAGTCATAATAACATAACAATATAACTTGCCAGGGGGGATATAAGTTTACAGAAAAGTGCCAAAATGTTCACAGGTATGCAAAGTTTTTATTGCCTTTTGATTAAGAGAAAACTTTAAAGAATCAACGTATTGCTTGACCTCACTGTGAAAAGCAATGAAACAGGGCTTTCTATGAGAGAACTTACATTTGTGAATGTGGAATTTAGCCAAAAGAATGATAAGATTGATAATAAATGTTTCATTTGGTTTACCTTTGGTTCTGTTAAAGTTATGGATACCAAGCAGCACATCCTTCCAGAACAGCAAACAGTTTTTATCAATAGTGTTCGCCACAAAGTTACAAATGTCGATCCAAAAGCTCTGGACAATGGGGCAGAGCCAAAATAAATGAGTAACTGTTTAATGGTGTCCATCTCCTGGGCTCGCTTCCTCTTCCTCTGCACGGTAGATAGCCTGGGAGAGGGGGAGGGCTCTGAGCAGTGATCAGGTGAGGGCTCGGATCCTGAGGCAGTCGGGCCAGGTGAAGGAACAGGATCGTTTGTAGGGCTCGCTGAAGCACTATAAAGATCCTCTTCATTTGGCATCTAAAACCAATTTCATATGTTAACAACTGCCAAGCATTTAAATACTTATATTTGACATGTATACTAAGGTCAAAACTAATTGCTAACAAGCAAGATGTAAAACACTTACCAAACTGTTTTGAGGAAAATTGGTCTCGGTGGACCGGTGACTGATAAAACTACTCAGCCAGCTCAGGCGTCTCATGACCGGTGGGCAAAACACGCCATTGGCACCGTCCCCACTTATTTTTTCCATCATCTTCCGCCGTGCTCGTACATAGCGGTCTCGAGCCTGTTTCCATTTTTGCCGGCATGTTTCGATGTCGACTTCTAAAACTAAACTTATCTGTTGCCAGCTGTTGTTGCAGGCATGTTTGTCACTATGTAGCGGCAACGACACGTCATACAGATGAGGGTAGTTGCGGACTTGTTCGATTAGCTTGTCCTCAAAACTTTCCGCCATTGTTGTTGCTGTTGACATAACTCCCGACCTCTGACCCTGTCACTGTATTCTGCCCCTACACTGCCCCTATCGGTCATGTGTGTTTTGCATCTTGCGGACGCGTAGCGTTAATTTCTGTGGACGTGCACAACCGACGCCCTGAATGGACGCAGGATACGCGAGGCAGACGTCATGCATACGCGAACGCGTAGTTTAAAGCAAGTATATCTCCGCCCTAACTTGATGCTAGCATGTTGTGTGGCTAATGTTGCTACTACCATAGGCAGAGATGATATTGAGCTAATGTTGTAATGTTAAGAAACAGTCAAGAGAAACTGAAGTAACAGTAACTGCTTTTCATGTTGCTTTTTGTGGAACTTTATACTGCAGTGCTAACATTAGTTCTGCCAGCGTTAGCTTAGCCTGTTCTTCTCCTGTGTGTTGCTAATGTGGTAGCTGAATGCTTTTAGTCCTAGCCTGGCAGGAAATTTACTTGACAGGCATGCCATGAAGGTAATGACAAAGCTTGGTAATATTGTTTAACCATTCTAGTACCAAGACGCTAGCTTGCAGATAATAAAGTTGCCCAGCGGGCAGTGAAGTGAGATCCAAAGAAAATGTTACACAATGAGTTCATATGCAAAAAACAAACAAACAAAAAATGGCAAATAATATCACATACTGCACAGCTGAGCAAACCGAAATCCCAACAGGGGAAATTACCACAACAGCCCTAGTGGGTAAACTAGAAAATTTTGCATGAAATTTTGAGTGTGCCTGATGCTCGCTGCCAACTAGTATCCCCACCATATTGCCAGATGTATTAATAGCAGTAGATGTATCATTGAGGTTGCATGTGTCTGTGTGTGTGCACATGCACGCGCTGTCACGCGCATGTGTGTATGTATCTCTGTGTATTTGCATGCGTTATTATGCGCATTTGGAGTTTGCATGTTCTCCCCGTGTCTGCGTGGGTTCTCTCCAGGTTCTCCAGCTTCCTCCCACAGTCCAAAGACATGCATGTTAGGTTAATTGGTGACTCTAAATTGCCCGTAGGTGTGAATGTGAGTGTGAGTGGTTGTCTATGTGTCAGCTCTGCGATGAACTGGCGACTTGTCCAGGGTGAACCCCGCCTCTCGCCCAATGTCAGCTGGGAAAGACTCCAGCAGCCCGTGACCCTTATGGAATAAGTGGTTACAGAAAATGAATGAATGAATGGGTGAGTGTGTGTGTCAATAAAAGTCCCCTGACAGACACAAAGAAGTGCTTGTGTGTGTGTGTGTGTGTGTGTGTATATATGAGAAGTTGTGTGAGTAAGCAGGACAGAAGAACAATATTGCTGACATTAAAAATGTCAGTAGGCAGCCATGGATATTAGACTAAGAGCTAGACATTCAATTAAGCCAATCACAATCAGCCTTGAATGAATGAATGAATTTAACTTTAACCAGCTCAAACTTTGAATTTATTAACAGATAAAAAAGACTGCAGTCTAAAATGTCCAAGTTGGACACAGAAAGACACAGACAGAGTCTTTTTAAACTGTTAATAATTTCAAACCTTGAGCTGCTTCAGGTGTAATTGTCTCTGTATGAAGTTTTAACTGTTAAGAACTCAGGCTGGTGAAATTGGCCAATCACCTGTGAGCAACGGCACAGTGAAATTTGAATACTGAGATGACCTAACTGCTGTTGGTTTATTCAGCCAGTCACTTCCCAGACAGCACGCCTACGTCTTGGCGACGTCGGCACGATGAATAAAGTTGCATCGCTGCGACATCGTATGGAGAGCGTTTGCTCATTGGGAAGACGTCGCCGAGACGTCGGCATTTGGTCGAAAATGCTCTCCAGACAACGTTTGGCCGATGTATCAAAGCTGCACAGCGCAGCCTCTCTACAGCTTCTATGACCTTTATTTATTCAGGTGGAATCATTCTATCAGCAAATATCTCATATCGCATAACATCTATCATAATATCTCATCTTACATGTGATAGGAATATGGTAATATGACAATAAAAAACAATATGCTTGACCATCAAAATAGCTTCCTAATTTAGTGTGTGAATAAAATAAAGAGACACGAACAATTCAAGTTAATGATCATACATTTATTTCAGACTGCATAGTCAAAATAACTCCAGCACAGAAAAGATAAAGACAGAACAGATAAAAATATACAGGTGGCCGGTCGGGAGACGCACACGGACAGCACGGTCTGGAATGCTGGCAGACTTATGAGCCTGCAAAGGGGAGAAAAAGACAAAACACATGAGCCCAGGTTGTTAAATTAACTTATACTATACAATACTATACCCATACTTCACAAATAAACACGTACAAATAGACACACCAAGGAAGGAAAACGTCGCTGTGCCTTTTTTCCCGGCCGCTGTCTGACCTTACAGAGCCACCGTAGTTGATAAGAGACCTGTAGCTAATAGTATTAGCCCTATGCTCTTTAGCTATCAAACGTGTTAAAAAGCACCACAACAAGACCTCCAAATAACCCATGTTTAATACAGTGTCACAGGCAACACTGTATGAAGCACCAGCAGAAAGCATGACTTGAAAATATGAACCACAAAAAGTTTGCGTGTATTATTTTGCGGTGCGGTCTGACAGCCCCGGCTTGACCGCGGATAGCTGCTGAAGTCCGGCCAGCTCTACAGGAGAGGCGGAGGGGGGGGGGGGGGGGTGACTGGAGGGAGATGACAGAAACAACTGGAGTCTGTTGTGTTTTCCACACACCTACGTGAAGTGGATATTAACTTCACTTACAGTGTAAACACACAACAATAGTCCATAACCAGTACCGAACTATGAGAAACTGTTACACCGAGTCATATTTACAAATGGAGCAGAGCAGAGCCTCCCTTCATTAGCTGCCAGTTAACTGCTAAAGTTAACTCTGCAGCTGTAAAAACACCGAAGCCCACCAGCTACTAGCTAACAGCTAACGCTAACTAACGTTACCTGACCCTTTCACAAATTCAACACTGATTTGTTGTCTAGATGGAGACTGTTCACGTGCTGGAAAGACTTATGGCTACCTAGCAATGGCTAAATTAAGTTAGAGCTAGAGCTAGATAGCTAATTCATTTGCTGGTCAGGTCTAAGCAACTAACATTTGCTAAGCTAGCTAGCTAGCCTGTTAGGAGTCGGCATCTGGGCTCTTCACCTGTGCTAGCATACCCAGTCAGGGCTTAACAACTTATGTTGCTAAATCCCGATTTATCTTGCTAACCCTGTATGTCATATTTATAAAACAGCTATTTTTTATATATTTACTTTAAGTGAGCTTACCTGAAGACTAGTCCTGGATGAGATGAAGTAACCTCTCCGTCCCAAAGCCTGCTCTCAGTTCCGTTGACAGTGGCATCAATTGGATAACGTGCAATGTATCGATCCACAGCCGACCTATCGCCGACTTTGAAATGGCGCGCATAATCCCGCCCTCTGGCAAACCATGTCCCTGCTATGGGCCGATGCTTCTCTGATGCATTTACAGACGTCAGGAGTAGAATGCCGACGCACGATCTGAGGCCGACGTCGGCGAGACGTATGCGTGCTATCTGGGTTGTGTGCAACGGCACATTCAATTTTAAATACTCAAAAAAAGAGGCAAAAATTTAGACAATGTACCTCTCAAATTACAGCTGTTTAATGAAACACCGTAATTGCTACAGCTAAAAAACGCATACGGTGAGTGAGAGGATGGGTTGGTGATCACGATGGTGCAAATTTTATTTCTGTGGTGTGAAAAATGAGGTCACCACCGCGAGGGGAAAAAATGGGATCATTTGCTTTTTTCCAGAAATACGTTACTACTGTAGCAGGGGGATACTGAGAGGCAGGTACAATTGGCCAATCAGGAGGAGACCACCTGAGTTGTTAAGAGGCCCATGAAGCACAGGTGTGTAAGCTTCACTCACGCTACTCAGATCACTCCTGTGCACATGCTTCCTTGGTAAACCAAACAAATCCTGTTCTGTTTGAGATTATTTGTTTGTAAGGGTAATGTAGGGGTGCAAATGCACCCTGAGGTAATTTATTTGTATATATTATGTAAATATGGAATCTTTGTAAAAATGTGGGTCTGCCAACAATTTATTCTTTCTTTTGTAAAGGGTCCTATCAGTCCAAGAATAGTGCCAGTGGCAAGGTATGAAAAAGTCTCTTTATTATGAAGCATTGTTTGCATGTGTGTAGACTGAGATTTAACATGTGCTCTATTAAATTTTTACAGGGAAAGTGCTGGTTGCTGTTTACAACATATATTATTGGGATTTTATTCATTGAGATTTAGTAGTTTGAGTATATGGCTAACCTACAGTTTTGCTTTTTGTTTCAGTGCTGCAGCTGGTGCAGTGGGGGTTCACCTGTTGATTTGTGGTGTTACTTTAAGGTTTGCTGTGGCACTGGTATTAGTTTGGGTGTGTTTCTGTTGGGGTAAAGAGGGTTTATTTTGTTTTGTAGTTTTGGTATTCGATTATTTATTTTTTGTTTTGTTCACTTACAGCATACTACCAGTGCATTAGCCTGCTGACTGGTGTGCCACCACCCCCTGCAGCGAGATATGCGAGATACTTTTTAACCTTTTTAATTGATGTTAGTGACCCTTTGTTGTAATAAAACAGCCTGTTATGGCATTTTGACCCACACTGACTGTTGGCTTCGTCATTGAAGTTCACCTGTATGTAATTTTAGAACTTGGCTGAGTGTTACACTACGTTAAAATATGGCGAAGCTATATGGCGTCAAACAGGGGTGATTTTTGAGTGTTTTTCACACAAAAACACTGCCAAAAAACTTCTGGAAGAAAAGTAATAAAATTCAGTATGGCGGATTATTTATAGTGTCCCTGCACATCAGGCACACTGAACTAACAGATTGGGGTCATGGCAGATGAACAACAATGTTGTTCTGCAAATTAAAATGACAGATTTTGTCAATGGAGTTTAGTGGCTTTGGAGAGAGATATATCTGGCTAATGTAACAGCAGTTTCCTGTCAGAAAAAATCTGTCTGGGATCAGAATGTCAGACACAAACAGCTCAGACCTGAAACACTAAAAACAAAAACTGAAGGAGCTTTATAATGCAGATGGGAGTGTTTTACTGTCAGATTGTTAAATTTGATTATGTTTAATGATGTTTTTTAGGTTTATAAGATCAATTAATTGATTAGTTGAATTTTGAGCATAGATATGATTTTATGGTAAATCAACTTTTATTTTACATTTGGCCAAGAAGAAACAGATGCAAAAAAACTATCCTAAAATAATTTTTAATTCTTTCCATGAAATAACAGACATCAATTGTACTTTTGCATATTGATAAGGGGAAATAGTCCATGAGACAGTGTGGCCATAACAGTTGTGTTTATTTTCATTTTGCATTGTTTTCTTTAGAATGAATGAATAATTCAATTTAAATTAAACTTGAAATACCTAATTACTATATTTGTTTTTAAAATAATAAATAAAAATATGCATGATGAAACGATTCTCGAAGATCATACAGTTTTCTCCAGTTCCTTTGAAGATCAATAAACTTTTCATATTTTGATGTGACTGTCAACCTCTTGGCAGAGATGGATGTTGGGGACTCTTATTTTGAAGGCGGCACAGTGAAAACTATTTTTATGAAGTTGTATATTGATTCTGCAGCGAAAACCAAATATTTCCTCAATTCTGTCACTCTCAAGTTCAGTCAAAAAATAAAACGGTGAAAAAGTTCCCTGGCACCCAGACACCCCCTCCCTCCTCGGGGGGTCGTGTTGCCCAGGGCTCAACTTCACACAGTGTTCAAGTGATCAGAGGACACATCCGGAAATGTTGCAAATTGAGCGGATAATACCTGTTTAATGACGACATGTGGAGTACGCGAGGGAAAATGAGACCAAATGGACGGAAACAACAACAAAAACTGAAGTTTTGAGGTAAGTCGGAGGCTGAATGGACACACAAACACAAACTGTGTCGCTGCGTCTGTTGCTAGGTGGCTAACAGCTAAGCTAACAACACCTGTGGGTACATTAAGTTTGGATAAACAACCCGCACAGCGGCCATTCGACCCGAATAAATGAAGGAAAGTTAAAATTTAAAATGAAGGGAAAATTGTGAGATTATTGTGGGACGTCACATGTCGTTTTATATCGCTTTTGTCAAGCTTTCCTTGTGTTATTGTCAGAGTAAATCAACGCCACCTGTGCATGAGTACTGAGCCAAAGTGAATATTGAACGATCGCGTCTAGAAAGAACCCTAGACTCGCGACAGATCTCGCTAAGTATATTAAACCATAGACCCAGACGTTTTTTTTTCTTTTTTTAACCACAGCGTTGTTGCCTTATAAAACTACAGTCTGAAACATAATTCATTTATACAACATGCTCAATAAAGAAACAACATATGCAAATCTCGTGACAGAGCAAATGAAGGATTACCTATATAGGCAGATGATAAACAGCAGTAAAAACAATACCCCTTTAGTAAATCAAAATTATGAATTTAAATCATAATAACGTTGTATCGCTGATTATGACATTTTCTGATTATTTGGGCCTTTATCTCAGAATTTGGCTTTGTAACTAATAATGTGACTTTTTTTTTTCATCTATCTATGGCTATATGTTCACACAAATTTATTCGATTAGCATTCAAAATACACCCTCAACAAATACACAGAAGATTTTCCCAACAACAAACATAATACGAGGGACAAAGCTAATCGAAGAGGTGTAGGCTGAAGCACAAGCTTATTATGCCTACCCTTTTTACAGAAACAACACGGCGACTTCTTTAGCTGCATGGTCCGAGTTACACCACAAGTTAAAAAAAAAGAAAAAGGAAAGAAAAAAAGAAAACGAGAGAACGAAACAAAAGAGAAGAAAAAACACAAAACAAACTCTCAGACATTTTACAAAGTAAATAAATAAATAAAGTTCCGTAACAATAGTACAAGCAAACACAAAAATTTCAATATTTTCATCATTACTCTTCTTCATACCTGATTTATATATTTTTTTTATTAGTTTAGTTTTATACATATTTTTAAATGAGGAAAGTGAACTACATATTTTTAATTCATCCTCACAACTATTCCACAAGTTAACACCTCTAACAGATCAACACATCTCTGCTTAATATTTGTTCTTGTCTTAGTTTTTTTGAAAAATCCTGTTCCCCTCTCTCTGATTTCAAACAGCCTCTGAGTTCTGCGGCAAAGTCAATTTTTGTGTGCTTTGTACATTATCTGTTTTAAATTCAACTAAATCATAAAATTTAAGGGTATTTAAACTTACAAACAATAAATTAGTTGATTCAAGGAAGTTTGATCGATTTATGAGTCTTATAGCTCTTTTTTGTAATTTAAAAATAGGCTGAATGTTTTATATGTATTACCCCATATCTCCACACAATAGGTCATATATGGAAGTAACAGAGAACAATAAAGTGTGTATAATGACTTCTTGTTAAGAACATCCTTTGTTTTATAAAGTATAGCAATGGTTTTTGATATTTTACTTTTCACATTATTTATATGTGGCTTCCAACAAAGTTTATCATCAATTATCACACCAATAAATTTGTTCTCATTCACTCTTTCTATTTCAGTACAATTAATCCTGATTTTAATCTGGTTTTTGATTTGTCTAGTACCAAAAATTATAAACTTTGTTTTGTTCAAATTCAGAGATAACTTATTAATGTCAAATCAGGTTTTCAGTATATTTAATTCATTTTCAGCTGTAGTCAGAAGCTGTTCTAGGTTTTTACCAGAACAGTAGAGAGTGGTGTCATCAGCAAATAAAACACATTTTAACAGTTTGGAAACATTGCAAATATCATTGATATATAATATGAACAGTGATGGGAATAACGGCGTTAAAATAAAACGCCGTTACTAACGGCGTTACTTTTTTCAGTAACGGGTAATCTAACTAATTACTTTTTCTATCGTTACAACGCCGTTACCGTTACCAACACGCTGTTACTGCGCGTTACTGAAGCTACTCACTGAAGCTGTCATCCAACTTGGCTCACACAGACACAGGAGCTGCAAATGTGTGTGTTTTTTTCCCTTTGGTGAGGGAGGAGGGGAGGGGCGAGAGAACCGCCTAAGTAATGATGATTGGCTAAGGTAGAGTAAGATTTCATGTTAAGCCAACCAGAGACATCAGGTGGGCGGGTGTTTACACACAAACCCAGCACGTAGCAGCGCACACACACACAAACTATCAGAGATAGCGAGTCCGGGGTCGCAGGGAAAGACGGCGTTTTCGAGGTGGAAATACAGACACTACTTTGATCTCATCGAGGTAAAAGGTAAAAATGTACATGTTGAGTGTACATTATGTCCCAGAGCAAAGAGTTTGTCCACGTCCGGTGTAAGCAACTCCAATTTAATGAAGCACCTCTCGACGGCACACGCTTCTACTAAACTAGTGGCCAAAAACACTGTTGACACCGGTAATGATGATAGCAGGCCAGGTGCTGTTAACGTGAGCTCCGCTAACAAAGAAGGACACAGAGCCACGCCGTCCAAGCAGCAAAAGCTGGATTAAAAAAAAAAAAAAAGTAACGCAATAGTTACTTTCCCTGGTAACTAATTACTTTTATAGTGGAGTAACTCAGTTACTAACTCAGTTACTTTTTGGGAGAAGTAACTAGTAACTATAACTAATTACTTTTTCAAAGTAACGTGCCCAACACTGCTAAAATGGTGGTAGTGGTAATTGAAACTAAGATAAACATGGATGAA
>CM034613.1:0-11769 GCA_020091685.1 Lutjanus erythropterus
CTATCTCATTGTATGGCTAAAAATGCATCACATATAAAAAACTATAAATAATAATTAAATAATAATTAAATTTAAATAATAAAAAAAGAGATTAAATCATACTTCTCCCCCAACTGGACATGGTTCTGTGACATATTTTCAGTCAAATTCTGAAAAAAGACAGATAGAGGCACGGGACCTTGTCTCACACCCCAAAAGTGTCCCACAGTAAGGGGCTAGGAGCACATTTCAGGGCATTTTCAACACTGATACCACCTCTGACTCCTGAAGGAAGCCAGACAGAGTCACAGGACCTTGACCTACCCCCCCCATGTGTGGCCCTTCTAAATCCAACGATACCACCCTGGAATCTCTATGACTTATGGTTTCCGAGATATCACCCAATTGGACAAACTATAGTAAGTGACTGGGTAGGCTCCTTGACCTCTTGACCCCTGATATTGCACTTGGAGATAGGGGTCTGACCCTAGGGCCCTAGCCCCTTTCCTTCCCAAGTTATGGCCTCCCAAAGGCCAGGGGTCAAGAGGTCAACCCCTGCGCAGTCTTTTTGGGTCCCATTCGGCCATATGGTGAGGTAGAGACTTGGAACCACCGCTGGCCGTAACCGCCCCTCCCCCCGATCCAGGGTGTCAATTTTGGTCCCACTGGCCCCCCAGGGAGGGCCCAAAAGGGGGTCCCACAGTCTCTCGGCCCGCAAAATAGATTGAAATCTGGAGGCGCCACCGCGGCAGCTGCAGTCTTTTTTGGGCCCATTTGGCCATACAGTGAGGTAGAGACTTGCAGCCACCTCTGGCTGAAGCCTACTGCCCCTCTGATCGCGCGGTAAAGCCCTAAACCCAGGCTTGACGCCCCTCTTAAGCAGATTGAAAATGTGGAGGGGAGGTTGCCTCCCATATCACCGGTCTGGGGCACTGAGGGCACATTTGCGCTCACCTGATGGGGGGCTTTCAGGCGCACCGCGTACCGGGCCTCTACCCCCTTCCGTGGCGGAGTTTGCCCCAGAACAGCGCCACCTAGATGGCGCTGACATATGTGGTAGAGCTCTCCGAGAGCTTTCCGACCGTCTTCGTCCCACCGCCCTGGCTGCTTCTCTTCAAGAGATATGGCGCTTAACGAGGCGAGAGATCTCAACCTTTGGCGCCCTCTAGCTCAGGGCAGAAGGGGTCTGGAGCTCTGGTTCCAAGATTCCCTGGCTCGGCTCGTCGGGGCCTTTCCAATGAGGCCCAGCTTGCGGCTCTACGGCCGAGTATGGCCGAGTTGGCTTCTTCCCAGGTCGTCAAGAAGGAAGGCCTGAAAGGCTTTGTGTCCAAGAGGGCCTTGTGCTGCACAAGAGCTCAGTCAGGGGCGGGAAGGTAGGACTTGGAGGTAGAGGTCTGATTTTCGCATATGTTGTAGGGCTCCTTGAGAGCTTTCGTGAACAGGGTTAGGGTCAGGGCCCCCAAAAATTTGACTCAAAATACCTTGGACCAAGCTCTACCATATATGTCAGTTACAGATTTATTGACCACTTTTGAAAATTTTGGTCCACAGAGGTCAAAGGACAGTGTCAGCCATTTTGTTCTGCCACATGGAATTGGAGTGCCAGCAAGGTAACTAGCTCTTCAAAAACAGGCTTTTTTTTCTACATGTAAGAGCCCAACTGCACAGGTTAAACTCATGTATACTCTTGTATGAAGTGGTTATGCACCTACTCACACCTGTTTTGGGTGGTTTTAGATGAAATTGAGCATTTTATAATGTTTTAAAAATTTAGCTAAGTCATGTGCTAATATGCTGTTAAATAGATACAAATCTGGGTTCGGTTTTTAGCATTCCATATTCCAATCTATCTTTTGTCAGGACATTCCAGATTTGCATCTACTTGTAATTAGATTGATTTATGCTACCTGGAGGTAAGTAGCTCTTCAAAAACAAGTTTTTATTCTACATTTAGAGCCCAACTGCACAGGTTAAACTCATATATACTCTTGTATGAAGTGGTTATGCACCTACTCACACCTGTTTTGGTTGGTTTTAGATACAATGTTTAGATTTTAATGTAAACACTATGTTTTGTTCAGTGAACATGGCAAAGCACCAGCCTGAGGTGGAAGCCTTGGATGTAGATTATGAGGTCCCAGCCTCACCAGGCCATGCCCCAGCCCAGATTCCCCCTGCCGGAGATGTGTGTCCTGAGGATCCTGGAGCTGTCACACTCTCCACGCCTGGGGAGGTGGAGGCTGGTCCTGCCATCCCAGGGGAGGAGGAGGCTGGTCCCGCCGTCCCGCCAGACGAGCGAGAGCCACAGGACCTTGACCTACCCCTCCCATTTGTTGGGGTTCTGAATCCAACGGTACCACTCCCGAGTCTCTAGGACCTATTCCCGAGTTAGGCAAGGAAAACAGATAGAGCCATGAGACATAGTGCGTTGGGATGGGCATTGCTTGCTTTATAACATATGTTACCCCCATATCCATATCAGTAAGTTTTGCACAAAAGTTGTCTGAGAGCAAATTCATGCGCATCGTCTGAAAGGCCTCGCTCCGTAGGCCCCAGAAATAATGCCTACTCGATATGTGGTTCCCTTAAGGAGATATGAGCATTTGAAAAAAGATCCTATTCTGGAATCTGGAATCTGGAATCTGGAATGAAGTGCCCCCTGGTGCATTTTCACGAGAATGTGACAAAAAAGGCAAGCTTGGATTTTAGAGATAGATAGATATTCCGAATCAGAAAAATCAGGCGAACAGGATGGTGGTGTCCATATTTGGATTGGACCAATATTTCAATTTTGTACCCTGAGGTTAGGTAGGCTTTTCCAAATTGTCTCTCCGAGACAAGCATTTCTGTCTTGGTCCTGTTGCTCTACGACCTTCCTATCTGATTCTTCTTGGCCCTAATTAAGATTAGAATTTTTAAAAAAAGAACATGACTTTAAAAAAAAAAAAAAACCTTTACCAAAAAAGATTAACAAACTACATTGACTGGCAAGTGAATAGATGCCATCCTTTTTGACACAGCACACTGTTGGCATGATTGGCTTGTAAATGCCCTCTATGCATGAGTCCCTGTTATGGAGTATGAACTTCATGTGGATTTGTACGTCACACTCCATACACAGCCACTCATCTGGCATACAGTCTCTGCAGCAAATGATGGCAGGGAATGTGCAATGGCTGCACGTTTTTTTCTGGAATTTTGTTGCAGGACAGCAAACAGTTAATGTGATGGACCCTTGCTTTCCACCACTCACCCTGGGCTGCGGTTTGGCGCAAGCTCCATGGTGAACACGTTGAAGGCTATTCCGATGGCTGTTCTGCTGAGGCAAGAATGTTCCATCTCAGTGTCTGAAAGCCAGATAAAATAAAATGAACATTCCTGTCATGCTTTGCGCTAACTCAATTAATTACAATAAAGTGCAATCTTACCAAATAAGTGTTGAGAGAAGTTCACTATAGGAACTTACTCAGACTCCTCACTGGGACCCACAGAAACTAAGAAGATACATAGAAAGGAAAGAGATTAAAAAAATACATCTGTTACAGGCATAAAATTCAATATTTGTATGATAACTTAAGACTGTAATTGTGCTGCACATTTAACCCTCGAGGCACATTGGGGCCCAAACAGGTACATTCTGCTTATTTATTTATTTATTTTTTGATTCTTTGATGAACTTGGCCAGGGTTCGTTTTTTTTATTATTATTTTCAAAATTCCATGATCAACTCTATTGCAAGGTGTATAGAATAGGAGATATGCATATATACCTATCAGAGGTTGTGCTAGACTTTTTTGTTGTCTGTCATTTTGACTGACAGGGTCATAAAAATCCCGTCATAATCTATTTTTACCCGTCACTGTAATTTTTAAAATGATAATAATTACATATTCAATAGCATTTACTTTTCATTCATTTTTAATTAATATTCGGTCCGAACAATCTGAACAGAGAATCCACACCGTACCTCTTTTATCAACACCATCATCGTTACTGGGCTTTTTGAAGAAACTTCAGCTGCTGACACTCAGCTGCCGTGACACTAGGTGCATTTGAGATGAGCCAGGCCTGCGCAGAATCGATCAGCTGTGATCACCGCACAGTGCATGCCGGTTAGATTTGTGTCCCGACTTGATCCCGACTTGCACTGACGTCATGCACATGTGGGCAACGATAACCTCATGAGATCGAGGTGGCCGCAGTTTGTAGAGCCAGATGCCGCAGCTGCTCTCCATCGACTGCAAACGCCTGGCTGTCACCTGATTGACAAGCTGATTGACTCCTGAATTTGACAACACCTCGTGTTGTATAAAATAATTTTCTGTGTAATTGTAATACTTAATGCTGGACATATCAGTCTTCTGTTCTGCAATGAAGTTTTAATCTGTCAGCAAGCAGATATTTTGTGTCGATAATAATAAGCGTTATATATATGATTTATCAAAAGAACAGTTTAGTGCTTTACAAGGCAGATAAAAGAACAAATGTTACACGAGTCAAAAAGAGGATCTCTTCTTTTTTAACTTCAATCAACGATCAAGAACGCACTTTATTTCTTCAGCTATGAGCATGATCTGCAGACTACAGGTAACCTACAGGTGATCTAACAGGATGTTCGTGTCTCTTCCTCTACTCTCTCGTAAGTCTACTGAAAACTGTCTGACTTGACTGCAGCTTTTTGTCTCCACCTCCTGCTGTGGCCACCTGATCTCGTCTACTCTCCAGGCGAGGCGCAGTTCATCTCGAACGTACCTAATAGCTAATTAATTTTTGCTCACTTGCCACCAAGTGGTCAGGGGTGTGAATTGCAACCTGTCAAAATGACAGATGACCTTCAGATTTTTCCGTCACTGTTTTAAAAAACCGGTCAACGACGGAAAATATTCGGTTAACGCGACCCCTGATACCTACACTCTTTACCCTCAGGCCCAATTTGGTCCCATTGACTCCCATTATAACCACATATTTTTGATATACTGTAATCCTGATATATTATAATGCTTTTCCCATAAATACCTAGTAAATCTAAGCCTCTACCTTCAAAATACAGGGAAATTAGGTTTTAGGTGTGATGAGCCCCCCTAAACTACCAGGGGCAGCAGGGCTTCTTCACATAAAGTTTCAATGGAGGCTTGGTTCTCTTACCTTGCAAAATGCATGGCAATAAAAAAACTGAACACCATAAAAATAGTCTTGGTGTGTCTGAATTGATACGAAAGAGTGGTGTGAATGTGGTTGAGAATGTATTTTGTGTGTGTGTGTGTGTGTGTGTTTGTCTATGTGAAATTCAAATCATCAAAGGCCAAATGGGCTCTGTTTATGTCTTTTTTTGATAAAGGTCCTCTCTCCTATTGGATGCATGGTATGGCATGTATATGCAGGTGCATGTTGAAGTCTGTGAGAATAGTTTGTAGCCTGTCTGGCTGGTCATTTCTCCAGCAGACAGTCATGAAGAGAAGCCTGAAACTAGAGGAGGCTCTTGCTGCTCGGGGAGGGATCGGGGAGGAATTCCCGCCAGACACAGAGGGGCCCTGCAGCTTGTTGGAGGAGGAGGAAAAAGAGGAAGAGGCTGTGGTGTCTGAAGTTCTATTTCATATGATTCTGTTTTGATAAGGAGAACGAGGCCTCTAGCTCAACTCTCAAGGGAATGTTAAGAATGTTGTATCTCTTGGCTTTGAGAGGTCCTCTTTACGTTTTGAGAAAGTGAGGTCCTCCCTTATGTCATAACTTATGCGAGACGTTCCCTTGAGGGATACCATATGTGCGGGGTTGTTTTTGTGGATTAGTGGACACCCAAATGTATATAAGCCAAGTTACATGACTTGTGGGCAGAGAGATTCATATTGCCTTCGAATCCTCTCACAGGCAAACCATGATGCCTGATGATGCTGAACTTCTTTGTAATAAACTTCTTAGTATATAATCAATTCGGTGTCAGCAGACGTTTCTTCATCATCTTCACATCATCGCTACTCAATAAACAACAAGAAGGCAATGGAGGACAATACCTCTCCATTAAGATCAAGAAATGGGGAAATCCTGTGGTCTCCCATACATAAAGAGGCCCTGCTGTTCTTTCACCCTTTTATCTTGACCCCAAGGCCTTCGTTTGCAGGTCTGTGGCACCTACTCTGCCATCAGCGGACACGCAGGTAGCCCATGTGTCTACCACATGATAGACATACACCGATCAGGTATAACATGATGATCACTGGCCTAATATAGTGTTGATCCCCGTTTTGCTGTCAAAACAGCCCTGACCTGTCAAGGCATGGACTCCACTAGACCCCTGAAGGTGTGCTGTGGTATCTGGAACCAAGATGTTAGCAGCAGATCCTTTAAGTCCTCTAAGAGGTGAGGTGGGGCCTCCATGGATCGGACTTGTTTGTCCAGCACATCCCACAGATGCTCAATTGGATTGAGATCTGGAGAATATTTGGGCCAAGTCAACACCTCAAACTTCTTGTTGTGCTCTTCAAACCATTCCTGAACCATTTTTGCTACATGGCACGGAATATTATCCTGCTGAAAGAGGCCACAGCCATCAGGGAATACTGTTTCCATGAAAGGGTGTTCATGGTCTGCAACAATGCTTAGGTAGGTTGTACGTGTCAAAGTAACATCCACATGGATGGCAGGACCCAAGGTTTCCCAGCAGAACATTGTCCAAAGCATCACACTGCCTCCACTGGCTCGCCTTCTTCCCATAGTGCATCCTGGTGCATCAGACCAGGCCACCTTCTTCCATTGCTCTGTGGTCCAGTTCTGATGCTCACATGAATCAGGGGGTTCTTATGCCAAAAGGCCATAAAAACATAAAAAATATTTAACAAATAATAAAAAACTTTATATCTATGGTTAGGTCAGAAGTTGTTGAAAAGATCTGATGCAGTGAAAGTGAAAAAATATATTTATATATTACATTTTTATTACACTTTTATGAAAGGGATCCTCATGGGACCTGAGGGGAAAAAGTGTAAGTTTTTTTGAATAAACTGTCATTGCTCCAAAAATAATAATGCATCAAAATCAGTGTTGTTATTAATTATTGACTTAGTCAAGGCTCTGATAAACTCATCACATATATTCCACTTTGCACCTCATTTTTGGAAAATATTGTATGTTTTATGTTTTTCTCAAAAAAATCAGGGGTTCTTGTGACAAAAAAGGCATAAAAACAAAAAATATTAAAAAAATATTTAAAACTTTATATCTATGGTTAGGTCTGAAGTTGTTAAAAAGATCTGATACAGTGAAAGTACAAAAAAAAACTATATATGACATTTTTATTACACTTTTATAAAAGGGCCCATTTTGAGACCTAAGGGAAAAAAGCGTAAATGTCTTTAAGGGTGCCTCGAGGGTTAATTGAAATATTGATATCCCATATGGCAAACTGCAATATCTAAATCGCAGTAGTGTCAATATTTTGACAAAAAAGTGTGAGAAAACCTCATTATGATTAAGTACTGTAATGCAGCAGAGATGGCCTGATGAGCAAATCTTGTTGTCCAGATGACAGAAAACACGTTTGTATGGCACATACCTCAATAAATGTCACATCATCATGGTTTTAATAGTTTTTTGAGTGAAAATGAAAATTGTGATGCAGACACTATCTTTCCAACTATCATAAATGGCTGTCATAATAATCACAAATTTTCCAGATAAAATTCACTTTATTTTGCTTTATTGCAGAAAATACAAAGCTACGGTTGTCCGGTTAGGGCACACCTAACTTCAACCATGCTTCAAATTGTCCATTTAAAATGAGGGCATGGGTAATTACCAAGTCTGACAGGTAATTAGGTCCATGACTACCTAAATGTAGTTTTTCTCAGCACTTGAAGATCAAAAAACATAGTAAGACAAAACATAGAAAAATAAAAGGTTTCTACTGCAGGTTTGATGGACAATTAATTTGGATCTTATGGTTCCATCTCCTTAACAGAGGAAAGAAAAGAGGGTGTTGGTGGGATGGGGAAGGTCTTGCCTGTGGCAAGATTATCTGAAAGTGTCCCCGTTATCATTGATCTCTCCACAGCCACTCAGGCTCTGGGACAGGGGTTAGGGAGAGATAGAGGATCATTGTTATAAGGTTTTAGGGTAAGGGTTACAGAAAAGAGGGTGTTGGTGGGATGGGGAAGATCTTGCCTGTGGCAAGATTATCTGAAAGTGTCCCCGTTATCATTGATCTCAATGCAGCCACTCAGGCTCTGGGACAGGGTTAGGGAGGGATAGAGAGTAGGGAGTAATATTTCAAAGAATTGCAGAGAGTTTAGGAGAGAGAATTTAGGAGAGGAAACCATGTTTTGGCTGTCACATTTTCCTGATCTCTGATCTTCCTGGGTTAATTTCAATGGTTTCTCCAGAAGACGGGGGTCTGTATCGATGTGGTTATCCTTGATGTGCACGATGAGCTTGGCCAGAGAGTCGAAGTGAAGTCTGCAGCCCCCGAACCTGCAAGAATTGGAAAAGAGAGAAGCAGCAGCGATGCCTGTCATGGTTGCTGCTGCATTGGAAATGAGGGCAGGTGGCAGCAGTGGCGAGAAGCAGGGAGATGTTAGCTGTAATGCTAGCATAAATGCTAAAAGAGCTAACTGGACAACATTCCTTCTCCAGGCAAGGTAACATTACTTCTCCTGACGACCACCGGCTCTACCACCTAATGAAGTGTAATTAACATGATAACCTCAAACATTTTAGACAAAAGCCATTAACAAATTAAAAAATAAAGAAGTCAGCTATATATCTTCATCTTACCTGGCAGAGAGGGGGCTGGGAATAATCTATTTCCCGCAGGTCCGTAGCCATCGAATAAATTATCGCCCCCTGCTGGCACTGCACCTTCAAGGAGGCATGTAGAGGTCCAGGGGTTGGTGTTGACAGGTGTACGTCAGCGGCGGTGGGCCTTTCCCTGCCAGAGGGGTATCTCTCCCAGGGTCAACTCATCTCCCAGGTTAGGGTCATCTCTCCCATGCTGCCCGGTGGAAAAGGAAAAGGCTGAAAAACATTGAAATGTGTAATGATCCAGATCGGATATCAGTAGTGGTTCCTACCATATGTAACAGAGTTAAAAATGCACTTTATTATTATTTCCAAATTGTGAATCTGAAATCTGTTGTTTAATTATTTTGAGTGTTTGTGAATTTTATCTCTATGAGTTATTTTTATTTACCGTCATTTTATCTTTTTTTTTTCCTTTGGAAATTGCCTCCCTGTGCTCTGCCTCTTCTGTACCTCCTGGGCTTCCGTAGCCTCTTCCTTCTACCCCTCACAGTGCCGTTTTGCATTGCTGAGGTTCAGTTGTGTGTAAAATGCTGCCGCTGTATTATATTATATTTTCTTTGGAAAATGAGCAATTTGCGATGTAATCTTTGATAAATATTGTTTACTATTGAATATTGCTATGTTACCAATCATTTGGATCATCCCTCTCCCCACAGTTCAGCTCGTCAGAATGCCCATTTGATCCTCCAATCACGTACAGCAGACCCATAAGCACTGCCATCTGGAATCGAGCCTTTGGTGTCCGCATGGGAGTGATGAAGGTCCAGCAGTCTTCTTTGGGGTCGTAACACTCCACAGTCCTCAGACACTTCTCTCCCCTCAGGTGTAGCTGTCATCCCAACACTTATAGACAGCAACAGTCATGTCCTTCCAGTCCAGGCTGTGAGTTTCTCCCAGGAGGATGTGTGGCTATGCCCAAGGACCAGGCTAGGCACCATTTCTACTGTTGAGTGTGTTGAAAGTGACCAGGCCTGTGAAGTTAATTTCCATCTGTGCAGATGTTGAACAGGTCTCTGTTGACACAAAGGACAACCAGTTTGACAGCAAAGTGCAATCTGTCTTGAACAAACTGGACATAGGTGGGACTGAAGATGAGTGTACTGCCCTGTGTGCATTACTGGCCAGGTACACTTTAAAGGAAGAAGAAACACAATAGAGGCGAATTATTTCAAGTAAAATCCAGTTCCTAAAGCGAATTGCAAAGAAAGTAGTTGATCAACCGCACACTGACCATACTAAACTTTATAACAGAGAAACTAAGGGGCAGCAGTGCAGATGGGAGAGTCCAGAAGACTTAAAAAGTGTTTTATGTCTTCTGCAGGGGTCAATAAATGCCAGAAAACTACCCACAAGCTGTCTTCTGTTACACAGTCCAGTATGTATGAAAATACACAATAAACACGGCAAGGTCTGTTCCAGCTATCACACGTGCTCCGCTCTCTCTTCTACACCATTTTCTCATCTGTCTCCCTCTTCTTCAACCCCCTTACTTCTACGTCGTGATAAGAGAAACACTTTATGCAGTGCTCAATAAAGTATTAAACCCTTTTGGACACCCAAACTTGGTAAAATTATGAAAGAGACACCTCGTTGTGATGAAGCTCTCGATTTACCGGGCGGTTTACAACCCAGTCAACTCTAACCCCAACCTAACCCTAAGGTCATAAATGTTGGGTCATGACCGACAGCATGAGATCTTGGATAGAAGCAACTGAAACAAGTTTCCAATGCAGGGTGAGCACTGCATAAAGTGTTTCTCTTATCACGACTTCTCTTATCTTATGCGAGAAGTAAGGAGGTGAAAACCAGTATCAAGCACAGTATCAGGTCACATTTTCACCTTAATCCACCTAGTTCCACTGTACTAGAGGCACAGCTCAACTGTAACCCACTTCAAGTTTGCGGGGCCAAAATTTGTAATTTATTTCAGTACAAAAACCCACCAGACTTCACAGCCAAAGATAATCTGATGCTACGGAAGGTTCTCATTACAAAATGGAGCGGAAACCTTTATTCACTGTTCCTAAATTCCTTCTTTGTTAGGATAATTTGCTCGGTGGCAAAATATCTCCAGGTTAGCCTTGGTTGGTCTTGCTGATTTTAGGGTGTTCCCTTCAGTTCAATTCAAATGCACTGAGTGAGAGAAAAAGGTAGCCTATCTGCATGTGTTTGTAAAAAAAAAATTCACTTCCTAAATCCACATCAGAGTTCACGCTTGGTCCCTCTTTTAATAAATAAGACATTCTTACCTTGAATAACAATGTCATAAAGGCTCTTCATCCTCTCCAGACATGTGGTTGAGGTTTCTGAGAGCTGGTAACGGGGTGCCAAAACCGCTGAAACCCAAGAATCAGGTTTCCTCCCAGGCTTGGAGATAAACAAAACAGCCCTTACTCCAAGGGCCTGCAATTTTTCGAGCTACAGAGGGCACACACACACACACACACACACACACACACACACATAACAACAACAACAAAATATATTAATATAAAAAGCAACATTTGGAAACTGCACAGAATTAAAACAATAAAAAGGATAACATACCAATATGTAATATTCATCATAAATATCCGAGGCAGTCCTCTTTTTCATGTGGGTATTGACCCGTCCTGTAATATGTTCAGACTTAACAGCAACCCAGGCACTGCTTTAACTTACTCTACTTTAACAAACATTAACATAAAGCTATAAAAGAAAAGACTTTTTCAGCTGATGTTAGTTGTAATGCTACCATAAATGTTAAAAGAGCTAACTGGACAACATTCCTCCTCCAGGCAAGGTAACATTACTTCTCCTGACGACCACCGGCTCTACCACCTAATGAAGTGTAATTAACATGATAACCTCAAACATCTTAGACAAAAGCCATTAACAAAAAATAAAGAAATCAGCTATATATCTTGCCTTCAACGTACTCCACCTTGGTGCAGCCTAGATCCAGCAGCCTCACTGCAGACCCACGCATCTCCTCGTTTACCTCCACTTCCACCCTGTCCC
>CM034613.1:15176-35281 GCA_020091685.1 Lutjanus erythropterus
GTCACATTCTCGTGAAAATGCACCAGGGGGCACTTCATTCCAGATTCCAGATTCCAGATTCCAGAATAGGATCTTTTTTCAAATGCTCATATCTCCTTAAGGGAACCACATATCGAGTAGGCATTATTTCTGGGGCCTACGGAGCGAGGCCTTTCAGACGATGCGCATGAATTTGCTCTCAGACAACTTTTGTGCAAAACTTACTGATATGGATATGGGGGTAACATATGTTATAAAGCAAGCAATGCCCATCCCAACGCACTATGTCTCATGGCTCTATCTGTTTTCCTTGCCTAACTCGGGAATAGGTCCTAGAGACTCGGGAGTGGTACCGTTGGATTCAGAACCCCAACAAATGGGAGGGGTAGGTCAAGGTCCTGTGGCTCTCGCTCGTCTGGCGGGACGGCGGGACCAGCCTCCTCCTCCCCTGGGATGGCAGGACCAGCCTCCACCTCCCCAGGCGTGGAGAGTGTGACAGCTCCAGGATCCTCAGGACACACATCTCCGGCAGGGGGAATCTGGGCTGGGGCATGGCCTGGTGAGGCTGGGACCTCATAATCTACATCCAAGGCTTCCACCTCAGGCTGGTGCTTTGCCATGTTCACTGAACAAAACATAGTGTTTACATTAAAATCTAAACATTGTATCTAAAACCAACCAAAACAGGTGTGAGTAGGTGCATAACCACTTCATACAAGAGTATATATGAGTTTAACCTGTGCAGTTGGGCTCTAAATGTAGAATAAAAACTTGTTTTTGAAGAGCTACTTACCTCCAGGTAGCATAAATCAATCTAATTACAAGTAGATGCAAATCTGGAATGTCCTGACAAAAGATAGATTGGAATATGGAATGCTAAAAACCGAACCCAGATTTGTATCTATTTAACAGCATATTAGCACATGACTTAGCTAAATTTTTAAAACATTATAAAATGCTCAATTTCATCTAAAACCACCCAAAACAGGTGTGAGTAGGTGCATAACCACTTCATACAAGAGTATACATGAGTTTAACCTGTGCAGTTGGGCTCTAAATGTAGAAAAAAAGCCTGTTTTTGAAGAGCTAGTTACCTTGCTGCCACTCCAATTCCATGTGGCAGAACAAAATGGCTGACACTGTCCTTTGACCTCTGTGGACCAAAATTTTCAAAAGTGGTCAATAAATCTGTAACTGACATATATGGTAGAGCTTGGTCCAAGGTATTTTGAGTCAAATTTTTGGGGGCCCTGACCCTAACCCCTGACCCTTATTCCACAATTTGTCCCCTCCATATTTCCATCTATGAGTGCCTCCAGATTCCATAAATCAATCTAATTACATATTAATTTCTCTCACATTTGTGATGCTGTAGCTTTTCGGTAAAACAAGTTAGCAGGATTCTGCTGGTGATTCAATATACAGTGAATACAATAGAAGATCTTGGTTGTGACACTTAGTCAAATTTTCACTACTCACATTGACTTGTATGGCTTCCAGAATTACATCTATTGACTTCCATATTTATATCTATTGTATCCATCCCGCATAGATACAATTGTGGAAGATGTGTGTTCTCTGATAAATTTGTGTGATTCGAAGGCTGAAGAGAGGACAAACACAGTACTTGTTCAAAGAAAATTGAAATACTTTATATTTGTTTTAATCTGTAAACACATCAAAAAAGAAACATCAATAAATTCGTGAATGCAACAATATAACGGTGAAATATCTGCGGTAGTGAACGTACTTAGCAAATATTGCCTCACAGTTAGAAAAGGCACATGATAAAATTACTCAGGTGGCATGATCCTGAGAATCAGCTGGAACAGAGAGCTGACTCTCTGGCACAACCACCGTGGCCATGTTGGGATCCTGACAACGAGGTGGAAGACAGACCAGAGTGTTTGGCACCAACACCATTGAAGTGGCGGGATCCGGAGTAAGAGGCACCAAAGAGAAATCAGTGTCTGACTCCAACACAAATGACATGGCGGGGTCTGGTGAATAAGGCAAAGCGCCAAATCAGTCTCTGGCACCAACACCGTCGATGTGGCACGAGCATCTGATGTGCCCGGAACAGACAGCTGCGTGTCTGGCACCACCTCAGAGACGGCGTGATGGGCTGATGTGGGCGGAGTACATGGCTGACTTTCTGGCAGCGTGACTGACCCATCAATCCTTTTGAGCTTGATACTTAACCTTTTCAACTCTACGGTCTGTGAAAAATCAAGCTTTCGAGAGACCTTTGCAGGGGCTCGATGTTCTGGTGCACGCAACCGCCTCCTCCTCATGACGTCCAGTTCACCCTCCGACATGGAGTTCTCGTCGAATTTTGTCTCGTCACTGGGGACAAACCTCTCATCCTCAGAGGTGGTGGTGGAGGGAGAGGGGGATCTTTCCCTTTTCTTCTGTTGGTGTGGTTGAGCTTTCTTTGCTTTTGACCCTGCTTCCATCCACAAAGCCTTCACTCGCAGCTGTCTCGTCTTTTGAGCAGCCCTCTAGTCTGGCAGAGAGACATAGAACCGCTCAGCTGTACCTACGTCGTGGCACATGGATTTAGCGACTTCTTTCCTCTGTTCAATGGTCAGATGATAGTTGGTCGGCAGAAAAGAAAACAGGTAGTCACCTAATTGCTGACAAGTAGAGAAGTAGAGTCGGTCAGTTCTGTAAACCACTTTCTGGCAAACATTTTTTGGCTGACACTTATATATACGTGTGGCCATATACTGTGACCATATATTATATGGTTGAATTAAATCGGCCATAACTCTGGAACCGTACGTCATAGAGACTCAAGGGTGGTGCCGTTGGATTCGGAAGGCACAAAGGGGGGTAGGTCCCATGGCTCTATGTCTTCCGATAAGTCATAGATATAGAGCTAGGTCAAGGTCCCATCACTGTATCTCACATGTTTGGCAACAACTTTTGAATGGTAAATCCTAGAGACTCGGGGGTGGTACCGTTTTCGATTCGCAAAGCCCAAAAATGGGGGGGGGGGGGGTAGGTCAAGGTCCCATGGCTCTATCTGTCTTCCTTCCATAAGTTGTAGAGACTAGGGGTAGGGTTACACTTATTCAAATTTTCACTACTCGCATTGACTTATATGGCTTCCAGAATTACATCTATTGATTCCCAAATTTGTATCTATTTTACATATCACCCATAGATACATTTTGGAAATATGTGTCTTCCCTAGTAACTCTGCACAGGAAACACCTACAAACATTAAAGTATGTGTACCACTTACCAAGTAGATCAGGGATTTTCACTTTGGCCTTTGTCAGGAAATGCACCTGGTCTTCAGCCTCCATCTGATTTTCTGGAAAAACAATTGATTATCAACTGTATGTCATTGGCTGTTTTTCTGAGAGCTCTATCACAGTGTTATACATTACATATTATATTCATTCCATTTACCAGCTTTTTGGATGAGGGGCGAAACATAAGACTTTTCAACAAGTCCAGTTGCTTTCGGTTTAATCTTTTCCTGAGATTCTGATTACCTGATTTTTTCCTCGACACCTGCTGGCGATGGGCGACCAACTTTGAGCCGACATTGGACTGCAGGCGCTTCATTTCATAGAACAGCTTGCTGAGCTCAGCCGGAGAAAATGTACCACATTTAGCATCATATTTTTGATGCTTTCACCTGGTACCCTCTCTCCAACAGGTAGGTCGGCCATCTGTAGACACCAACACAAAACAAGAAGGAAAATACAGTTTAAGTCAGACAAATCAAGACTGAGTTCACACGCTGCATTTTCAGCTCAGTTTCACAGTAATGTGACAATCCCTGGATGCATCCATGATGGACCTCAATCCTTTGCTGTAGATGAGGCCATTCATGTCCGTCATGCATGCCAAGGCCCATTCAACCAAGTGTGAGGTACTACATATTCTTCATTATACCATTTTAAATTGTAATTTGATTGTAATTAATTAATTAATTTGATTGGAATTTCATTACTTACTATAGCATATATGAGGATAAGTTTCTCTGTGATTTGTTAGATCATCTGGAGTGGCAGAAACCAGGAGGGTGCTGGCACAACTGCAGGGGAGGAGGTGGAAATGGTAAACAGCTACCTTTCTCGTTGTGCCCTCACCACCAAGAATATGACAAAATCTGGTAAGTGTTTCTTATAATATAATATAATATTTTGAACCCTGTCTTTTGTGCTTTCTTTTTTCATTTTAATACTTTATCCAGTATGAGATAAAAGAAAGTTCACATTTTTTTAATGTTCTCCTAATATTATATTACATTAATAAAACTCAATCTTGTCTTTAAAGGGGAACTATTATGATTTTCCTCTTTTCTGACCTATAAATGTTGTCATAATGTCGGATACTCGTGTTAAACGATTCCAAAGCGTCAAATATTGAGGTTCATGCATTTGGAAGTGAGCCCTGCAAACTGTTTTGGATGTCTCTGCACGCTGTGTTTTACTGTCTTCTTTTAACGGTGTAGTAACACTGACATCAATGCGTGCCAGACTTACTTATATGGGCATACCCTGGCATGTGCTCTAGGCCTGCCCACTCCACCGCTCCGCTTCAGAAGTTATATCGCTGCTCTGAGGGGTGAACTATGAAGTGAGATTAATGTGTTAGCGAGCTATGTTGAGTCTAAACCCAGGATTTACAGTGTCACAAAGGTGGCTCTCTTTTAACCTGGTAACCATGGTGACTTAAACTCATAACCTGGTCGCGAGCAGGTTATGTTCAGAGTTTCAAATTAAATCGTCTGTAAAACGCACTGTTCTTTAACTAATTATTGTCCTTAGCTTTTAGACTGACAGAGGACGTTAACATTGAAAAAGTACTGAGCTGTATATTCGTAATATCACCGAATGAATCCATATAATGTAAAACATGTAACAGCAGCACAAACTGTCTGCATCACGCTGTCATGATGGTAACCTCCGTTTGGTGATGCAGAGTCATTTTTCCCGTTTGCTCCAGATCATATTAACACTTTAAATTGACATGGTATATAATCCACACAGTAAAATAATGATGAAGCAACTACAGACACTTTGAATACTTTTTACTGTTATCTGTTTTGTCTTGGTGATATTGCAGCTCAGATCACTGATTAGAAAATTCATCATCATTTATCACAATCTTAAATCAGTTACACTCATTTTACGTTGGTTTGGTCAAACACTTCAGTGATGTCCACGTCTCTGTCATCATAGGACAGTGTCAGACAGACTTCATCATGTTTAAATCTGCTGTATGGAGTTTTATTGTTTAATGTGCAGTTTTCATGTTAGAATAAACGGCAGCATTAAGACCACATTTAGTCCATCAGTAATTTTCTGACATCATTATTCTTCTCCTGCTTTATTTGCAGCAACAATGTTGCTTTTTGCTGTAATGTATTTTGTATATTTTCCACAGCTCCTAATTATAACAACTTGATCATTTTGACTTAAGTAAGTGGCTCGATCGCTTCATTTCATGTGGAAGAAGAGTCAAATAATGCAACAAACGCCCCTTTTATGTGAGTGCACACAGAGTCTGAAGACGAAAGCCTGGATTAACAAAGTGAGTTGATAACCACCATCGTGATACCCGTTATCTCTGATTGCAGTTTTAGGCTTTGTCGATCCAGATCATGCAGAGAAAGACTGGCTGTGTTGAGCTTCCTTCGTAGTACACCCCCTGCTGTCTACAACGATTTTACAGTGTTAGTATGTTGAGCAATGGCTCCCAGAAAATGCTTGTTCGGGTGTGAGGGAAAGTTAACTTTGTTTAGCTTTCCTAAAGAGGCGAGCACCAGGCAGAAGTGGATAGAGTTGCTTTTTAAAATACCTCCATGTTTGTCTGTCTACGGCACTTCACAGGGGACTGTTTTGTCAACACGGGCCAGTACGAAGCTGGATTAGCCAGGCTCGGCAGCGCTCGCTGGCCCTTCGGAAGTCCTCGGGAGTGTGACCAATCACAGCAGAGTGGGCTCGGCGGGAGGCGTACATGGAGGAGGGCCAGGGGGTGGAGTAAATTACACAGACCGTTTTTGCGGGATGCAGAAAATACAAGGAAGAGATGCAGCGAGAGGCACAGCGTCCCGAAGATCTACAAAGCTTTCTGTGCGGGCGATGGTGTGTAGCTGCTCTATAGGAGTCCAAAATCAAACACAAAGGCCCGAAAATGAGGATAATAGGTCCCCTTTAATTAAAGCTCAATTGTCAATGCAATGTTGAACTGAAATACCATGACAATTGATGGCACTGTCCTGCTTTATATAATATGTGTGTCTGTGTGTGTGTGGTGTGTGTGTGTGTGTGTGTGCGTGCAGACAAGTTATTTAGTTGCATAACTTGTCTGCACACACACACACACACACACACACACACACACACACACACCACACACAGAAGTGAACACATCAGAATGTTAGGTGGCTGTGATGTCGTCAAAGGGCATGTGATGACGTCACAAATCCTGTGCTTTGATCTAGCATGGGCTCTGTGATGCCATGAGTTTTAGGTTATAACCCTACCACCATGTCATTATCATACCTCGACATGTTTTCGGGGGATAACTTTTGAAGGGAAGGTGGTAGAGACTTGAAACCAAGCTCTGCACCCACATTTGTGGTCATTCCGATTGCGACGGTACCACCATCGAGTCTCTATGAGGTCGGGAAGTGGGTCAACCAGAACCTCGAGGACTCTGGTGCATACCTTGATGGGTTTCTGTGGATTAACTTTTGAAGGGAAAGTGATACAGACTTGAAACCAGGCTCTGGACCCCCATTTTCGGACATTCCGGATCCAAAGGTACCACCATCGAGTCTCTACAGGCTCTGCAGCCCCGTAACTTGTCTGCACACACACACACACGCACACACACACACAGAAGTGAACACATCAGAATGTTAGGTGGTTGTGATGTCATCAAAGGGAATGTGATGACGTCACAGATCCTGTGCTTTGATCTAGCATGGGCCCTGTGATGCCATCAGTGTTAGGTTATAACCCTACCACCATGTCATTATCATATCTTGACAGGTTTTCGTGGGATAACTTTTGAAGGGAAGGTGGTAGAGACTTGAAACCAAGCTCTGCACCCACATTTTTGCGGACATTCCGGATCCAACGGTACCACCATCGAGTCTCTACGAGGTCGAGAAGTTTGTCAACCAGAACCTTGAGGACTCTGATGCATACCTTGACAGGTTTTCGGGGGATAACTTTTCATAACTTTCTCTTCTCCTGCTTTTTCTTCGTCTTCTTCTCCTTCTTCTTCCTCTTTTCCCCTCTTTTTATGGCTTAGGCTTAGGGGACGGGCCGACCCTTTTCCGAACCGGGTCCGACGCCGTATGACGACCCGCGGGATAACTCAGGGAAACTTAAAAGTCGACAGAGAGGAGGGGCCGGTACCGATGGAAAGAGCGCCACGGGGCCACCGGCCCATGCCCGGGATCAGGCGCCCAAGTCTGCGGACGGACTTACAGACAGACAGTCAGCCAGCCGGTCCCAGACCCGACCCACCTCCCTCCCCAGAGGTGATGAACTTGAAAAGGGAGCGGATTTAATGGGCTCCATCTTAAGTCCGTAACTCCAAAACGGCTGGAGGAGGGGACTTGAAATGTCTTTTTATCTTCTTTTTTTTTTTTTTTTTTTTTTTTTAACTTCTCCTGCTTTCTCTTCGTCTTCTTCAAAAGGGTCGGCCCATCCCCTAAGCCTAAGCCATAAAAAGAGGGGAACGTGTGGTATTTTAACGAACTCCTCCTACAGGATTGATCAGAATGGGTTCAAAATCACTGTGTACCATCTAGACAACATTGTGATCAAAAGTTATTAAGAGATTACGCCCTCGTTGAAGGGCGTGGCCGTCAGGTGGCGGCGAAGTTTGATGTCTCGCCATGAAACAAGAAATTGCTATAACTTTACCATAAATGGTCCGATCTGCACCAAACTTCACACAGTTGATAATAGTCCTGCCCTGAACATATGTAAATGATAAGATTCCATGATTATCATAGCGCCCCCTGGTGACGACAGGAAATGACATGTTTTATACTTTGAGGTTCTGCTCCCAGCACCTTGACCATATCCAATTCAAATCTTGTCAGGAAGACTATAAAGCCTTGGTTATGCTATATAAGAATTTAGGTGTAATTCTTTCTTTTTCTGGTAAAGGTTATTTAGAATGTACATAAGAAGTCAGGGACCAGTTATACAAAAGTTTTAATGCAAAATCAAACATCAAATATTTTTTGAAAGTTTAAACCATGAAGAATAAAGGGTAAGGAGAGTTTATTTTCCTTTTTAAAAGAACATGGCATCCTACAAGGAGCAAATCTTAAACCTATGGTGCCCTGGAAGGGACAAACAGTCAATCATTGAATTTGCTGTACAGTAGGCAGTGCAACATTGCCATCTTGTGACATAAAAAGGCAACTACCCTGCATCAGGTATCTATCCTACATACATGAGAAGTCAGAGATCAGTTATACAACAGTTTTGATGCAAAAATCAAACATCAAATATTGTTTTGATGTTTAAACCTAAAAGAAAAAGGGGTAAACAGAGCTAATTTTCTTTTTTTACTGGCAGAAATAAAAACAAGATAGAAATCTAAATAATACTACTACAAAAAATACAAGATAAATGTTGGTCTTATTTAATTCCTTGCTATTAAAAAGTAAGTCATCAGTTTTAGCAATTTTCAGTTGTTCTCTTTTAACAACCTACAAAAACTGTCAGATTGCATGTAAACTTAGTCAACACTTTGTTTTTCAACAAAGGGTGTGAATGTAGTGTGGCACCTAACTTTGATGTTCCCATATAAAACAGGACATTGTTGTAACTCCAGTTGGCATCATCCAATCTACCCTCAATTCCATATTTGATAAAACTTTCACCCTAAGGACATCTACATGCTAATTATACCTTTTGGCAACAAGAAGTAGCATTGTGTAAGTTGACATAATTGATATTAACATGTTGACAGAGACCACTATGTAACAACATTCAAACCACTGACATAAAAAGTGATTAAGGTTATTAATAATAATAATAATAATAATAATAATAATAATAATAATAATACATACGTTTTATATAGCGCTTTTCTAAGTACTCAAAGACGCTTTACAAAAGGAAAGAAAAAGATATATACAGACAAAAGAAACATACATACAATACATACATACAATACACTACAATGCCTAGATAAGAAACAGATAGGGGGGGGGCAATGCTGGAAAAAGATGATTTGTCAGGTGTTGTATGTGGTCTTGAAGAGATGGGTTTTGAGGTTGCGTTTGAAAGAGGGCAGTGTATCAGAATTTCGAATGTCCAGGGGGAGGGAATTCCAGAGGGTAGGGGCAGCAATGGCGAAAGCTCTGTCACCCAGGGTGCGGTATTTGGCTGTGGTGATGGGGGTAAGGCGGTTGGCATCAGCAGAGCGAAGGCGGCGGGTGGGAGAGTGGTGATGGAGGAGATCTGTGAGGTATGATGGTGCGAGGTTGTTAAGGACTTTGTAGGTGATGAGGATCTTGAAATGTATGCGTTGTTTTATGGGAAGCCATTGAAGTTGACGAAGGATGGGAGTGATGTGTTCTCTGGAGGGGGAGTGAGTGAGCAGTCGGGCAGCTGAGTTTTGAACATATTGCAGTTTTTGAAGAACAGTGGAGGGGAGGCCATACAAGATGCTGTTGCAGTAGTCGAGTCTGGAGGTGATGAAGGCATGGATTAGTGTTTCTGCAGCTGAGGAGGAGAGAGTAGGTCGAAGACGTGCTATGTTGCGGAGGTGGAAGAAGGATGTTTTGGTGACGTGGTTAATGTGTGACTTGAAGGAGAGTGCAGGGTCCATGTAGATGCCAAGGTTTCTGACCAGGGGGGAGGGAGTGACAGAGGGACCATCGATGCAGAGTGAGAAGTTATGGGAAGTGGGGAGGGAGGATTTTGGACCAAACATTATAATTTCGGTTTTGTTACTGTTGAGTTTAAGGAAGTTGTGGTTCATCCAGGTTTTAATGTCAGTGAGACAGTTGGTGAGGGTGGAAAGAATGGCTGGAGTGATGGTTTTGGTGGTGACGTAGAGTTGAGTATCGTCGGCATAGCAGTGGAAATGAAGTCCATGGCGGCGGATGATGTGACCAAGTGGAAGCATGTAGAGGATGAAAAGGATGGGGCCAAGGACTGAGCCTTGGGGGACTCCGTGGATATGGAGATTCCACTACATCTCCATCAACCATCACAAGTCCCGCACCACCCGTTAATCATAGGTGCCTTCATGTACATGCCAAAATAATCAGCAAGACGCTGCAGGGAATTGAACCCCATCCCAGTAAAACCAGGAGTACCATTACCAGTGCCTTTTGCTTTTTGACGCTACATGGAAGGTAAAGCAGAACCTGCATTAGCAACAGCATGTTAGTGGCAGCATTAATATGCAATAATTGTACTTGATTTTGTTCACCAAATGTGGATAACTATACAATTTCAGCAGTTCTGAAGAAGTGCTATCTATAGTCTATATATTGGTCAATAAACATTTTAGTTAACCGTGCTGTTGTAATACAGGAAACGAAACCTTTTTGTTAGATTGAACAGACATTTAAAGAACAGACAATGACACAGACAGCAAAGATATTATAATACACACCAATAAAAACATTAACTAAACCTGCATTGCAACAGCATGTGTGGGAGCATTTCATATTATGGCACAACTGAACTCCATCTGGTTCATGGATAAGTGTGCTGCACATGACAAATATTTGTAATTTTGCTGTATTTATAAATGCTGTTGTAATGCAGGACATAAAAACATTATTTCCCCTCTATAGAACAGATTCAAAAGCAGAACTTGAAGGGAAAACATGCATATAAAACAGTTATCACAATAGACAGAATGATACAAATACAATCACATAATACACATCACAACATGCATATAATGGGACCGAGTGTACACTCAACACAACTGATACTACCTTCATGCAGTCTAGCCTTGTCCAATAATACAAGCTAAGCAAAACACTATCTATTCCTTGTCTCTACAATTCCATTATAAATATACACACTAAGCAATCTGGATATATTCAGATTGGTCAACTAACTATATAAATAAATAAATAGATCAATAAATACATAAAGTAAAACATCTCATAAAGGTTTCATCTCCTCACATGATAAAATAAACACCTAACACCACAAAAAGCCCAGTTTGACCATTCAATAAATTACATTCAACTATTGTCTAATTTATTCCACTGCCCATGACCTACTGCCACAACAACATGTAATCTCAGCACAGATAAACTACCACACTGATACAAAGTTTTATCTACATTTCTTTCGTCAAACAAAGCCCCTACATTAAATCTGTAACTATGCCAGTTCTCCCTCATCATCAATACAAATCCTGGATGCAAAAGAACATACAATCCCTTCATGGTCACTAAAATATGTTGGCAACACTACAGATTCTACATCATATTGTGTTGTTTTTACATACACATGATCAATTAATGTGCCCTTCTCTGTTGTAGGTTCTGTGACATACTGAATGAACCCCTTCTCTGTTACAAATTTACAGATCAATGAAGATTTTAGAATATTATCATTAAAATCTCCCATGATAGGTATGGTATTACTTTGTGTATTTAGCCAATCAAGTAACTTACCAAGATTTTCTTTAAACAAAGACATGGGATAAGATGGTGGCCGATAAATGACTACTATTAATATGTTGTAATTGGCATAGTTGTAAACTAAACATTCTATATTTACATTTGGTGGCTGGATAACATTACATGCCAAATTGTTTGCACTATAGATGCCAACACCACCATGTTGTTGGCCTTGAATTTAAATCAATTTGAAAACTATAACCATTAATGTTTACATTTTCCAATGAGGGCACTTCAGGCAGCCACGTTTCTGTAACAGCAATACAGTTAAGCTGCAAATGCTGTGTACATGCCACCAAATCTGCTGCATGTCGATTTAAATTTTGCACATTCATCAAGAAGACATTAAAGGTATGTGTGTTGATGTTGTGCCTTGCAATAGTTTGGACCAAGAAGGGAGGCATAGTTTAAATTGCATCCTTGATACTGTCTTTACAATACAACACCTTCTCGTCTCGACCTTTTCTTCCTCTGGTTCAATACCCATGGAACCTGCTAAATCTACTGAAACACTCGCACATTGTTTTCTCCTCTGTGCACCAACATGTTCATCATCAACCTTTACATACACCTTTAAAGGAAACCTACTACTCTCTGAACAAACTATGTGCGTTACAATACCACATACACCATTAACTAGACCATCGGTTACATACACATTCTTACACAACATGACATGCGCATCCTTCCCCAACAACAGCTGTTCTGACAAACAAGTGTTGGGTGTCTTGGTATGATGCCCCTTCATCAATTCCAGTTTACCTGATTTCTTATTATTAATAAAGTCCTGAGCATCCACCTGGATGTATTCAGGACACATCCTTAACAACTGCTCATCATTGTGCTCATTTACTTGTCTATTTGTAGGAAATATGTGTAAAGCTTAGCTGACTTCACCAGTTTCACAATGTTTCAATATTTCAATATCACCATCAGCCACTGGAATACCCTTTGGACGAGTTCGTACCCTGTTTAATAACTCTGCAAACACCTTATCTTTTTGCTGAACTACTTCTTTTAATTCCACAACACTAAACAGACTAGACCACAAATTAACACCTACGTTGTCAACATACAGGGGCTTCCCTCTAACTGGAGGCAACTGGAAAAAATCTCCCACAGTAATTACACTAACATTCCCAAATGGGGAAAAGTCACCACTCTGTTTAATCTGTCTTAATCTACTGTGAATATATGCCAACAGATTGGTCAACCATAGATATTTCATCAATGATTCAATTTTTTAGACTATTATATTTAGCACGTAAAGAATTCAGCTTTTCCTCACCCAAAGGTGTGTAAGGTAAGCGAAAATCTTTACCAATGCTAAATGCATTATGAATTGTTGTTGCATGTAAATTGTATGCAGCAATTCCTGTAGGAGCAGTTAACAAAACACAAATATCATCAGGATGACGACAAACTGTTGACAACAACCTAACTGCCTCGTACTGAATGGCTCTTATCAAATGGCTCTTTCCTGTCCCTGCACCACCTGTAATGAAAACATGTAATGGGTCTGGATTTTTACCCATTACCTTTTCTAAACACCACTGTCTAACCCTATAAAAAACAGACATCTGTATGTCATTCAGTGATCTAATCAATGCCAAACCATCACTTCTGCACATGGTGTTATTTTTCTCCAAATGTGTAACTTGGTTACTAGAAGCTGCTAAATCTGGAATACTATCTACATGTTCGTCAACTATCTGCTCTTTCTCTCTCTGCTCTTCTACACACTCTAAATGTTCCCTTTCCTGTTCCGGACACAACTCACACCAAGCATCTTCTATGACACCATTGCTATCAATCGAATTTTGGATATCATCCAAGTTGTCTGCATCGATTTCAAACTTGTTCCTATTGCTCTCAACAACTGACCGAACCAAATGAACAGAGCCATCACTAAGTTTCACCTGACCATTCTTATAGAACTGTTCAAATAATTCAAACCTCAGCGGTTTTAGCTGCACATCTAGACTATAGGGAAAGAACAACTGTAAACTTGTCTGATAAAATAATTCTGGATTCTTTGTCACAGAAAAATGCGCATACCTAACAACTGCAGGCTGAGTTCTGGTTCTTTTAATTACAAAACCAAAGTCATTTTTCAACTTAATCCTATTATGAGACTTTTCATTTTTTCCTAAAACATGATATTCTGACGCAAACGTTGCCAAACACATATCATTAAAAACCAAATCATCTGGCCTGTTCTTATAACGATCAACTAAACTAGTCATCCACATGTCCTCTGTGGTGAGTTTCTGGGATGACGCCTTTTGCCTCAAAACACTCAAAGGTAAACTCATCTTAACTACATGGTCACCTGTTGGCACAAAGACACCTTTCCTGGAACACTCCTTCAAATGCATATTCGTCAGTCTATAAACCGCCTCTTGCGCACAAACATCTCTATTGTGTAGATACACACTTCCTAACCTTTTCATTCCATCTTTTGCACTAGAATTTCCATCTTTAGATGCCTCTCTCTGTGCATTCCCCAACAACAGTCCCATTTCCTTCTCAGCTTTAGATGTATAAGAAATTATGTACACTACGCAAGCATAAGCGTCAACTACATACTGGATATCCATATTGGCATTCCAGCACTTCAACAAGGGTTTGCTATACGGATTGATCCAAACCTCCTTAACCTGCCTTTTCAACACAACTTCTGTCTTCCTAGCAAAACGCTGATAAGCTGGTTCAAAACTTGACTGAGTTATCCCTAAACTTCTAAACAAGTGTTCCACACTATCATAGCTAGCCGTTTCATCTGAAAGTGCTGTCTTAATTGCAGTCAAGATGAAACTTGCTTGCTCTTTTTTCATCTTACTTCTCTTTTCCTGCTCTTCCTATTTACATACGCATGATGACAACTTTTCACCATTCTCCACCGGACACTTACACGTTTTGTCACACTCATCTTCACTTTTACTGTGACAAATAAATGTTCGAGTCGATACTGGCCTGGGAAAATTGAAACGACAAACCGTCTTTTTCTTTTTACAAGTTTTGGAATGCCGCTTTGAATGTTGTTGCACTGATGACACAATGTCCAATAATGTGTCATCATCTGATGGTAATTCACAAGATACATATTTATCAATAAACTGAATTACCTCTTCATCACTATCTTTATCAATTTGTGGGGCCCCCTCAATCCAGATCAAAACGTGCACATGAGGAGAGCCACGTTGCTGGAATTCCACTCAATAAAAGTAATCTTTTATTTTTGCCAATTGGATGTGAGGGAGACATAAGGAATTCCCATATTCCCAATATGCCATCGATAATCGAACATTCTTGCCGCAGTAACAGGATTACGACGCAACAAGTTACACCTATCTGCCCACTCCAAGTCCTCAACTGTCTGCCTTCTACCTTCTTGTTTCAAAACACTATTAATGAGATTTTCCCAACGCATGTCTGCCGAAGAAAACGAACAAAGCCAAGTAGGGATGCCAAGCTGACGAACACAAGCTAACAAGTCACGCTGTGCTCCTTGCCAAAATGCTGGAGTACCTCTAATAGGTTTTAGAAAACGAAATCCATCATCAAACTCCAACAGCTTCTTCAAAGATTCTTCACTGTTCAACATCTCATCACTAACTTTCTGAGCTGAACAACCTTTTCCTTTACGTAATGCTATTGATACATTTAAAACAACCTGTTCCACCTCAGACATGTACTGAGCAAAAAAGGTATATTCTACATTTTGCGCAAATCTACCATCTGCATGCAAAGTCCTGTTATTAAAATAATGCGACAATGTCAACCGATACGGTCTACTATCATGAAATGTATTACATCCATTTGGGAACAATACAGGGAAACATTTGGCTTCATTATTATGATCCGAAAGCAATTTCACAGGGCTATTCCCTTCTGCTGGGGCCACATTCAATATGCCATCAAAATGCTGATCGAGCACTTCCGGACCAATATCAACTGGCATAAGACATGTATCCTGAAACATACAATGCTGCTGTCTATCATGTAAAGCTCATCTTCATCAGCATCTGTACATGGTTCACCATTTTCTACATTGTTCTCCTTTTCTACATCATTGTCAACTTCCCTACAAAACTCATTGATCCACTCTTCATTAAATTCTACATCTCTATAATGCACATTGTTCTGTTTCAAATATTGCAATGCTTGCTTTACGTGCATGCTATCCACAAACTGATACTCATAATGTCCTTTATATGTTAATTTCTGCTTCAATTTTACAGGCAATAAAGATCCCTCCATATTTGAACGGGGCAACAGATTGCTGGTTTGCACAATGTTTGCTGGAACACATGTTACTGGCCCATGCACACCATTCTGCCCACCTTTAGGCATTGCCAACATCTTCATGAAAGGAATATGCAGCGCAATCAAATGTTGCTCTAAGCTATTCGAACTAGACAGTTCTGGAGTTCAGTTCTTCTGAATAGGATGAACAACCAAACTATTAAATGCACATTCAGGTGGCATTTCACCTTTACTAATCTTACAATGACATGTATAACAAATCCACAGCTGACCTCTAGGGGTATCCATCCACTTGCACGGCATTACACAGTCCTCATTACACTTGTGTAAATAATCTTCAGTTATACATCTATCAGCTACTGATGCCACAGCCTTATTTTTACTGTAATCATTTCTTTTACAATGCAAAACCTGATGCCTAAACAATAATCTTTGGCAGACACAACACACAAAATCTGGCCCATTTTCTGTCTTCGCCAAGAATTGCTCCATAACAAAATCAAACTCTTGAGTTTTTTGTTTTATTTGCTGCCTCTTTAATTGGTTGCTTACTGTAATACAAATTTTATGGTCAGGATTTTGATATTTCCTTTTACTCATTTGCTTTACTTTCTCTCTATGCAGCACATTACATTTATATTTTCTTTTACTCATTTGCTTCTTTTTCTCTCTATGCAACACGTTTATATTTTACTTTACTCATTTGCTTCTTTTTCTCTCTATGCAACACATTAAATTTATAGTTTCTTTTACACATTTGCTTCACTTTCTCTTTATGCAACACATCATATTTATATTTTGTTTTACTAGCATTCTTAACCTTTTCCTTGTACAATAGGTTTACATGATATCGTAACTGAGTATTCCCAATCAGTATATGTTTAAATTCTTCATCTTTACAATATCTCATTCTAAGATTTTGTTTTATTATCTCTTGATATTGTTTATACTTTTCCCCTGATGTCTTTTGAATCTTTTGTTGGTAAATAATATTGCTCTTATAATGCATTTACATTTGAAAATTCTTTCTCCTTTTAATATACTTTGAGTAATGTGCACTAGTTGAACTGGAAGTATTTTCATCACTCTGTGCTTGACCTTTACATGTTTTCTTCCCTCTACTTCTAAATGTATACAGAATCTCAGATGCTTTACTGTCTTTACACAAACCGAAGCAAACCTGTTTATCACCATGCTGAACACAAACTACTGGCTCAAAATGATTATCATCAACTTTTAAGTATATTTCTTCACTGGTCAATAATGTACTGCTACAACTGTATCTCTGCAATCCTTCACTGTAAACAAATATGTCAATTCCAAAAGCATTAGCTGTACCCTGAATTTCTAGCTCTGTTGCACAATGTCCAACTCTCTCCATCTGTGACTTCTCAATATAATCTGACATTGAAGCATATCCTTTCCCTACAAAATTCATGTGGTTCTTCATATACTTAACAACAGTAAATCTAAACTTTCGATGTTTCTTTTGAGAACCACTGATCACCTGAGCCACAGCTCTAAAGGAACTATTACCATCCTCAACAACTTTATCTGTCCTACAAACAACACCTAAAGATCCAGACACCTTATCATCTTAAGTAACACTTTGTACCTAAATTGTGTGAAAATTACTTACGGCACATCCGCAACAAGTCAGCTGAACAATCCACAGGAAGAACCTAGAAAAATCACTGGAAGAAAAAGGGTAAAAGCCTGTAGAACAGACTGTAAAAAGCTCTCTGGATCGCTCTCAAACTCACTCCGAATCTTGCTCTGAATCGCTCTCAATATCGCCTCTCAATCGTCTCTAAATCCGGTAAGTTGGAGGCCTGTATTTATAGCTTCACCTACACACCAATCGAAATTCAATTCAACCAATCAGGAACGCTGTAACGAAGGTGGTGGGACAAGGCTAGCGCAAGCTAGGACATACCGGATACACTTCCTTTAGCGGAAGTTGTCAAAATAAATGTCCTCTTGCATTTACATACTGTTTTACTGCATAGTACAATTAATTTGAATTATAATTTAAAAGTGTAAATTATTTCTACATTTAAGGTTAATTAATATGTTAAAAAACAAACAGTAAGCCAGGAATGTATACTGTTTACTTCTTAATGAGACAGATAATACCAAATGAAATGTTTTGTTTCTTAAACACAGGAGTGACAGGATGTAATCCCAAAACTGCAGTGGATATGTAGTATAAGCATAACATCACCCAAAAGACATAATTGAAGTCCAGTTAAAAAGTACTGATGACTTATTTTTAACACCACAGTTTCATATTACATTCATTTTTTCTACTTCACAGTTTTGTTCAGTATGTGCTAAAACAATTACGTGGTTAGGTTCAATCAGATTATCTTATTGTTAGTTAAATATCATTGTTCAAATTAAACTAAACCTTTAACCATAAGTTACAAAACCCTTTTGCTAGAAATATTTGCATTCTAAATTCTCCTATATACATCCTCAAAAAGAACACACAACATGAATGCTACCATCTAGTGTCACAAAAAATTATAACATGACATAAAATGAACAGCCTAAAGACTACCACTGAGATGGTATTTACCTAATAAAATCATTCATTTGACCATTACACCAACGGGATTAAAATGCTCAGTGAAATTATGGACATTTATTCCATTTCCAGTGAATTATGGGAAAGGTAAATTATTGAACTCACATTATAGACAGCTATTGTTTTCATAACAGCTGATTTTGTGGTGATATTATGTACACTATAAGAAACTACTTATATTTGCCAAGTCTCACTACTCTAAGCTTGAAATCATAAGAATTTTTAACAAACTAGGGATCTGTTCACTGTACATAGTTTATCCTATTAATTTATCTGTATATGTATTTTTATATGCATGTAGCATCATGGCACTCAAACACTTGTGTTGTAGAATATCAGTCTGTCTTGATACCTTATGTAACCTCTAAAACGGGACTTATAAACATATTCTGAATTTGGGATGAAATTAATCTTCAATTTAAAACACATAATGTGCACAATGTGCCTAACTTATCACACTCTATCTTCCTCTCTCACTTAACTTTATAAATAAGACTAAATGCAAACCATCAAAATGAAACAGACAACCAACAATTAGGAAACAATTACTTTTACTTTATAACATTAATAAAACGAGTCCAACATAACAGTGGACATGAACATATACAAACAAAATATAAGAACAAAAATGTGTCTTTTTAAAAATCAGTCCTCCTTCTCCTTCTCTTCTGTCTGAGAGGCAACATCTGTCACATCTGCAATACAATAAGTGAATTTATAAACACATGAATTATTACACTTACTTTTTTCATGTCACTACATGCTTCATCATGCAATCTAAAACATATATTGATAATAACCATATATACCTCTCAATTCACAGAATCAAAATACTAAATTGGAGCCAAATTTGTGGACATATTTAGTTTATGGTTTTTTGGTTTATTTTGCAGTTTCATAACTAATAAATGTTTATCTTGCCTTTTCAGAAATGTTTCTAATAATATAGATTTTAATTGGCTCTGAAAACATAGCTAAGCTACTTTTGAGTAAAATAATAATGCAATTAAAATCAACAAGGAACAAAATAATTATTGAAGCTTCTATCATTATACATTATATTGAAAAGCAACAGATGAGGATCCTAAAGTGACCAAGTACTTTAAAGACAATCAAATTGCTAAAACAAAACTTCCTTATACTGCAATGCACAGAGCAGGTGACATAGTCATGACTCATGACCATTACTGGATGACTCTGCAAAATTTCTTGCTTTATAGCAAAATCCAATTTCACATTTAAATAACAATACCATAACCAGTGGTGGACAAAGTACTCAACCCCAGTACTCGAGTCAAAGTATAGATACTCCTGGTCAAATATTACTGAACTACAAGTGAAAGTTGCTCAGTCAAAATTTTACTTGAGTTAAAGTTCTAGAGTACTTGGTTTTAAAAATACTCAAGTATTCAGAAGTATGTATTTTTTAAAAATACTTAAGTATTCAAAAGTACAAATTACAAAGTACATTTTCTAATATCAATACATGCTGTATTGTTTTCATGATGCATTTACAGAAGCTTGTAACTCTGAAACCATCTAATGATGCACTGACCTGCTTGTAGAACCACTCTGCTACACAAAGTCTATAGAAACACCTATAAAAAC
>CM034613.1:35781-51754 GCA_020091685.1 Lutjanus erythropterus
GTTTTAACCCTTTTCTATTGCCAGTAGACCTATTTATGTTATATATATATGCAGTGATGTGTCTGTTCTGCCTTTTTGTTTCTACTTTCAGGTATCTGCTTTATTTTACTGTTTCATATCTGCTTGCAAGTGGGATTCATGCTACTGTTATTAAAGTTACCCAGCATTTCCTTATTTTGCTGCTTCATAATATAAGCTTTTAGATGAGAAAATAACAGGGGACGTTTATTCTGAAGAATTTGTCGGAAATAAAATATTTATACACCATTTTTTAAAGATGCTTCACTAAAGACGAGCACCAATCAGTTAAACACTCATCTTCAAGCTGGTGCAGACTCTGCCTTGCTGTGCTGATGAGCTGAATCAAACCAAGTCAAGCAAAGCAGGAAACGTATATGGAAATACAAGCTAAAGAGTCACAGAAAATTAGCGTGTCCACTGGGGTATCATGTCATAATAGCCCTGCTTTAAGTAGCATTAATTTAATAGCATTAAGTATTAATCATACAACATACATTTCCATTTGTCTCCTCTAGTGCTGCCAACAAGGAGGATTGTTCTGCTGGGAAAACGAGGAGCAGGGAAAAGTAGCCTGGCTAACACCATATTTGGAGAGACTGTCATCAAGATAAACCGTTTCTCCTCAACAAGTAAATGTCAAACAGTGACAAAGTCTGTCAATGGAAGAAGCATCACTTTGGTCGACACTCCTGGTTTCTTTGAACCAAGAAGGTCAAAGGTGATGAAGACCGAGATGATGAAGTGTATCACAGAGTGTGCTCCTGGGCCTCACGCTTTTCTCATAGTGCTCAAAGTGAAGCAATACACAGAGCAGGAGCAGGCGGTCATCAAGAATATACTTCAGTGTTTCTCTGAAGCAGCTTTCAGATATTCTGCAGTTGTCTTCACTCATGGTGATGACCTCCCTGAAGGGATGAAGATTGAGGAGTTTGTCCATCAGAATCAGAATCTGAGTTACCTGGTGAAGAAGTGCGGTGATCGGTGCCACGTTGTTGATAATAAAAACTGGCAGAATGAGCAACAGGATGAATACAGGAGCAACCAGGTCCATGTGGCAGAGATGCTCAACACCATAGAGAAGATGGTGAAGGAAAACAAAGGAGGCTACTACACCAATGAAATGCTACAAGCAGTTAATAAACAAATGCATGAAGAGTGCGATAGTCAGTCAGCAGGACATATATTAGAGGAAGAGACCACCAAAAAACCCATTAACGCTGTCTCTAAGAACGTGTGGATCAAACTGACAGGGCCTGCGGCAGAATCAATGGTGAAAGCTTTCTCTGGACCAGCTGATGTAGCTGTGCAGGAAAACAAGGAAGCAACAAGAGGAGCAGAGGAGGGAACAGCAGAAGAAGAATCAGCAGCAGGAGTCAAAGCAGTGTTGGGTAAGTGGTCACATTGGAGGAAAAATAACAATGGGAGCATTTATTCAGGGCAAATTATGAGAGAGTAGGAGAATGAGTTTGAGAGACCCTCAAGTTGACTAATGGCTTTAACTCACAACTAGTGGTTGATAGGAAGTTCAGTGTTATCAGTGAAGACTGGCCTCTGTTTTCACAGTGATTAAATGATGTTAATTAAAAGCATTTTTTGAAAAAGTCACTTATGTGGCTAATTAGCAGTGTAACTAAGCCTGCATTATGTAGGCATTTGCTGTGACAGCATAAATGAATGGTCAAACTGCTTCTAAAAACAAGATGACAGAGTACAAGATGATGCCAAAAGCAAAGAGTCTGTTCAGCATTAGTTATTCTTGATCATTTCGTTCTCATAGGGCCACCATCAAGGATTGTCATCACAGGAGCAGCGGGAGCTGGAAAAAGAATCAGAGGTAAAAACGTATTTGAAAAGATAAATTAATTGCTCCAACACCTGTATGTATCTTTCAGCATTAATGGGGCCTTGACTGATGCTGGTTTTCAAAGTTGTCGCTGGTAACAATCGGAATGGTCGTTGTCCTCTTTAGCCTGGTCCATCTCCAAAGGCAGAGGCGGAGGTGTTTTTTGAGCATTACACATCTTTGCCAATCTTTTGTTGGTCCCATTTCAACTTTTTTTAAATGTGTTGAAAAATCAAATTCAGTATGAGTGTTTCTTTACAAAAAACAATAAAGTTTATCAGTTTAAACATTAAATATCTTGTCGTACTGTATGCAACTGAATAGAAGTTAAAAATGATTTCAAGCATTCAAGGTTATTTATTGTCATGCTAATTATTTGCAAATCATTGAATTCTCTCTGTATTTACATTTTACACAATGTCCCCAATCTTTTGGAATTGGGATTGTAAAACAATTAGTGGCTGGTAAACAAATTACCACTTTATGTGTGGAGATGGTGTACATATGGCCCAAATATGAATATTTCCCTCCAGTGGCTTCATTTTCACTGTAATCAGGGTATTAATGTGCCAAAGAGCTACCTTTCACTTAGGCCTACAGCATATACACACAAAATAATTCAGCCTTTAACAGTAATATTACCAGGTTAATGTTATCAGCAGTCCTTCTTCCTTGTAATTATAATCTTTAGATATGTACTGACATATTTCTATGTTCAGACTCTTAGTGGGACGTTAAGAGAACATACCAAACACAAATGCACAGTATTAATTTTATTTATTTATATCATTATTCTCTTCTAGTGCTAAAAAACTACAGGATCGTCCTGCTGGGAAAAACTGGAGCTGGGAAGAGCAGTCTAGTAAACACCATATTTGGAGAGGATGTGTTTGAGATAAATGATACACTCAACGATGGAACAAGTGAATGTCAGACAGTGTCCAAATGTGTTGAAGGAAGAAGAATTACTCTGATCGACACTCCTGGTTTCTTTGACTCCAGCACCACTGAGGAGGAGCTGCAGTGTGAGATAGTGAGGTGCATCTCAGAGTGCACCCCTGGACCTCATGCTTTTTTCATTGTGCTGAAAGTTGAGAAATTCACCAAGATGGAGAGGGATGTTGTCACTAAAATATTTCAGTATTTTTCTGAGGAAGCTTTGAAATATGCTGCTGTTGTCTTCACACATGGAGACCAACTCCCAGAAGGGATGAAAATTGAGGAGATTGTTGATCGTGATAAATTTCTCAGTGATCTAGTGAAGAAGTGTGGTGGCCGCTGCCATGTTGTTGATAACAGATACTGGAAGGACAACCAACGTGATGAATACAGGAGCAACAGATTCCAGGTGGCAGAGCTGCTCAACACAACAGACAAGATGGTGATGGAAAACAAAGGAGGCTGCTACACCAATGAGTTGCTACAAGCAGTGGAGAGAGAAGAGGGCAACAGAACATCAGTAGGGAAAATGACACAAGGAAACACCAGCAGTAAGGCTGTTAACAGTGTCTCCAAGAATGTGTGGATCAAATTAACAGGTCCTGCAGCAAAACCACTGGCAGAAGCTTTCTTCAGGCCAGCTGTTGTAGTTTTGCAGGAGGCAAAGGAAGATGCAGCTGGAGAAGCAGAAGAAGAAGAGGCAGCAACAGAAGCAGAGGAGGGAGGAGATGAAGAAGAAATAAAAGAACATGATGATGAAGAAGCAGCAGAAACAGGGGAGGATGCATTAGAGGAAGAAACAGCAACAGAGGCAGAAGAAGAGGCAGCAACAGAAGAGGAAGATAAAGAAGAAATAGAACAACATGATGAAGAAGAAGCAGAAGGAGAGGAGGACAAATCAGAGGAGGAAACAGAGGCAGAAGAAGAGGCAGCAACAAAAGAGGAAGATGAAGAAGAAATAAAAGAGCATGATAAAGAAGAAGAAGCAGAAGAGGAGGACAAATCAGAGGAGAAAAAGGAAACACAGGCAGAAGAAGAGGCAGTAACAGATGCAGAAGAGGGAGAAGATGAAGAAGAAATAAAAGAACATAATGAAGAAGAAGCAGCAGAAAGAAAGAAAAGCGCAGTAGAGAAGAAAACAGCAACAGAGGCAGAGGAAAAGGCAGCAACAAAAGAGGAAGGTGAAGAAGAAAGAGAAGCAGCGGAGGGAAAAGATCCAGGAAAAGAAACAGAAGAAGAAACAGAGGCAACAAGAACAGAGGAAGAAGCAAAAAGAGGAAAAGAAGAACAAAGAGAATTGGAAACAGCAGAACAAAAAGGAGAAATAGAAGAAGTAGCAACAGGGACAGGAAAAGACACACAAGCAAAACCAAAACAAGGAGGACAAGCAGCAGGAGGTGGCGGAAAAGGAAATTTTCTAGGTTGCCTCTTCGAAGTTGCAACAGGAGCAGCAGCAGCAGGTGCAGCAGCAGCCGGGGCAGCAGCAGCAGCAGGTGCAGCAGCAGCCGGGGCAGGGGCAGCAGGAGCATCAAGTGCAGCAGGAGCATCAAGTGCAGCAGGAGCATCAGGTGCAGCAGGGGCATCAGGTGCAGCAGGAGCATCAGGTGCAGCAGGAGCATCAAGTGCAGCAGGAGCATCAAGTACAGTAGGAACAGCACTTAAATCAGTTTTAACTCTGGGGGCAGTAGGAGGAGGAGTATGGGGAATCGTTGCAGTAATAAAATGGGTATTACAAATAATTGATAAAATTAAAGATTTTTTGAAGGATCTGCCACAACATATTGGAATCATATTGCTGGTGGTTGCCTTCTACTCATTGCTACTGTTATCATTTTGTGCCCAAGTACAAATCATAGGGACCCCGTTCTTTTTGTTTGGAGCATCATTATTGCTTTCGTTTTTAGTGTTTTTATTCCTGCTATTATAGAAGTATGTATTCTATAAGATTTACAAAAACCCAACTCCTGTGAATGGTAAAGTAAGCAATTAATTTAGGAGGAAAACAAAAGAACCCTGAATTCTTTTGTTTAACCTTGGCTTGATTGTGTTGCTGTCACTACAAACTTTACCATTTCTTCTATAACTTTTGAGCCTTGGAGCCACATAGCTATCGTAACATGCCAATGTTGACATAAACCTTTCACCTGACACAAAGTTTCCTTTTCATGTATGTGCTAATTTTAATTTGGAGCATATTTTTGTTGGTATTATTTTGCAGCATATGGATTATTGTCAGTATAATTTTAATTTAATGTATCAGAACCCCAGTTCCAAAAAAGGTGGATGCAGTGTGAAACATGAATGAGAACAATGCAATGATTTCCAAATCCTTTTTGACCTATATTCAACAAGACAAGTTCTAACTCATCAAACTTTATTGCTGCTTTGGAAATACACACTCAGAATGAATTACATTCCTGCAACATCCTCTAAAAATGTTGGGACAGGGGCCTTTATACCACTGTGTTATATCACTTTTTCTTTTGACAACACTCAGTAAGTACTAAGGACACTAATTATTGAGGTTTTGAAAGCTTCAGTTGCTCAACAGTCTGGTGTCGCCTCGTATTTTGCACTTCATAATGCGCCCCACATTTTCGATGGGAGACTGTAGACAAGCCTGCATGTATTCAAATGAATACAAGCAAATTATTTGCAATCATTCTGTTTTTATTACCGTTTTACACAACCTTACAACTTTTTTGGAACTGGGTTTGTCTGTATTATAATTATTACTTGACATGCTTGTATTAAACTATGTTTTATATTATTCAAGCTTTTGAAAATTAAAGAAAACTATGACGTTTTTCTTCTCCAATGTAATTTTAGTTCTGTAGCTTTTTTCTTTTTTTTTTTTTTAAATCAGTAGAGCCTGTGCCGATTATGTACTGTGATTTTGGAGTATTGTGCTCACTGATGCTACAGCATATCTAATTATATGTTACTGTGAAATTTTGACTAAAATAGATGTCTGACTGTGCACAGAAACATGATTAATTAAGGAGGGAGATGAAAACAACAGCTAAAATGAAACTGTTGGCTAAAGACTTGTGATGTGTCAGAGAATCACTTTCTATTTTATCTTTTTAAACTTTTGTATTCTGAAAATGTTGAATCTACTGTAAAAATCATAATAAAACAATAAAGCTATGGATTATACCTAAGTCCTCTGGAAGTTTTGCCCCCCGATCCTTAATTCATCGACCTAACAGTCTCATCAAGGATTATGAATGGAGGCACTGAACTTTTATGTAAATTGGGAGTATTAATCTGTCTATGAAGACATCAGGACTGAACAAAACAAACATAAAAACTGTAAATAGTGCAATTACATTACCTACCCACTAGAGAGCAGTTTTAATGTAATAATTTAAGGTAGTGGCATTTGGAGTTGAATGACATGTCACATGATTTCACACAGTCTGCAGGTCTATCATTGAAATATTACTTTTTACATTATCTGATTAAGAAAAATTACTAAAACACACTGTATCTTCTCAGTTTTATGAGAAAATAAATGCAAGAATACAATATTTTAGTTGAAACCTACATTTTATAACTTGAAAACAATACAGACATTTATCATCTAACCCTAAATTCCTGAGGTTCCCAACAACAACATCATGCTGTAATATATAACTGAGTAAACTACATTTACTATCATGGACAGACACAACTAATTGGCCAACTTCAGCTGAGGCCTTCATTTCATGAACTGTTAATATAGTGTGACGCTACTGTCACAAATAAAACAATCATAAAATAACATCCCTGCCCACCATTGTCCTACAGAGAAAACACTCCACCCTAAAGTGGTATGAAAAGACAAAGCTGCCATAATCTGTTTTGACCCAGAAAAATAAGGAACAAATACACCAGTACCATGTGATGCTGTTCTTGATTAGGTTGTGCGTTTTAATATAACAAATCTGCAACAGTCTGAGACATCTAAAAACAAAAACAGTAAGTGTTTATATTGAACAAAACCTTTTTGACATTACTTTACAGGAATCTAGATTTCTTTCTTAACTTGATCCAAATTAAAGACTGTATCTTCTGTAAATTAAAATGTAATAAAATAAAAAATTAAATGAAATTAAACAAATTGCATTAGTTGAGTGTGGTGACGAATAGACAAGTTATGCAAATTTTACAAATACTTTTTTTCAGCTGCAAATAATTGCTGGATAAATTTAATAAAATTTGTTTATGAAAGCATATGACATAATTTGATTTTGAAGAAATGTTTTTCTTGTATTCAGTCTTCAGTTCCGCAGCTCTTTGACATACAACGGGGCTTGTGCTTATTATTAATGAGCACACTACAAAAACAGACGTGCACTGTGCGATGTGTTCATTTCTTTAGCCCGCTGTCGAGAAACAAGTCAAGACAACATTCTCAAGGTCTGAATCATCTTTTAATTCACCACTGATCTCTGTTTTGAAAACATGAGCGGTAAGTTATAGGTACCTTTTCTTAGTTATTTTACATGCACAGAAAATTCATACATATATTTTATTTCTCATGATACCTAAATGACATTCGGAATTAGTGCTTTTTCAATTTATTACTGATGTTTGTTTTACTTACTTACTTACTTACTACATTTTAAGTAAATTACTGTAAAAATATTATATTATTCAAATGTACATGCATGATGCAACTTGTTATTATGGCAGCATATTGTTGCTGTAGCAGATTTTTTTTTTTCAAATTTTCAAAATTATTTTCACATTTTTATGACATACAAACTTATCACTTTATGAGAAGAAACTTTTCTTGGCATGTCAATAAACTATTTATCTTGTTAAAAATATGCATGGAATAACAACTTGTTGACAACTTATTGCTGTAACATGAAACATTTCATGTTATAACTTATAACAGTGTAGAGTGGCACATTTTAACATGATAACTCATAATGTTCATTAAGTTATTATATAATGACATGAAATATTTCATGTTTTATAACAAGATAAATACTAGGATGTTACAGAACGAGAAAGGTTTGAAAAGTTTATGTTTATGTTACAGTGTAACAAGTTATCAAATTATAACATAAAAACTGATCTGTCTTTCTTTTTCTGCTATGGCAGCAATTTGTAATAGTACTAATAAATAATAGTTTTAAATATCTGACAGTTGTTTGCTTATAGAATGTGTCAGTTAAAACATTATTATTGCATTTTCCAACACGTGTGTCAATATCCATTTAAAATACCTTTGTTACAACTTTGCACAAAAAACTCCTTTGCAAAAATCCAATGTCTCTATTATTTCTGTATTGCATTTAAAATGGTAAAGAAAACAATCTATTCAATAGTCCAACAGTTTGAGAAAATCATTTCTCAACACAAAACTACAAGAAGTCTACAATCTATGACATCATTAAAACATTAAGAGAATGTGGAAAAATCTCTGCACACAAAGAGCAAAGCTGAAAATCAGTATTGAATTCCTGTGACCTTTGACCCCTGTAAGTGTTACAATAGACCTGTCTCCCATTGAAAATGGTGGTGTGGAGCATTACGAAATGCAAAATATGACAACAGAGACTGTAAAAATAGAGATATATTACTCTAGCTATGTACTGCACTTAGTCCCAAGATGGTCAGACTTCAATTATATTAGTGGATATTATTGCACGTGTCAGGTGATTATTGCACTCAGGTTAATTGATGGAATTCAGTTCTTTGATGGTACTTTTCAGAAGTCTAGAAATGCAGGTATTCATAGACTTATATCGCCTTCCAGAGAGCAGCAGAGTTTAAATTAAATATATATCACTGACTCTTTATTGTCTTCTAGAATCAAGAAGGATTGCGGTCCTGGGAAAAACTGGAGCTGGGAAGAGCAGCCTCGCCAACACCGTATTTGGAAAAAATGTGTTCAAAGCAGACCATTCATCTCGATCTGGAACAACTGAATGCAAAGCAGAAAGCAAATCCGTCAGAGGGGTACCCATTACGTGGGTCGACACTCCTGGTGTCTTTGACACAAAAAGATCTGAGGAGGAGATGAAGGCTGAGATAGTGACGTGTATCACAGAGTGTGCTCCTGGACCTCATGCTTTTCTCATCGTGCTCAAAGTGGAGAAATACACAGAGCATGAGAGGCAAGTCATAGAAAGACTGTGCCAATATTTTTCTGAAGTAGCTTTAAGTTATTCCATAGTTCTCTTTACTCATGGTGATCAGCTCTCTGAAGGAATGAGGATCGAGGAATTTGTCGATCAAAACAAAGAGCTGAGTGATCTGGTAAAGAAGTGTGGAGGCCGCTGCCACGTCTTTGATAATAGATACTGGAACAAAAGTCAGGATGAATACAGGAACAACGAGTTCCAGGTAGCAGAACTACTTAAAACAATAGATAGGATGATTAAGGAAAACAAAGAAGGCTGCTACACCAATGAGATGCTACAAGCATGTGACAGAGAAATCCAACAAGAGGAGGAGCACCTTAAACAGTCATCTGCAAACATGACACCGGAGAAGATCACACTGGAGGCAAAAACCATCGTCTCTGGAAACCTGTTGCATAAATTTGCAGGTTTTTCGGCAAGAGAGATGTTGGGAACTTTCCTTGGTAGGGCAAAAGTTTTTTTGAAGGAACCACTAGGAACAGCCGATAAGATTAGTGAGGAAAAGAAAGGAGAATGCTACACCAATCAGATGCTACAAGCACGTGACAGAGAAGTCCAACAAGAGAAGAAGCACATTAAACAGTCATCTGCAAACATGACACCAGAGAAGACCACACATCCAGCTAAAACTGGAAAAGCTCTTCGTACAGTTGCATGTGGTACGACAGGAGCAGTGTTGGGAGGTTTGTTGATTGATGGGGCAATGAAATCAGTGGAGGAAGAACGATCAACAGTAGCATTAGCAGTAGGAGTAGCACTAGGAGCAGCAGCAGGAATAGCGATCGGGGCAAAATGGAACAGAGGGAGCAACAGCAAAAGCAACAGATGACAAACATCTGTTCATTCCAATTTGGAAAGAATCAGTAAATCTTTACGTTTTATATGTATTATATGTCTTATAAAACTTGTTTCATACTATTATTGACTCATGAGTGGATACTTTCACATATTTTTTTTAGAACATAACTGACCCTTCTTAAGTTCCTACCCCTTTTTGTCTGTGCACCAAAAGCAGTTGAGCAAGTCAAGTACCTAGCAGAACCTCTGTCACCTTTCTTCTTTACTGTTTCTTGTACATAGATGTGATGTGCTTGGTTTGTCTACAATTGTTAAAAGTTGTTTTCTTAAAAGTTCTTTCTTCCCACGCTGTTTATCTGGGACTGGGGCAGGCAGTTTGGGAAGGCACTGGCTTGTGCATGTCAGTGGTTGAGGCTCAGTGTCTTCCCCAAGGACACTTCTTCTTCGACATCTGGCCAGTTGGTGATCGAACTGTCGACCCAGTTTGCAACCTGCACTACCACCTGAGCCTCAGCTGCCGGTACAAAGAGACGATTGATGTAGGTTCAGTAGCTAGTTTGGTAGCATTTTGCTAAAATTAGCTAACTTTAGATGTGACAATACATATGTTGCTTTTACAGGTCCCCCTGCAACATCTTTTATCCATCTGCAAAATTTGTTTTTCTTTCCCTGTAGACAAGCCCAGCACATAGCATATCTAAGTACAGGAAATGGGAAGGGAGAAAGTTCCAAAAGGGGTGGGATTTATTTAGAGTCAATTATAGCACTGGGCGATGTGGCTTATGAATAACAGTTTTAGGCTACACCACAATATATGTTATGTATCTCAATGTACTTTCTCTAAAATAACATACAGTAAATTCTCAAATTGTGTAGAAATATTATGATATTATAGAATAAGATGCATTGTTGTAGATCAAAGTACCCACCAGTATATAAAGTAGGACTGACTAATATGGACTAAACAAATATCATGATATTTCTGACCAAATACTATTAGATGTAAAGCAAATATTAGAACAGCTAGATCAGTCTGGAAAGTTCAGAAAAATGATATCATTTTACAGCCTTAAAATCACAAAAAGACAACTTTTGTGCAATATCACAATATCCTAAATCTAGAGGAAATCTAGTGTCATGTCACGATTTTGATATGATATTGACATATTATCCAGACCTTGTCAATTACAAGAATTAAGTATTAATCAAGAAAGCATTATGTATGTTGATTATAAGTAAAGTGCATGGCATGTTTTCTGTTTATGTTCTATATATTTTTTTTGTTATAAACAAATGTATACATGAATAATTATGTTTTTGTTTGTTTGTTTATAGGTCTATATTTTTATATTGTAGTTTTATGGTTGCTCAGTTCATATTAGTTTGATAGTTCACATATCTGCTTGTACGTCAGATGTAGATACATAACATTCAAAATGCCATCCAATCACTGAAACAGTAAACTTTGATTATTAGAACGATCACATATATATTCTATAAAACTAAGAAATGCATAAAAACAATCTGCATTATGTTCTGTGTAATAAATGTCAACATATATCTCAAAACCAATATGAATGTATGTTGCTGTGTGAGGCCAATATTCAACAACCAGAATTCAAATTACTTTATATGTGAGAAATGATGTAAATGTAACTTTTGATTTTGTTTTCATGGATGCTTTCTTTGTTACATAATCAATTATTATACAACAATAAATCTGCAAATTCTTCATGATTCCAAGTGTCATGTTTTCATTATCCTATTTTCTCAGTGGCAAAAGAAATAACTTTTTGACTCAGTTTGAATTTCACACATGAAGTTTGTCAACTTAAAGGTTTATTAATGAAGTCAGTTTGATGTCAAACTGTTGAAGTATAAGACTGTGAAGACACATTATTAGAAAGACGACACACCCAGAAGTCATGTACGACGCATCATGACTTTCTCCCTCCACAAGCTAACATTAGCAGCTAGCAGCACACCTGTGTGTTTCATATTTGCTCATTCTTTTTCTTCACGGCCAACAAAAAGGACCAGAAGTTGTTGGATAAAACATTTCGGGTAAGACAATGTTACCAGTGATGTTGGTGTTGATGTATATTGTGCAAAACAAAAGATGTATTTCATTAAGTCATTTTACATAGAACTAAACTAAAGTACGACAAACTCCCACTGTCTTAACTTGAAAAATTATCTTTTAAACTGACAAAAATCATATGCAATTTGTGACACAATTAAAATGGGATCAAAACACCTATTTTTCTGAAAATAAGCTCCCACGGTGCACACCTGAAGGCTTCATGTTAATAATGCAATCTCATTTCACTTCACTCACCCTGCAAAGAGATTTTGAACGAGAGGGAGACACATTTTGAATAAAATATATACTTTTTTGTGTGTTAAAACTGACTTTATTATGCACATTTCTAAACATAAATGGAGATTGTTGGACTTCATAATGTACATTTTTGAGATTTTTGAATAAGCTATACGATCTACGAAAAGAAGTTTTCAATTAAGCCACACATTTGAGCACATTTGTCTCTGTTCACTAAAAATTAACATATGGTTTGTTTTCCCAGAAAAAAAATACTATTCCCTATTGAAATATGAAACATTTTTGTCTTATTTTGTGTTATGTAGCCTTTTCTTGTTGTTCTCTCATTGTTCATAATGTTTCACTGTATTGATCTCTGCATAATGCAATGTCTGTCTTTCATTCCACCGGCCTGCAGCCAAGAAACAAGTCAGACGGGGAGAAAAGAAACAAAGCAAGAGGTGAGTCAGAGCAAGAGAGCAAGCAAACGCACTCACTGTGGAGACGTGTCGTGGATCTGAGTATTTTTTGTTTAACATTTCTACTTTTGACAGCATGGATGGTAAGTTAAGCCTTTTTTTTTTCAGCTGTTGTGTCGGCAATGAGCAAATACTTTTATTCAAATAAATAAAAAGGTTTGTGGCATTCTCAAGTTTCCAACTATGTTAAAATATATAGTTGTAGTAGTTGGAGAGGTTTCTTTTTTATTTGTCTAACATTATTTTCCTGTGATGAAATAAGTTCTTTACTAATGAAGATTAATCCAACCAGGATTTGTTAATTATTATGTCTTCTCCTTGAGATATGTGGGTTGCCATGTAGTTTTGCTTTTACTTAATTTTATTTCATTCAATATTTTTAACTTGAAGTCCACAATTAAAAACTTTAAGTTTTCTGTAGCATTTTTAAGTCTTTATGACAGGTGTGACACCATCCATAAGCTAATTCGCAGAATGATTAGTTATGAGAGTTAAAGGGACAGTTCACAAAATAAAAAAATACATATTTTAGAATCTTACAATCAATTTAGCACATTATGATTTAAGTATATCTTGGCCATTCCCATGTACAATCATTTTTGTGCACAAATTGCTGCAGCAATTTTTGGGTTTCTGAGCACTCAAGAAAAGCTGAAAATGGACAAAAATATCTCCAAAATATGACACAGAGACATGGAGGAACATCATAGAAAAATTCATGCTGTGACTTGCTTTAAACAACTTTTAGACAAAAAAAACACTTTGCATGTCTATTAGATGAGACAGGTGCACAGGAGAGAAGAAGGTGGACCGAAAAGGTGCAAAACATATTGTCTAACTTGCAATGTAACACTTTTTATGTAATGTTTAATGCTTTATTGGGCTGATGACATTTCCGTTCTTTATTTCACACTGTGTTCATCATTATTGTAGCACAATGAATGAAAAGGGAAAACACTTTGAAAACCAGGGGGCAAGTTAAGAGTCACATGTACTGATTTACTGATTACATTGTTTTCTTCTAGTGCAAAACAAAAGGAGGGTCGTCCTGGTGGGGAAGACTGGAGTTGGGAAGAGCAGCCTGGCTAACACCATATTTGGAGAAACCAGATTCCAAATAAACAATTTTAGTCACTTGAAAACACATTGCTCTCATGCCGAAACCAAATCAGTTGATGGGAAAAGCATCACTTTGATCGACACTCCTGGTTTCTTTGACCCAGGTTCGCCTGAGGAGGAGCTGAGGCCCGAGACAGTGAGGTGTATCACAGAGTGCGCTCCTGGGCCTCATGCTTTCCTCATTGTGCTTAAAGTGGAGAAATTCACGGAGCACGAGCAGGCCGTCATCACTAAAATGTGTGAGTACTTTTCTGAAGACGCCCTAAAATACGCTGCAGTTGTCTTCACTCATGGCGACCAGCTGCCTGAAGGAATGGAAATTGAGGTGTACGTCGACCAGAGTGACGGCCTGCGTGATCTGGTGAAGAAGTGCGGAGGTCGGTGCCACGTCGTCGATAATAAATACTGGAAGAACAACCAAGAGGATGAGTACAGGAGCAACCAGTTCCAGGTGGCGGAGCTGCTCGACACCATAGAGAAGATAGTGAAGGAGAACAATGGGGGTTACTACACCGATGAAATGCTGCAAGAAGTGGAGAGAGCAATACAGAAAGAGGAGGAGCGCGTTAAAAAGTCATCAGGAAACATGTCACAGGAGGAGATCAGAAAATTGGCTAAAAACAACGTCTATAATAAGCTGGTGAACAATGCAACTCGAAAATGGATTAGAGGTTTAGTAGGTTTCACCGTCATCGCTGGATTACTTGCAGCTGTCTCAGCTGTGTTGATCAATTCAAAATATAAGATGGTACTTACAGAAGCGCCACTTGAAAAAGTAATACCACCACCAGTGGTAATCGAACCAGTAGTTGAGCCGCCCACAGTTGAAAAGGCAGTTGAGGTAATAATCACACCAGTGCAGGCAGTAAAAAAGACATTTCAAGTTGTCATGGAAAGACTTGAGGCTTTGTATGAAAGAACATACGATCCCTTCAATTTATTTTAATGACCACTGAAGCAGAATCAGTCAGAAAACAGCTGATGTCTTAAGAAAGATTGACACCGACATAGAAATTGTTGCAGTCCTTTACAGCTCATGTAAAATAATTCTAATTGTATAAAAGGGGAAGATATTAAAGGATAAATGTTTTCTATAATATATTTACTGTAGTTTAAATGCTGGCTCACAGCTGTGGTGTTCTTCTTGGAAATTTCTATTCTGAACTAGAATAACTATTTTAGTTTGTCTGTTTCATGTTACTTAGAATTCAAATTAATGCCAAATGATGATCAAGTAGACGTTTATAACGTTTAAATTGAACAGTATGTTAATGGAGTCTGGCAGGCCGTAAGACTGGCAGTCACTGAAGTCCAACTCCAGAGTGTGTGTTTTTGGAGCAGTGGGCTTTTGTTTTCAGGATAACAGACATAACTTTACATTGGCAGAGTATTGACAGTATTAAACAGCTGATCATTTTACAGTGTAGGACTTGACATTGCTTGTTATTGTCAAATTACAATGTTGTGCTCATCTTACACTCCTGTAGCGTTCCTGCAGCGTTCCTGCAGCGTTCCTGTAGCGTTCCTGCAGCGTTCCTGCAGCGTGCGCGAGCTCCCTCGAGTCTCTGGAGGAGGCGGTGTGAGGAAACAGCTTGATGTCATCTGGGTTATTTTTTGTCTTGTACAAAAAGGGTGTGGGCTAAAAAAAAATCTGGGCATTTATGAGGCAAATAGGGTCTTTAATTAAAAAATACTTAAGGTGCATAATGAGAGTCATAAGATCCAGTCATTTTGGAGCTTGATTCAGACTAAGGGTGTTTTCAAAGCTTACTGGGGTTATTTTTGTTTGTTTGTTTTTTTCTGTATAAATGCTTTTTTGTTAATATGTGTTGCTTTGTGATGTGTGTATTATGCAACAATAAAACAGCTGATTGGTCACATTTCTTTTCTGTTTCTTTTTTCATGAACACATGCTGTTAAATGATAAGATTGATGATAGTCATATCTACAATCCCACCTTGATGTATTAAGCAGAGGGCTCAGTGATAAGTATTGCCTGGTGTGAGTGTTGGGCAAGTGGTTAAAACAAAAAACAAAAAAAAAATTTAACTATTCTGTTAATCGATTAAGGGTAATTTTTCATGCAAAAATGGCAGAAAATACTTTTTTCAGCCTTTCAAATATGGAGATTTCCTACTTTCCTTCATTTATTATCATATTAAATTAAATATCTTTGGATTTTTAGACTTATAAAACGAGACATTTTAAGACATCACGTTAGACTATGAAAATCAGGGATGAACGCTCTGACATTTGGCCTTACCGGTCTTATTGTTTTCGGTCTGCATTCCAGTACAGTTGATTCCCAGCA
>CM034613.1:52254-77169 GCA_020091685.1 Lutjanus erythropterus
GTGATATTTTTAGGCTATTCTGTGATGTACAATATATATCTTAACGTAACGTAAGGCTGGAGATGTGCTTGTTTTTTGACTATGTGTTTGCAGCAGCCTAACATAATGTAATGTAACATAACGTAATATAGTATAATGTAACATAACATAAGATAACATAAGGCAACATAGCGTAGTATGATTTAATGTAACGTACACCCATGCCAGCTTTATTGCTATTTATGCGTCTGTAGTAATCACTACGGCCACTAGAGGTCGCTGCCTACAGATGACATATATGTCCATTTTTCTAGGGACGGGCTGCAAATTAGTGGGAGTTTTTAACATTAGGAAGTAACAGTCATGTAAAATATTTTTTTTACTAGGACCCAGTTAATGACCCTGTTACTTATCAGCTACAGTAATAAATAATTAAAATCAGGAAATATCCAGGCAGAAGCCTAATATCAGGAAGTAGACATCTTTGCATCAGAGGATTATCTAGTTTTGTAATTCTATGATACACTTTGTATATTTGGAAAACAAAATCATGACACTATGAAATTGATATATCAATGTTTGATATGAAATCTTTAACTTTCATCATCCAGGTTGTGAACAGGGTGTTTATCTATGTGTGTGTGTGTTTTCTCTGAGGCTACATTATATTCCCAGCTGCTCCATGTGTCAGTGACAGATTATAAATAGACTCAGGGCTAAACTGGAAAAGTCCCTCCAGCTGAGGGGGACTCATGACACGGGGAAACTTTCCCGAACAGCCTCGCAGGTAATTTCTGTTTTCTACTCAGTCTATGATAATATCCACAAACACTGCAGCTTCATGGGAACTCACTAATCACTGTTTGGCTCATCTGAGGACTGTTTGCGTCAGTTCCCTTTGTGTTAGACAAGTCATCTGCAACAGTTTGATTCAGGCAGAGAGAGACTGTTTGCATCTGTTAGTCATTAATATATAAAAGCAGATGTCATCTGTATACCTGGTAACCATGCTTTAATTAAAAATCTAGGCACATACGCACGCTATCAGCTAGGTAACATTATTAAATATTTTGGTGTTTTTTCCCCAATGACATTAAACTGTGATTTATGTTGTATTCTTTTTACATCTGTTGCAGAATTAATGCCAATATTTTTACATTTTGATGACTTTAGCTGAAACGTCACATACTAACATAATCCCATCCTTATAATTAGATTATCCTGCTGAATATGAAGTCATTGTAGGTGTGACTTGAAAAGCACAGGGTATTGCCTAATACCCATCTTGGCTGTGTCAAGCTAGCCACCATTAATTCTAGTCAAACAGGAAGTACTGACCTTTATGTAAAAAAAACCCCCAGTTTTAAATGAGATCAGTATTTTAGTAAGCTAATGATAACTAATAATAAATGTACTCTAACTCGTAGAGTACAAATCTCTGCCAGGCAACAGATGGTGAAGCACCTACTGCAATGCCACCACAACTGGCAGATGCAACCAGCAGAGATTTGCAAAGTTCTGAATAAAGTGTTTTTGTATAGTATAGTCCCAGTTTTCCTTGAAGATGCATAGAATAGTGTAATGTGTCCTGGGTTCACCTAACTGTATAAACTTAATGAGGAAACAATAAACAGGATGATAAGTCCACACTTCCCCATTATTTATTTAGAACATTTTGTTCTAAATTCAAAATATTTTGTTATTTATTTACAACATTTTGTCCTTTACTTAGGACATTTTGGTATCCATTTAGAATAATTTTTCAATGAATTTAGAACATTTTGGTATTCATTCATAATACTTTATCTATTTTAAAGTTTTGCCCTTTATTTAGAATATTTTGTTATCTAGAATATTTTGTTATTTATTTTGAACATTACAAGCAACCAGGCAGCTTTACAACAATATAATAGATATAGAAATCTACATTTAAAAAAAAAAAAAAGAAACTCACAAAATCTGAAATTCTAAATAATTTGCAATTGATGTTGTCTATTCATAGGTTGAAGCTTGCATGTCCCAGTGGACACTACAATGAAATTGCTACTATGAGCGCTAACATCATCACACATAAATACAGCTGAGCTCACTGAATCCACAAGAGTCAGAACCAATTTATATAATTCCAATACTGCTGAGGGAACCCAGTATGTACAGAAATATTCAATTAGAATTATAAGTGAAAATCACACATTGGCTGAATGGTTAGCAATTTTGAGAGATATTTATACAATGGAAAAAATTACATATATGCTAAAATTACAGAGGAACGTTTTTATAGACAGATGGACATCATAAATAGAGGTAATCGGGAAACATTAGGATTGATAATGAATGTGTGCATGTCTATGTAAGGTTAATTTATGTGTAACTCATGTTTAATTTTATTTTGATAATTTTATTATTTGCATTGGTTCTTTTCAGTGTTGTTGTTTTTATATATTCATATATTTAATTGAACTGTTTGGATAAGACCATTTGAATACTGTAACCTCATTTGAAGGAACATGTTAACATATGTGAAAATAATTTCATTGTAAAAGGGGATCTGATAAATAACAAAATAAAGTACATTTAAAAAATTGAATGGAAAAAAAAACACAATTATACTGCATGGAAAAAAATGCATTCTTTAGTATAAAGTGGGCATTTCTGCAAAGACTCTTGGGTACCCATTTTCATTCAGATATCTTGAGGTGAGGGTTCAAATGGTCAGTGTGATTTGACATTTAACCATCAACAAAAAAAAAAAAATGAAAAGAAATTACAGATGGAATATTACTCCATCATTAAATAATTCCGATTAGTATTATTATTTTTAAACAAATTATCTGTACAGTTAGTTATTAATGAATGAAATGCTTTATTACTATTTCCATGACACCTGTGGTCCACCATAGATAGACTCCCCTCTGCAGTGGGGACTTTCAGTGCCCCTCCTGGTCAGTCAAAATCCCCTAAAGTGCCGCACTGGTCAGTTGAAATGCCTCTAGTGTGACTTGCTAACACAAATCCTGGGTTTTATTTTGAAAGTCACACTCCTTCGTGTTCCGGTTCATGTGGTTTAACTTGACGCTGGCTCTAACTTGAGGCGTGTGTTTGTTTTGTAGCCCGTCCTGTCTGTCTGCGGAGAGTGGATGCCGGTGGGGAGTGGGTCACTCAAACACCGCCGGCCGGAGAGGAGCTGTCCGCGACACAGGTGGAGTTTCTCCGGCGAAGTCCCAGCGGAGGGACACGGCAGCGGAGTGACACGGTTCCTCCTTCGTATTAATGTCGCTTTATCGCGTGTTTGAGAGAATTATCTGACAAGCCCGACCATGACTTCGGTGTGGAAGAGGCTTCAGCGGGTTGGAAAAAGAGCCTCCAAGTTCCAGTTCGCGGCTTCTTTCCAAGAGCTGGTGATAGAATGTACAAAAAAATGGTAAGTACGTGTTATAACGAGCTAATGTCGTGAATGTGTGCTGCGTTTACTTTAATGTGTTCTCTCCGTGTGTTAAAGGGGCTGACATCCTTATCGCGTATTGGACGAGAAAGTGATGCCAAACTCCATTTAAAAATATGAACATTTTTCTTTTCGGCGAAATTATGTACGCCATAGAACAAAATGGCTCGCTCAGCTTACATCCATTACCACAACCAATAATTCTGTCTATAAAGTGTAACCTAGTATAGGTTCGCGTGTTATTCCAACATTATTATCATGTTATGATACTCAGAGGGGCGGAGGCGAGCAGCCAAACAGTTTATAAAAGTTGCTACTTTAGACATGAAATTCTGTTTGGGCAACATTTTAGCCCATTTCTCCGGCGTTTACTGACTTGTCTTGGTTGCTAATATCCAAATAATTTAGTCAAGTGAGGTTTTTTAATAAATTGCATTGGCACTCCTTCACAGAGCACGTCCCATTACTTCCTGCTCTGATGTTTCATTTTGATAATACAGTACAGTATGTCGTTGTTACCATGTGGTTATAACAGTTAGCATCCTGTTCACAGGGCAGCCCAGAGTCATGCTAAAAACAGGAGTGATAATCTCTTAAAGAACAGTTAGTATCAGGGACGCAGGTGGAGAAAGGATGTAGCTGTCCACAACATCAGCACCACCGGGGCTGTGAAGTCATAAATTCACATCCCGTCTTCAGTGCCTCCACACCCACCAGTGACATTTCTGACTAGTCACCATGGTCAGAAGAACTTGCTATGATCCCCTGGGACACCCAGCACTGCAATGCCCAGACTACTGTCTTGCCCCAGTTTTTGTCTGTTTTTATTTCTTTCATTTTTCGTAGCACAAACAAAAGCAACGCACAAGAAAACAAAATGTCCAGATCCTGTCTTTTTGTGACACTTAAATTCCACAGTCTATACAGCTGCCTTCGTAACAACATTTTGAACTTTAAGACCCCATCCAGTGAAAATCTGTTTTTTAACCTTGTTAACATGTCCATGTGGTGAATATCAAGAGCGAAGTAAGCAGCAAACACCATGTGTGAACATGTCTTGCTTTGAAACTGCAGTGAGCCAGGGCAGTCTCAAAAAAAAGTTTGGGTTTATGACATCATGAACCTAAAGAACCAATCCTGTTAATTGAGGTGGAGGCGCAATATGTACCATTAGCTGTGTTGCCCCGCCCTCAGGAGAAGCCTAGTTACTGTGATTAGCTCGCAAAACAGAGGAGAAGCTGGGTACAGCTAGTTAGGGATGGGGTGGGAGTGTGGAGAGGGCAGGGGCTATTTGCATATTCATGATTCCTTGCATATTAAATGAAGACAAGGTGTAGAGTGATATGTAGGGCATTTTAACAAGGTATTTGAATTTATTTTGAAAAAAAAAACATGTCAGACACAATTTATTACTTACTGCAGAGCATTTGAATTGTTTAAAACATGAGTCAAGGTGGACTTTAAAGGTAGATTTAAAGTGCAAAACATTTAAACTTTCTAGTGTTTTCAAGTGGTATTGTTTGTGCTGCTGTCGCAAAGACAACACCTGTACACAACACCAGATCGCTGTCTCTTTCCTCAGATGCAAATCATGGAGAAATGATCAGAACCACCTGGGAAACAAGCGGTAGTAAAAAAGCATGTTCACAGATGAGGAACATTAAAGCTGTTGTAATGATGTGCAGTGCATAATAACTTAGTTTGAGTAATGTTAGCCCATTGCTGATAGCTTATTGAAAAAGAAGCAACAGCAGGGTTGGCATCATGATGCACTGAGGAGTAACATTAGAAGAAACTAGAGATCATTTTGTGACAGGATCACACCAGCCTTGACTGTCTGACCCTTGATTACTCAGTAGTCATTACTACTTTATTACATGAGTACTCAGTACTCTTGGGTCGGACTAGGGGCTGGGTATCAATACTCAATAGCTTTAAGGCATTGACTGGAATCCAAGTAGCATCAAAACTTCTGCAGTCAAATGATACATACCCAGATCTAGAAAAACATGATTTTAATTGTATGCTCTTGCTCACAGCCAGCCACTGCAAGCATTCTTCACAAAGAAGAACTTAAAAAAAAAGAGTATCAAATGAAAAGTACCCCACTGGTGTCGATATCACTTTAAGGGCACTGCTATTGTATTTTTAAGACAATACTCAGCCCTAGTTGGACCACACCCATCTGCCAACTTGACCATTTTCATCTCATTGACACACCTGTAGAGTTGTGTGATTGCATCTTGATTGGTTGTGAGGCTATCGTATCCACAGACAGGACAGATAGATAGACAGACAGACAGACAGACAGACAGGCACCTGGTACTCAAGTACTCAAAACTGTCTCTGGTAGTTTCCGCAGTACAGTACAGTAGGTGTTTCTAGGACCAAATTTTTCCATGATGACACACACACTCACACTCACACTCACAGACTCACAAGTTGAAAACAATACCTGCCACACAGTGTCACAGCTGGTAAACATTAGGAGAGAAAGCATGAATTTGTTCATTAATTTAGTCCTATTCATTAGCCTGGGAAAAATCCAGCAGACAGTGAAAGCACAGTTCATAGAGAACCAATCTAAACACAGATGGTGTCATTATTTTATAGCTATTACACTGAGCAATCCATATTTACTTAATGATGATGAAGTTGGTAAGTTAAAGCAGTGTCTATTTCTTTAATTGCAAAATGGATGTAATGAGCAGCTTGAAAAATAATAGCTAATGATAAAGCTTGTTAGAGTGAGTTATGTTTGCTTTTAAGCTTGATGTCTTTTTTACTTTCATTTTTATGCCAGAGACATTATTTTTTGGGTCCTCACTGTGAACTTGATATGTCAGGGACACCTGGATGCAGTATCTTTAGATTTGGTACAAACATCCATTTGGACTCAAGGATGAACTGATCAGATTTTGCTAGTCAAAGGTCAAAGGTCACTGTTAAACTCATGACCGTACCATTCTTGTGAACGCAATATCTCAAAAACACCTGGAGGGAATTTATTCAAACTTGGTACAAGCATTCACTTGGACTTAAAGTTGTAGTGGGCAATTTCAGACACACACAATGTAAAAACCAACCACCTCCAACCCCCCATATTACTCAATTAAGCCCCTCCCACAAGCCACCACACCAAACCTAGAAATGCATAGAACCTGGATGACCCTTGTTTTTATAGAATACCTGTGACTGGCATGTTATGTGTTAGCTAACCCTGATCGGTTGTTTGATTCAGACCAGATACAGTGTTTTGAAAAACTTAATACTAAGGATGTTCCTGGCGATTAATTTCCCTGTCACGCGTTGCTCCAGTTGAGTGGCTATATGCCATTTTATTCTGTCACAGCGTACATTCAACCCTATTTCCATTTTCTCTATCAAAACACGGCCAAACTGCACTGATTTTAAGAGCTGTCATCTGTTTGATGAAGGGGCTCCTGTCTGATGGGGTCGCAGCCCCAGCTAGTGGTGGGTGGCTGCAGAACATCTTAGAGGCAACAGTTGACTGACATTGTACATGAGTAAAATAATGATTAATAATTTAACCGACTAGTATTTCTGGTGCCAAATAGTGAGGGTGGTGAGGTTTAATCATGTAGTCAACTAATTGCGCACATCCTTACTTAATACAAGGGCAGGTAATCACAGACACTCATTTTTTTAAAGGAACTCTTCAGTTGAATATTGTTAGTGACCAAAATTGTTAGGAAATAATTGGGGCTGTTGCTGTGATGGAATTTCCCCTGCAGTTATTTAGGATGGCTCATCAGTCCTCTGTACTCCTCTGTGAAAGTAATCAGTCAGTGAAGGCAGCATGTTTCTCTCTGGAAATTATTCACTGGAATCAACATGTCAATATAGAGATAACTTCAATTTCTTCCATAAACATACTTTTAATAAATTGTTGTCAACCCTGGACTAGGGTCATGATCACATTAACTCTTGACTGTTGGACCATTTCACTAACCATGAGCTACAATACACAAACTAAGCTTTGACTTTCTCCAGCTGTCCATCATGTTGTTCTAGTGTTTCCGTCCAGTTCATTCAAGCACAGAGCTCCCGTGGCTGTTCTAGGGATGGAGTCTGTGTCAACAAAAATAGCAGAGCAAGTTGTACATATGATTTAAGTCAACAAGAAGAAGCCATTCATTGGCAACTTTTGCTACTAGCCCAGTTTTCACTACATTTAGCTTGGTGCCATAAAAGTATTGTTTCCGTTCCTGGCCCTGGTCTGAAGAATGTGTTTTCAATCTGATAAAATGGTCATTATTCGGCTGGCTTTCAGTCTTCATGGGGAACACTGAATATATTATGTTACTTTTTCATTTTCAGTATGGTCACAGTTTGATTACACAGCAAGATACTGATGGTAAACTTTAGAGTTTGTAGAAAAGTATCCCCACCCCGGTGTGGAGTGGATCATAATCACTGATAACAATCAGACTCTGTTAGTGTTTGAGCTGTTGGTCTGACTGCTTCAGTCTTGGCACTGTAGGAGTTCCTTTAATTCCATTATCATTACTCATGGTGGAGTCAGCGTGTGCTCCCAGTCCTCCAGCCCTGGCTTGTGTAGTGGCCTGCCTTCCTGTCACTGTGTTCTGTAGCCTGCTGTTCAACACGTATCGTACACACACAACCAGTATCAACATGCCTCTGACATAGAGGGCATTTAGCCACACAGTGAGAGGATTGATACACTTAACTCATTTTCCACTACACTTATGCACTCCCCTCAGGCTCACAACATCATGTGATATTACGCAGCAAAGTAGAGCAGACTGTAAATGTAAGATACATAAAACAATGTAATATGTTTATGATGTGGAAATAGTATATTTCTTTAGGGGGTTGAATGGATCAAGGGTAGATGAAATGTTAGCTATAACCAAACTGAAAACACTTTTCATAGATTGTGAAACATGAAATAAAAAATATGAGTTTAAGCCAAAATTAGTCATAGACAATGAAACAATTATATTAATTGATGCATTTACTCAGTCAAAATTATGATACAATACGATTACTTTGACTTTAAATATTAAGTCACAGTTTTGACTCACTACTATATCATAATTTAAATCTAATAAGTTAAAATTACTTAAACTTAAAGTTTGATTTAGGGAGTCAAAACTGATTTACTATCATGATTTTGACTTAAAAAGACAAAAATTTGATTCAGTAGCGAATAATAATTACTTAGTCTTACTTGCTACTAGAGCCTGACCAGTAAATTGTCTAGAGTGTCTATTTGCCCCTGAGTGAGGGCATACGCACTGGGCAAGAGGGGCTGTCATCTGACAGGGCTGCAGCCCTGACTAGTGGTGGACGGCTGTATAACACCTTAGAGGCAACAGTTAACTGGCATTGTAGGTGAATAAAATATTAATAAACAGTTTAACCGACTAGTATTTCTGGTGCCGAATAGTGTTGGTGGCAACTGGTTGTCAAGGTAATTGTGCACATCCCTAGTATACAATTGGGTGTAAATAGCCCTATTTGCTATTCTACCCAGGGTGCAAATAGCATTAGCTGAGTATTTCTTGGTTGCATTAAAAAAACATTACAAATTTGGACCAATAAATTGTCTGGAGTGACTGTTAAAACTTCAGTGAGAATAGTCCCAAGTCAGCTATTCAGCTATTTACACCCTGTCCACTTGTTGAGCTATAAAGAGCAACAAAATCTCTGAGGTAGACTCTCCACACCTGACTATTTGTGCATATAGCATTGTTCGCTACAAACACCTGGTTACTTATCTGTGTGATGCCAGTCCATATATATATATATAATCAGGAGTAAATAGTCCCAGTGGTTATTTCACCCTGGGTGCAAATAGCATTAACAGAGTATTTCTTGATTGCAATAAAAAAAAAAGAAGGAAACCTTGTCAAAAATGTTTAGCGATGTTTATGGGTTGTGTAAAGAAAACTAATATCGGCTGATACATCACCTTCAAATATTGATATTGGAATGAATCTCAAAAATCCTGAATAAGTCCAGCTGGAGTTACTTCCTCATAACTTTTCATAATTTTGACATAATAAGTCTGAAGTGTGATTTACTTTTTTATTCTAAATATTCCTTAGTATATCTGAACATTAATGTAGAAGTTTGATTTAAGAAGTTAATTTTTTACTTGAACATCTCTCTTTAGATTTATAAATATAATGAGTCCTGACTTTTCGTCAGGTCTTTTTCTTGTCTTGACAGAAATGTGCTTCCATCGTTTGCAGTGATTGAATAGAACAGAACTGAAACCACAGATCATATAGTGTCTCTGTGCTTAATGGCAGGTCCAGACTGTGAAGACCTTATGGCTGTACAGTATGTGACTGTTTAGATTTAATATTTACAGTTGTTTCAGACCCAGAGTACTTCTTAAATTTCTTCTACAGTGTTAACCAGAGGTGCTCCTCATGAGGCTGCGTCTGTACATGTTCACACTTTTTATAACATCACGTGATGCTCTGAAAGCACACAACACACAGCAGTGAGCTCCAGCCTGAACCAGATATCATGTGTGTGTTATTTCATTAGTGTGCGTAAATGGTTAGCTGGATGGTTGACATACATTTTAATCTGTGATGAGAAAGAATCGTATAAATGTTGGTGGAAAATTGTGTGGAAAAGCCTGTTTAGACCACTGATAATCAAATTCACTGCACTGGTAACAATTATAAGGTTGTTAAGACTGACCTCGAAGGATTCGTTCAGCATTTACGTTTATTTGCTTTCTCGATTTTGGAGATCAAGAGCTGGAGTCAGGATGTGGTTAGCCTAGCTTAGCTTAAGACTAAAAAGCAGGGGGGAACAGTTAGCTTGGTTCTTTCTAAAGTTCAAAAATATACCTGACAACACTAACACACTCTAATGCATTCATTTCATCCTCCTTTTGTAATTTTGAGAAAGACAGGAATTTCTGTCATGTGTAATATCTCTGTAATATCGTCATCTTCTCCTGAAAAGAACTACAGCACTGTCACCTAGTAGCAACACCTCGAAAGCTTAATTAACATGTTGCACTCATTTATTATATCTGGATAGGAATGTGAACTTCCACATCTTTCATTAAATAATAAAATGTGTTGCAGGGAGACATAGTGTTTAAAGTAGTGCCCGATCAATATCAAGTTTTTGGGGTTTATGCCAATATCAATATTAGTGAGTAGTAAGGTTGGACCCATATTCAATTGAATACAGTACGAAGACAAGATATTTAATGTTTCAACTGATTAATTTCATTTTTTTTTGGAAATATACACTCATTTTGAGTTTGATGCCTGCAATACATTACAAAAAAAGCTGGGACAGGAGGAGGAGTAGTTTGTGAACTGAGGACACTAATTGTTGAAGATCTGAAAGTGAAATTCTTTCTCATTCTTGTTTGATATGAGACTTGAGGTGCTCAACAGTCTGGGGTCTCTGTTGTCATATTTTGTGCTTCATAATGCACCACATATTTTCAAAAGGAGACAGGTCTGGACTGCAGGCAGGTCAGTCTGGTACCTGATCTCTTTTACTATGAAGACATGCTGCTGGAACATGTGCACAATGTGTCTTGGCGATGTCTTGCTGAAATAAGCAGGGACGTCTCTGAAAAAAACGTTGTCTGGATGGCAGCATATGTTGCTGCAAAACCTGTCAGCATTAATGAGGCCTTCACAGATATGATAATTACCCATGATGCCATGGGCACTAACACACCCCCATACCATCACAGCTGCTGTTAGCACTGGCAACAATCTGGATGGTCCTTTTCCTCTTTAGCCTGGAGGACACGGCGTCCATGATTTGTGAAGACAATCTGAAATGTGGACTCATCAGACCACAGCAGACTTTTCCACTTTGCGTCAGTCCATCTCAGATGAGCTCGGGTCCAGAGAAGTCTGCAGTGTTTCTGGATGTTGTTGATATATGTCTTTCTCTTTGCATGGTAGAGTCTTAACTTACATTTGTAGATGCAGAGACAAACTGTGTTTACTGACAACAGTTTTCCAAAGTGTTCCTGAGCCCATGTCGTATCCTTTATACAATGATGTTAGTTTTTAATGCAGTTTTTAATGCAGTGCTGCCTGAGGGGTCAAAGGTCACAGACACTCAGTGTTGGTTTTCAGCCTTGCCCCTTACGTGCAGAGATTTCTCTGGATTCTCTGAATATTTTAATGATATTATGGATTATAAATTCAAATTCAAATTCAAAGAGGCTTTATTGGCATGACCATAGCAAAGTACAGTATTGCCAAAGCACCTTCAAGATATAAAATACTTAAATAAACACAGGCAATAAGCGATAAAACATAATGTTACAGCAATATTAAAGTGCAAGATAAAAAGTTAACAAAATGTTAAGCTGTTTCTTGGCTAGCTTGTTAGCAAACAATGTAACGTTTTGCAGGAAAAATGAAAATGAAAACAGAAACCGAACATAAGTGATGGATATCAGCAACAATAAACTGATTATATATTATATTATATATTATAGATGATGAAATCTCTGAAAAGGCATAGGCACACACAAAAGATAATTGTTTTCTTTTTTTGGATTAACAACCTACAAGCAGTACAGTGCTGGTACAGAAAAAAGTCTCTGAACACTGTCTGGTTTTGCTGCAGGACAAATTTCTGGCAGGACAATAAAGACCGAACTGAACTGAGGTCTTGTATCAGCTAACATTTTTTTCATAGCTTCATTACTTTCAGTACTCTGATTAATGGATATTGTATCATTTTAAATACATGATATTGAAAAAGTATCAAAACATGAATACTTTTGATGACCTTAACTGCTACATTTGAGCAGCACCGCTTGTTAACACACTGGTATTGATACGCAGAGTTCAGGTACTGGAAGCAACGTTGTTTTTTCCAGGATGACTATGTCAAAACCTGCTCTACTCTCACTGTGATTGGCTACTAATTGTCTTCATTGGTTTGGGTTGGTTAGGCTTAGGCATAAGGAATGTGATTATTTAGGGTTAGGGTAAGATTATCAGGGCTGGCCAATCAGAGGCAGGGCGGGAGTGTGTGAGTGAGTGTGTCCACAGCCACACTGTCTTGAAAAGAAGGCTGATCGTGCAAAGTAAGACTTAGTTCACACAGCAGTGAAATGTGACCCAAATCCAATCTTTTTGCCTACATGCGACCCAGGTCTGATTTTTTCATGATCGTGTGAACAGCTCAAGTCACATGAAATCTGATTTTTTAAAATTCAACCTGGGTCGCTTTTAGAGGTGGTACTATATCAGATACATGTCTGATATTTTGCAACACGCCTGCCGTCTGAACAGTCATGTCGCGTTTAATGCGACTTTTATGTCACTCTAGAACGACTGACAATTCGTAACAGTTGTGCACCGTTGTTGCTAAGAAAATGGATATTTACTGTTTTTTAAATCGTATAAATAACCGTAAACCTATCGTAAATAGCCGATGTTCTTCTTTTCCATTCCCTTCAGAAATAATTATGCTAAAATGTTAAGAGTTTTCCTGATTCTGCGATAGTAGATTTCGAACAGAGTGACGTAAGGGGGTTCATTTCTTTCTATTTCTATTGTTCTTCTGCGCATGTGGATCTGTTCTGGGCCGTAGACTGTTCACAGGGAAATCAATATAGGTCAAATATAGGTCACATTTAAAAAGTAATGTGAACTGCCAAACAAAAAAACGGATCTGTGTAAAAAATCGGAATTGAGCATTAAGACCTGCCGTGTGAACTAAGCCTAATTGGCAACACTTATGTGAGTGTGTGGGGGCTTTAAAGCAATATGGTATAGTAGTGTAGTATGGTTGTGGTTTCTCCAGTCTATGACAAGAATGTGTAAAATGTGGATGAGCTAGACGGACTGTCTTCCTGAACTGATTATAAACACCTCCTACACTGATGTATCAGAGAGTGCAGATAAACTATTTAGAAGTTTTATGATCAACAGCTTCCAGCGTTCCCTCATGTGGTGAAGCTCAAACACGTCCTCCTTCAGCCTGATGAAAACAAACACTTTGGTTACACCCCAGATCACTAATCAACAGACCACGGGAGCTAAAACACCGTGGTACATTTGTAGGTCAGCGTGTTGCAACAGCACAGGATCATGAGGCCTGTGACAAATAGAGCAGCAGGTGTAGGATTGCTATTAAGCCTCTGTGAAGTTCAGCACGGCAGACGTCTATTTCTGTTCTCTCTCTTTCACTCTCACAACCATTCTCACCCATACACACTTTAGTTAAAGCGTCGTGCAACATGAGAGGGAGGCCCAGGCACACTGTCCCCACTACAGTTCAACCTGTAGGCTCCTTAAAGGCCAATTCTGACAGGAACATTTGCACCAGGGTTTGATTTATTTGTGCTATACCGTATTTTTTTCCATTCATTTGTTTCATTTATTATGTATTTTTGTGGTTTGTCCAGTATTTCTGTCTGTTATGATGAAACTGTACTCATCAACATAACCATGAAGATTTGTCAACATCACTATTACAAAGACAGACAGGGCAGGAAATGTGAAAAGTCAGATAATCAGACATGTTAGAAACAAACAGTTTATCCACGTCATATTAACCACTTTATTTGAAAGTGAAACTGAAAGTGAACTAATAATCCCTCATTGCACAGCACTTTTGAGGTTTAAGCAGTCTAATCTGTGATGGGTGTGAATTAGGGCTGCACAGTTTGGTAAAAAAAAGTTATATTGCAAATATTTTGACTGGAATTGGAAATGATCAGTTTTGCATTACAATTTTTATATTCACCAAAAAAATATTATATTTATTGAGGTCTGTGTGTCGTGTCATCTCTGCAGCACCACAGTACCTCATTACAATGTTGTTTCTTCACACATTTTTCCAAAACATGTGATTTGGGTATTGTACTTGGCCATATTGCGATTTTATTGTGATTGCAATTAATTGTGCAGCCCTAATGTGAATGGATAATTGGGATAAAGGCTGGAGTAAGACACAAACTGGTTCGTATGTCATCTTGTCTGATCTTGTCAGAAGGCTGAAGTGATTATAGCTGTTCTTTGCGGCCATGAAGGCTGGGTGAAAAGTCTGCGGCCATAAGTCAAGTTTCCATCCTAACGAAGCATACACAGAGTTCATACAGGTGCTGAAAATCCTTGAAAACAGTTTTAATTAATGTATTTTCAAGATTTGAAAGTGCTCTGATTTTAGATAAAGAGCTTGAGTCAAATCACATTTGTGTTGGATTCATATTAAATCCCTACCTGACTGAATAGTTTGCTTTTTAAAACAAAGAACTAGAACAAGTTGGGGATTGGATGTAGAGATGATAATAATGTTGAATTTGATTAATCAAGTAAAATTTTATCAATCTGTTACAAAAATAATGATCTGAAATATTGAAAGAGGGTATTTTTATGAATGCACTCTGCATCTTATTAGATATTCAGGTATATGTGTTTAATATAGAGGCCTTTTTAAAAAAAAAAAAAAATGTTATGTTGTTCTGTTAGAGAATATGTAATATGTTTCTGTAGAAATAAAGCTTTGTTTGAAGAGGAAAAAATGCATTTGTTATTGTTTGGTATAAGCAAACTTTTTGAGGTTTTATTAACAGCAATTAATTGATTAAGTGACTGTTAATATTACCAGTGATCAATTAAGGAAAGTACTAACAATTTGAAACCTTATTACCTTATGAAACCTTATGAAACCGCATCTTGCGGTGATCTGGCAGACTGCAAACACCCCCACCCTCTTTCAAAGGTGCAGGAGAACCTCTGCAAAAATTGTGAAAAGACACTCATTTGCACACACTGTGAGCTGAAGTCATTTGAACACTAAAAGAGAAGTGAAAAACTGAAAAAGGAGGATGAGAGAGAAGTTCAAACCCTCCCTATTTTCTCACCTCAGCACCCCTGGGTGGACTGCATAAGGTGGGTGTGATTTTAGGATTGTACTGTTGCTTTTTGTTTTCTTTTGAAAATAATTTCAGCTAACCTGGGGGGTTTGTTTATACGTAAACATGATCATCTCATGTTTCTTGTCCTGTCTGTACCCTGTGTCATTCTTGGATGTCCCAGAAAAAAAGCTGTGGCTGTGAGAGAAACATGGTGAACGCTTTGGGTGCCATGACAGTCGATTTAGAGCTTTGGCAACCAAAGACAGATGGTATCAAAATTCTGACTGTGTCACAAGTTAAGGATCAAATTCTCAAAGTGAGTCCCATGGACATAGATAGATACCACTTTGACCTGTGGTATAGAATTTACAGGCTCAGTCAAAAGTTTGGTTGGACACATCTTACCAGCCATTTTCTTTTTTCTTGTGCAAGAGTCTTCTCCACCACACCTGTCAACCTACAAGCCTGCAAAAGTTTTTTGCTCTTTTACTTTGATCACAGCTTTGTACACTGTTGGTATAATTTGAACTGTTTCTTCCTTTACAAAAATAAAGAAAAAAGGTTGATTGAGAAGTGTGTCCAAACTTTGACTGGTCCATTACATAACAATAGTAGTCAGTGTGATCTTATCATCACTGACAGAAATGATGACAAAAGCTATGAAAATAAGACCCAAGCTATAAATTAAAGGGATTAAAACTGTTGACCAAACAAAAAGATTCAGCTCACTAGATTTTTTTTCCCCAAAGTTGTTAACTTTATCTCATTGTCTTCCTTCCATATAGAGTTTGTTAAGTTGTCATCACTTCATGTCCACTGACATAATCCTTCCATGACAGTGTAGTAAATTCCATCTGTGAGATGTAGCTCAAAGAGCTGCAAAAAGCTCCTAAGTAGACTTTATTTTGCTTACTACTGCTCAAATGTCAAGAATGAACTTTGACAGTCACCTCTGATAAAGGCATCCAGATGAGGAGTCCAACCAACAAGTCACAAAATAATGATTTTCTATGTTCATGGTTAAAATACAAATAGTGACCACGTAAATTTGCCCTAGACAGTGCCTGGCTGCACAGCACATAAACAGCAGTAGGTTTGGTGCAAAAGACTGGCAAATTGCAACTAGTTCACTGTATACTCTGGTCATATATTTGGTCCATCTTCCATTCTCTCCCGATGAAGCCCAAACAATGCAATTCGAGCATGTGTTTCCTTCTGTCATTCAGGCAATAGAAGGGTTTGACATTAGCCTGTGGCCACAAAAACCATCTCTGTGGCCACCAAGTTTTATCCCCATACTGCAAGCTTTCACCAGCACAACTTTAGAGTTCCACACCTGTGAGGCAGATGAATCTGTAAGATCACGCAAGAATCGATCTTGCCAGGCTTCAAGTTACCTGTTTGTGTCCATGCAAAGAGTGGTACAACCAATTAGTGTCCTAGGAGGGACTACTGGCAGCTATGGGCGTGGTTTAGGTGTGATGACAGAGAAAAGATGTAGTCTATGGAAGTGACTCATCGCAAACAAACAATGCTCTTGAAGAGGTTAGTGTAGATACTGTGATAGCATCAGTTATATCAGAACTGGAGAGTATTTCTTCATTGAGAGAGCAGAGAACAACACTGAAGGTTTTTCTCCATGGAAAAGATGTTTTCGCTCCTCTCCCGACTGGCTTTGGCGAGAGTTTGATCTGATCAGCTGAAGTTAGCCAGTGTTAAATGCATTAGACAGATGGTATGTCCATCCATGTGCCAAGGGTTTTTTGAAAGTGCTTGCCCTTTTCCAAACAGTTTCTAAGGAATATTTCCCAGATGGTTCTGTGTAACAAACCATCTGGCAGTTCAGGTTATCTTTTAGTTCAACATTCTACAAAAACAGTGAACAGTACTTGTCACAGTCTAGCAACAGATAGGCCAGGGCTACTGAAGTCTGTAACAAAAATGTAGGAGTGAATGGAGCAGGTCTTTCAGTCAACAGAATCTAAGGACGTAACGTACTGCTGTGTCTGCTGACAGTTCCCTCAACTAGCTGAGAAGTCCAGCTCACAGCAGATCACAATTCATGGAAAAGCGGACGACACAAGTGCCACAGTTAAGGAAGGCTGCGCTAAGTTGCATTAAATTACCTTTTGTGATTTGTTTTTGCATATGTTAACATTTGGGCCACCAAAAATGTACTTTGGCTACCAAATTTAGGGGCTTGGTGTCCTGTGGGGCCAGTGATACTGATGCACTGCTGTTTGAAAATGGAGTTCAAGTGTGTTTTACCAGACCACAAATCCCAGTGTCACTCTCATACACTGTTTACAGTCTGTGATCGCTCTGATAAGTGTTCATTTATTATCCGTGTTACAAGCATGACATCATTTCCTTTTTTGTCGCAGAGTGCTGGGAAATTTCATTGAACATAAACGTAATGTGACCATGCCTGAAGCCATACTCATACTGTTTACATAGCAGGGGCTTCATTATTCACATCTTAGTTGTGTTGTTCCTGAGTGTGTTCACACAACAGCTGCAGCTCTGAAGTCTCACGGGAGTCATGTGTGGCTCTCACACTATTCGTAAAGGGTGTTCAGAGTGTTTCCAGCGCCTTCCTCTCTCTCTCTCTCACAGGCACACGTCCAATCAGAGCTGTTTATCCTCATGACAGGAGTTCTTGCTCACACAGTCACAAGATTTTCATTTTCTCCGGGCCGAACTCTTCACCTCAGTGTTTTGACAGCACACACATGGCCTTGTGTTTGCGCCGTGTGCTGATTGGTTTGTTTTTTGACAGGCCATCATCTCCTGGGCCTGAGCTCTTCCAGACCACTTTATGAGATTTTTGTGAAATTAGAGAATAATTAGATGATGCAGCCATGAAATAAACAAGAACGCAGACTATCACCCTGGTCCAGAACATTGGTCCAATATCTCCACAGCTATTGGATAGAATACATGTTGTACCAGAGGATAAAACCTCCTGACTTTGGTGACCCCCCCTTAATTTTCCTCTCCATTCTGAGGTTTACATCTGTGCTTATGAGTGAAATATCTTGATAACTATCACATGGATTGCCATGAAATTTGGTTCAAACATCAGGGGCCTGGTATTAAGTGGCTGAGAACTTTTACTTGCCTGATAGCTGAACATAGTTGTGCGAAATGTAAAATATAGGCCTATTAAAAAAAGAAAGAAATCAGTCAATAATAATTTGGGCAAAACATACTTGAGTTTGGCAAAATAAAGAAACAGAAAAATGTCAAGAAAGAAATTTTCTTACCCACCCTTTCTCCTTATTAAAGAGAAGGAGCAAAGGTTGCAACTGTTGCGACAGTTATGAAATACGGTGTGGTTGGAATAAACCCGTTGATTCACTGGGTTAGATGTGAAAGGCACCAGCCTCCATTGATAAAAACAGTCATTTCACCTCACTGATCATCATAAAACAAACAAAACAAAACCTTCTTTCATGTTCATGTTCAGGATCAATATAATAACCTCAATGATCGCCTGAATTTTCATTCAGTCTGTTAATTTGTCATTGTGAGCATTAGCATTTAGTTCAAAACAGTGCTTTCCTTATGTGCAGCCAGACAGAGCTGCTAGTGTGGTTGTAGCATCTGTCCAAAATCACTAAGTGATTTGGGAAGTCGCTGCCAAGTACACTTAAGAGCTTTACACACTGCATTTAGCCCCAGGTTAAGAGAGCAGGCAGCCCAGGCTGAAAGAGCTTTCACACTGGCATAATCCTGGCATGTTCTGAAGTGGGCTAACCGCAACTTTAGCCTCAGGTTCCTCAAGAGTTAGCCTCAAGTTTTTGCAGGGTTATTCCCTGAAAATCAACTAAACCCAGGGCCAAAAGCCGCCAGTGTTAAACAGGGCTAAAAGATTAATAGAAGAAGATAATCAGCCAGGTTCCTACTGTGATATATTTACACATTATACCTCCACCAAATGCTCATCACAATTTCTGAGAGCCCAGAGTTATGTCCTCAAATTGCTTCTTTTGGTCTAAAACCCAAAGACTCTTCATTTACTGTCATATGTGACAAAGAAACGCCTCAAATCCTCATGTTTAAGAAGACTAATCAAATATCAGAATAGTTGATTGACTAATTGATTAATTGGCTCATCATTACAGCTTTAGAAAAAAAGTAGCATCCATGGCATGTCAGGTCTCAAGTCAAGACAGGGAAGTCCCAAGTCCTTCACTCTGAAATTCAAGCCCAAACAATCAAACTGTAACAGTGAGTCTGCAGCTTGCAAAGTTGTTGACCGCCTTTTAGTTTTTGTACATGAACAAAATGATCTTTGGTGTCATTTTCTCCACCTGAAGCTCAGTAACATAGCGTTAGTTCTTCATGGTTCTCTCCTGCAACTTGATTGGTTGCTGTTGGACTGGTTCCAACAAAGAGGATCTGTGGAATTAAGTGCTGACTTGCTGACAATGAATCGTGTTAACGTTAGTTGATTTAGGGACTTTTTAATCTTTGGGCATGGCGCAAATCATTCTGAAGTTAAAAGGCTCAAGTCCAAATGAAGTCACGAGTCATTGGTGTTACACGCCAAGTTCAGCTGTCAGTTTTTTTGATTTTGTCAAGTCGAGCTTAAAGTCATCAAATTTATGACTTCCACACCTCTGTGACATACAGATGCGTATCTGCTTGGGCGTGGGTGTGTAAATAGATGAAGACAGAGTGTTAATGTTGTTACATTCATGCTGGAAGGGATGACAAATCATGACGTATGTCTATGTTCGTTTGCCAGAAACACTAAAACGTGATTTGTGTTTCACTGTGATTGCAGGCAACCAGACAAACTGAGAGTGGTGTGGATCAGGAGAAACAGACGTCACAGCACAAAGGTAACTGTCTCTACAGCACCGGCTCCTGCAGTAAAAAGATGGCTAAAATGCTATTAAATATGTTCTGGATTTTGATGGTTCCAGTCGCATAAAGTTTGTTTTAAAGTGTGCTCTGCAGAGGCTAAAACACAGTCCACAGAAAACTTGAGCTCCTTGTTTGTGTCATGTTTTCTGTCAGCTCCACAGCTGGCAGCCGGGGATTAAAAACCCCTACAGAGGCCTGGTTGTTTGGCAGGTTCCAGAGAGTTTAGACATCACCGTCACACTCTTCAAGGTATGAAGTTCAGTCTACGTAGCTGATAAATTAATTGTATTACACATGGGAAATGCATCATTTAGTTGTTGATCTGGCTCGGCTAAAACAAAAAAATTCTGTCTGTCACCAGGAACCTACTGCAGAGGAGTTTGAAGACAAGGACTGGACCTTTGTAATTGAAAATGTGAGTCTCATGTGTCTGTATCGTTCTTAGCTCTGATTTCACTGAATTTATTTTATTTGGAAATCTAATTGGAAAGTAACTCTGTGTTCAATCTTGACTCCCTTGTCTGTTGCTTTGATTTATCAGGAGACAAAAGGCCGTAGGAAGGTGCTGGCATCAGCTGATGTCAACATGAAGAAGTTTGCCAGCGCCACGCCGGCCCAGTATGATGTCACACTGAAGCTCAAACCTCTGTCTGTCAAAGTGGTGGAAGCCACGCTCAAACTGAACCTGTCATGCGTCTTCCTCAAGGAGGGCAAAGCCACGTACGTTACCAACACAGCAGCGTGTCGATATTATCTACAGAAAGCAGGAAGTCCTCAGAGCTGGGCTGCAACTAATGATTATTTTCATCATCAATTAATCTGTTCATTATTTTCTTGATAATTTCTTGAAGATTGATTTCTTGAAGATGTCGATGAGTGTTTCCCAAAGCTCACGATGACGTCCTCAAATGTCTTTTCTCCACAAGCCAGAGATATTCAGCTTAATGTCACAAAGGAATAAAGAAACCAGAAAATATTCACATTTAGGAAGCTAAATTCAGATAATTTTCACTTTTTTTTTCTTTAAAAATTACTCAAACCGATTAATTGATTAATCGTTGCAGCTTTAGTTGAAACAATATTGGACCGATTTTGGTTTTTGAAGACCAATACTGATATTTTTGGACATTCTTAGACATTTTTTAAGAGGATTCTGTTTGTGCTCTCCACAGAGACGAGGACATGCAGAGTTTGGCCAGCCTAATGAGCATGAAGCAGAGTGACATTGGAAATCTGGATGACTTTAATGACAGTGATGATGAAGCTGGTGAGGACCGGAGGCCCAGCTTTGGAAGTGGACAAGCTGCTCAAATTACTGGTAAGGCTGAGGACACACTTGAGAATCTCTGGGGTGATTAAACCGAGTCAACGTGTAATTACATTGCGAGAAGAAAAACTAATCTGAGGTTTTAGTTAAAAGCAGCAGCTCCTCGGGGAGCCTGAAGACTTCAGTGTTTCCATATAATTATTAAGAGAATGTGAAGTGACGTTTTTAAATGTTGCAAAATAATTTAAAAAGGAAAATGCAAATTAACTATGTTTCCATCAACCGGTTTGGGGCTGTGCAAAGTGTAGTTTCATCTGAAGTTGGTGGTGTACATTAATAAACAGACTAGAAGTAGAGGTGGCCTACCAGAAACAAAAATAGTTGCGAGGCGACCATGAATAAACCTCAAAGAAGAAAAGAAGAACAAGAAGAAGAAACAAAACCAGTTGCCTTGGCCATCTACAAGAGGAAAATAGAGAGAGGTCTTCTTTTTTGTCTGCTTCTTCTTCTTCTTCTGCTTATCTTGTGGCAGAAACAGATGATCAGTCATGTGAGTTAAATGTTTACTACCTTAGAACTTGAATTTATAATCTCAGGATGAAACCCTTGAGATGTATCACGTCATTTTCAAGGGGGTTCCACACAAACACTCACAAATACGACGGTAACAAAAACAACCACAGACGATCAGACAGACAACAAACTCGATAACAAAAAAGAAGAAAAACCCACAAACAAACAAACCAAAAAAGTAAAAAAGTTACAACCTTAGAGTATATACAATCATAAAAGAGCTGTGATTTGAACTTAAATTAAGAACAGGAACATTTTTAAATAAGCGAAATGATGACAAAAAAAAGGAATATTTACAGGTAAATTATTCCACTTGGAAGGATCCCGAAATCATAAAACCTTTTTTACCAACTTCCTTAGATTCGAAGGAGACCATAAAAAGGACCAGATTGGAGCTTCTTGGTGAATTGTTTCAAAATTGTTTCAGGATAGTTGAAATTCATGTATTTGAAAATAAAATAATACCAGGGAAACTGACGTCTAATAGAGGGAGCCATCTGTGTCAATCAGACATTGTGCAATACAAAAAAACAACTTTATATGAGTGTGCAGAGCCTGTTATAGATAAGATTTGAGGGGATGAAGATCAATGATAGAGGCGTTCTGATAAACAATGTCAGTATAATCCATTATTGGTAATATAAGCTGTGTTACGTCTCTTTCTAACACTAAAAGTCAAACATTGCGTGGAGCAATACGGAACACCACCCAACCAAAATGAACTTTTTAAATGATGTGATCAACATGTTTTAAGAGTAAGTTCTGATTCAGTCCACACACCTAGATTTAGCTACTTAATCAGAACAGGTGTTTCCATTACCAGTTAAGGGCCTGAGCATTTCCATCAACCTTTTATAATGCAATACTCTAAATACTTCAGTTAGTTCAGTTACTTAATTTGATTGAGCCTCTGACACAACATAAATGCTGGTATTGGTATCAGAGAGTAAGTGAGTCTGTGCAACAATCTGATATCACACAATTTATTAACCCCCGAATCCCCCAGGATGTCACAGTCATTCTCAGTGGCTCATTTAACCTGAGACAGGGTTAGTACAACTGTTAAAAAATATAATATATATATTTTAATGCACAGGTATTGGAATGGTATTCAGTATCGGCTGAAATTTCTGGTATGGGAACCGCTATCTGTAAGGATAAAAATAGTATGGGAACAACTCTAGTTGTAAGTATGAATATTGAAATGTGATGTAATGTTTGTGTTTTCTCAAGAAGATTTCCATGCTAATCTCAACATCACATAAACAGCCACAAACACACCAACACAGCTGTACTGTGTGCACGCTTCCAAAGAAATCTCTTCTAAAAAAAAAAGTGTTGCTGTGCCAGACTTAGCAAAGGAATGCATGTACTGCAAATTGCAGCGCTCACACTACAAAGTGTAATTAATTTCTGGGAAATACGCCACACCCCTCCCCTGGTGGAGAGATCTTTTGCCCCCTCTGTCAACCTCAACTCTGTATCAGCTGTGAAGGGTCAGGCGAGGATTTCCCTTCTCACCTTTCTGTTTTTGAACTGTTTTTTTTTTTTTTTTTTTTTCTGCTGCTTCCTCTTTTGTTTCCTTTTTAAAACTCACTTCCTTTTTCATCTAATTGCTCTGTCTGCTGTGCCTTTTTCTTTCTAAAACAGCCACAAGAATACATGATCTGGCCTGGAGGCCAGCTATTGAAAAAGGCCCCACAGGTAACTTTCTGTTCCCTGATTTTTGCTTCTTCCTTCTTGTTTGGTCCTGATCAGTCCCCAGTCACCAAAGTAGCTGAGCTTAGTTTTAACAACATGGAAATAACAAAATTGGAGTACTTTTGCCTCTAATTATTGCAGTTTTCTGGTCAGTTTTTCATACTGTGTAGTTTTGTTTTGAACATAATCTCAGAACCATCATGTTCAAAACTCCACTCTTTATCTGATTCCTCTTCCTCTTTTCACTTCCACTCCTCTATTCTCCTCACTCCTTACTGTGTTTCCTCAAATATGCTGCAAAACCTCATTTCAACTTTCATCCACACATCTTTAATCTGTATTTTACTGCTCCCATTTCCTCTCTATTTACTCTTCCAATCCTTCCTTTACTCTGTCTCTCCATCTTTCCTCTTCACCCTTTCCATCCGTTCGTCTCATCTCTTTCACCCAGTAACCTCAGAGATGGATTGGAAAACGTCCTGTGGCATTTCTTCCGCCATCTCGGTCCCATCTTGTCCTCCTGTTCCTGAACCCCCAGACCCCTCTGTTCCATCCTTTTTGCGCACGCGACCGCCGAGCGCTACCCAGCAGGCTCGGCCCTCCCCCTATGCCTACTCATTGCCAGCCTTTACGCGTGCTCACCCTCCAGCACTCCCCAAAATCTTCCAGCCCGGTGCTGCATCAGGTATCAGTCAGCAGATATTCCTCACCCTGTGTGCTCTCTTGTGTCTTTAGGGTGGGATTATTTTGGTTGATTTGTCGTTTATTTTATTGTTTCATTCATACCATTCCAAACATCATGTCACAGAAGGTGCATATTTCAAAATCAAAGCAGCATTTAAGTTCAAATGTTGCATAGTTATATATGTATATATAAATATGATTGAGACTGTGCAAGCCTAACAACTAAGATTTTCAACAGGGTTTGATACAAACCATGGCCCAATGGCCTGTGGCCACAAAAAGTTATGCTGCGGCCACCAAATATTATAAATAATATAATATAGTACGTAGATTGGCCATCTAATTTAGGGTTTGATCGCATGTTGGGCTAGTGTTATTATCTTCTATTCCTGTTTTAATATTGCATTGATTTGACAACTGAGAAAACTTACTGAATGATAAGGGCTAATTCATTTTAGTAAAGTAAATTCTCAAATAGTGGCCCGTTATTAACCTCAACTGCAGAAGGAACCAGACCTTTATTTT
>CM034613.1:77669-102589 GCA_020091685.1 Lutjanus erythropterus
AAAATAAAGGTCTGGTTCCTTCTGCAGTTGAGGTTAATAACGGGCCACTATTTGAGAATTTACTTTACTAAAATGAATTAGCCCTTATCATTCAGTAAGTTTTCTCAGTTGTCAAATCAATGCAATATTAAAACAGGAATAGAAGATAATAACACTAGCCCAACATGCGATCAAACCCTAAATTAGATGGCCAATCTACGTACTATATTATATTATTTATAATATTTGGTGGCCGCAGCATAACTTTTTGTGGCCACAGGCCATTGGGCCATGGTTTGTATCAAACCCTGTTGAAAATCTTAGTTGTTAGGCTTGCACAGTCTCAATCATATTTATATATACATATATAACTATGCAACATTTGAACTTAAATGCTGCTTTGATTTTGAAATATGCACCTTCTGTGACATGATGTTTGGAATGGTATGAATGAAACAATAAAATAAACGACAAATCAACCAAAATAATCCCACCCTAAAGACACAAGAGAGCACACAGGGTGAGGAATATCTGCTGACTGATACCTGATGCAGCACCGGGCTGGAAGATTTTGGGGAGTGCTGGAGGGTGAGCACGCGTAAAGGCTGGCAATGAGTAGGCATAGGGGGAGGGCCGAGCCTGCTGGGTAGCGCTCGGCGGTCGCGTGCGCAAAAAGGATGGAACAGAGGGGTCTGGGGGTTCAGGAACAGGAGGACAAGATGGGACCGAGATGGTGGAAGAAATGCCACAGGACGTTTTCCAATCCATCTCTGAGGTTACTGGGTGAAAGAGATGAGACGAACGGATGGAAAGGGTGAAGAGAAAAGATGGAGAGACAGAGTAAAGGAAGGATTGGAAGAGTAAATAGAGAGGAAATGGGAGCAGTAAAATACAGATTAAAGATGTGTGGATGAAAGTGGAAATGAGGTTTTGCAGCATATTTGAGGAAACACAGTAAGGAGTGAGGAGAATAGAGGAGTGGAAGTGAAAAGAGGAAGAGGAATCAGATAAAGAGTGGAGTTTTGAACATGATGGTTCTGAGATTATGTTCAAAACAAAACTACACAGTATGAAAAACTGACCAGAAAACTGCAACAATTAGAGGCAAAAGTACTCCAATTTTGTTATTTCCATGTTGTTAAAACTAAGCTCAGCTACTTTGGTGACTGGGGACTGATCAGGACCAAACAAGAAGGAAGAAGCAAAAATCAGGGAACAGAAAGTTACCTGTGGGGCCTTTTTCAATAGCTGGCCTCCAGGCCAGATCATGTATTCTTGTGGCTGTTTTAGAAAGAAAAAGGCACAGCAGACAGAGCAATTAGATGAAAAAGGAAGTGAGTTTTAAAAAGGAAACAAAAGAGGAAGCAGCAGAAAAAAAAAAAAAAAACAGTTCAAAAACAGAAAGGTGAGAAGGGAAATCCTCGCCTGACCCTTCACAGCTGATACAGAGTTGAGGTTGACAGAGGGGGCAAAAGATCTCTCCACCAGGGGAGGGGTGTGGCGTATTTCCCAGAAATTAATTACACTTTGTAGTGTGAGCGCTGCAATTTGCAGTACATGCATTCCTTTGCTAAGTCTGACACAGCAACACTTTTTTTTTTAGAAGAGATTTCTTTGGAAGCGTGCACACAGTACAGCTGTGTTGGTGTGTTTGTGGCTGTTTATGTGATGTTGAGATTAGCATGGAAATCTTCTTGAGAAAACACAAACATTACATCACATTTCAATATTCATACTTACAACTAGAGTTGTTCCCATACTATTTTTATCCTTACAGATAGCGGTTCCCATACCTGAAATTTCAGCCGATACTGAATACCATTCCAATACCTGTGCATTAAAATATATATATTATATTTTTTAACAGTTGTACTAACCCTGTCTCAGGTTAAATGAGCCACTGAGAATGACTGTGACATCCTGGGGGATTCGGGGGTTAATAAATTGTGTGATATCAGATTGTTGCACAGACTCACTTACTCTCTGATACCAATACCAGCATTTATGTTGTGTCAGAGGCTCAATCCAACTTAAGTAACTGAACTAACTGAAGTATTTAGAGTATTGCATTATAAAAGGTTGATGGAAATGTTCAGGCCCTTAACTGGTAATGGAAACACCTGTTCTGATTAAGTAGCTAAATCTAGGTGTGTGGACTGAATCAGAACTTACTCTTAAAACATGTTGATCACATCATTTAAAAAGTTCATTTTGGTTGGGTGGTGTTCCGTATTGCTCCACGCAATGTTTGACTTTTAGTGTTAGAAAGAGACGTAACACAGCTTATATTACCAATAATGGATTATACTGACATTGTTTATCAGAACGCCTCTATCATTGATCTTCATCCCCTCAAATCTTATCTATAACAGGCTCTGCACACTCATATAAAGTTGTTTTTTTGTATTGCACAATGTCTGATTGACACAGATGGCTCCCTCTATTAGACGTCAGTTTCCCTGGTATTATTTTATTTTCAAATACATGAATTTCAACTATCCTGAAACAATTTTGAAACAATTCACCAAGAAGCTCCAATCTGGTCCTTTTTATGGTCTCCTTCGAATCTAAGGAAGTTGGTAAAAAAGGTTTTATGATTTCGGGATCCTTCCAAGTGGAATAATTTACCTGTAAATATTCCTTTTTTTTGTCATCATTTCGCTTATTTAAAAATGTTCCTGTTCTTAATTTAAGTTCAAATCACAGCTCTTTTATGATTGTATATACTCTAAGGTTGTAACTTTTTTACTTTTTTGGTTTGTTTGTTTGTGGGTTTTTCTTCTTTTTTGTTATCGAGTTTGTTGTCTGTCTGATCGTCTGTGGTTGTTTTTGTTACCGTCGTATTTGTGAGTGTTTGTGTGGAACCCCCTTGAAAATGACGTGATACATCTCAAGGGTTTCATCCTGAGATTATAAATTCAAGTTCTAAGGTAGTAAACATTTAACTCACATGACTGATCATCTGTTTCTGCCACAAGATAAGCAGAAGAAGAAGAAGAAGAAGCAGACAAAAAAGAAGACCTCTCTCTATTTTCCTCTGGTAGATGGCCAAGGCAACTGGTTTTGTTTCTTCTTCTTGTTCTTCTTTTTCTTCTTTGAGGTTTATTCATGGTCGCCTCACAACTATTTTTGTTTCTGGTAGGCCACCTCTACTTCTAGTCTGTTTATTAATGTACACCACCAACTTCAGATGAAACTACACTTTGCACAGCCCCAAACCGGTTGATGGAAACATAGTTAATTTGCATTTTCCTTTTTAAATTATTTTGCAACATTTAAAAACGTCACTTCACATTCTCTTAATAATTATATGGAAACACTGAAGTCTTCAGGCTCCCCGAGGAGCTGCTGCTTTTAACTAAAACCTCAGATTAGTTTTTCTTCTCGCAATGTAATTACACGTTGACTCGGTTTAATCACCCCAGAGATTCTCAAGTGTGTCCTCAGCCTTACCAGTAATTTGAGCAGCTTGTCCACTTCCAAAGCTGGGCCTCCGGTCCTCACCAGCTTCATCATCACTGTCATTAAAGTCATCCAGATTTCCAATGTCACTCTGCTTCATGCTCATTAGGCTGGCCAAACTCTGCATGTCCTCGTCTCTGTGGAGAGCACAAACAGAATCCTCTTAAAAAATGTCTAAGAATGTCCAAAAATATCAGTATTGGTCTTCAAAAACCAAAATCGGTCCAAGATTGTTTCAACTAAAGCTGCAACGATTAATCAATTAATCGGTTTGAGTAATTTTTAAAGAAAAAAAAAGTGAAAATTATCTGAATTTAGCTTCCTAAATGTGAATATTTTCTGGTTTCTTTATTCCTTTGTGACATTAAGCTGAATATCTCTGGCTTGTGGAGAAAAGACATTTGAGGACGTCATCGTGAGCTTTGGGAAACACTCATCGACATCTTCAAGAAATCAATCTTCAAGAAATTATCAAGAAAATAATGAACAGATTAATTGATGATGAAAATAATCATTAGTTGCAGCCCAGCTCTGAGGACTTCCTGCTTTCTGTAGATAATATCGACACGCTGCTGTGTTGGTAACGTACGTGGCTTTGCCCTCCTTGAGGAAGACGCATGACAGGTTCAGTTTGAGCGTGGCTTCCACCACTTTGACAGACAGAGGTTTGAGCTTCAGTGTGACATCATACTGGGCCGGCGTGGCGCTGGCAAACTTCTTCATGTTGACATCAGCTGATGCCAGCACCTTCCTACGGCCTTTTGTCTCCTGATAAATCAAAGCAAAAGACAAGGGAGTCAAGATTGAACACAGAGAGTTACTTTCCAATTAGATTTCCAAATAAAATAAATTCAGTGAAATCAGAGCTAAGAACGATACAGACACATGAGACTCACATTTTCAATTACAAAGGTCCAGTCCTTGTCTTCAAACTCCTCTGCAGTAGGTTCCTGGTGACAGACAGAATTTTTTTGTTTTAGCCGAGCCAGATCAACAACTAAATGATGCATTTCCCATGTGTAATACAATTAATTTATCAGCTACGTAGACTGAACTTCATACCTTGAAGAGTGTGACGGTGATGTCTAAACTCTCTGGAACCTGCCAAACAACCAGGCCTCTGTAGGGGTTTTTAATCCCCGGCTGCCAGCTGTGGAGCTGACAGAAAACATGACACAAACAAGGAGCTCAAGTTTTCTGTGGACTGTGTTTTAGCCTCTGCAGAGCACACTTTAAAACAAACTTTATGCGACTGGAACCATCAAAATCCAGAACATATTTAATAGCGTTTTAGCCATCTTTTTACTGCAGGAGCCGGTGCTGTAGAGACAGTTACCTTTGTGCTGTGACGTCTGTTTCTCCTGATCCACACCACTCTCAGTTTGTCTGGTTGCCTGCAATCACAGTGAAACACAAATCACGTTTTAGTGTTTCTGGCAAACGAACATAGACATACGTCATGATTTGTCATCCCTTCCAGCATGAATGTAACAACATTAACACTCTGTCTTCATCTATTTACACACCCACGCCCAAGCAGATACGCATCTGTATGTCACAGAGGTGTGGAAGTCATAAATTTGATGACTTTAAGCTCGACTTGACAAAATCAAAAAAACTGACAGCTGAACTTGGCGTGTAACACCAATGACTCGTGACTTAATTTGGACTTGAGCCTTTTAACTTCAGAATGATTTGCGCCATGCCCAAAGATTAAAAAGTCCCTAAATCAACTAACGTTAACACGATTCATTGTCAGCAAGTCAGCACTTAATTCCACAGATCCTCTTTGTTGGAACCAGTCCAACAGCAACCAATCAAGTTGCAGGAGAGAACCATGAAGAACTAACGCTATGTTACTGAGCTTCAGGTGGAGAAAATGACACCAAAGATCATTTTGTTCATGTACAAAAACTAAAAGGCGGTCAACAACTTTGCAAGCTGCAAACTCACTGTTACAGTTTGATTGTTTGGGCTTGAATTTCAGAGTGAAGGACTTGGGACTTCCCTGTCTTGACTTGAGACCTGACATGCCATGGATGCTACTTTTTTTCTAAAGCTGTAATGATGAGCCAATTAATCAATTAGTCAATCATTTGATTAGTCTTCTTAAACATGAGGATTTGAGGCGTTTCTTTGTCACATATGACAGTAAATGAAGAGTCTTTGGGTTTTAGACCAAAAGAAGCAATTTGAGGACATAACTCTGGGCTCTCAGAAATTGTGATGAGCATTTGGTGGAGGTATAATGTGTAAATATATCACAGTAGGAACCTGGCTGATTATCTTCTTCTATTAATCTTTTAGCCCTGTTTAACACGGCGGCTTTTGGCCCTGGGTTTAGTTGATTTTCAGGGAATAACCCTGCAAAAACTTGAGGCTAACTCTTGAGGAACCTGAGGCTAAAGTTGCGGTTAGCCCACTTCAGAACATGCCAGGATTATGCCAGTGTGAAAGCTCTTTCAGCCTGGGCTGCCTGCTCTCTTAACCTGGGGCTAAATGCAGTGTGTAAAGCTCTTAAGTGTACTTGGCAGCGACTTCCCAAATCACTTAGTGATTTTGGACAGATGCTACAACCACACTAGCAGCTCTGTCTGGCTGCACATAAGGAAAGCACTGTTTTGAACTAAATGCTAATGCTCACAATGACAAATTAACAGATTGAATGAAAATTCAGGCGATCATTGAGGTTATTATATTGATCCTGAACATGAACATGAAAGAAGGTTTTGTTTTGTTTGTTTTATGATGATCAGTGAGGTGAAATGACTGTTTTTATCAATGGAGGCTGGTGCCTTTCACATCTAACCCAGTGAATCAACGGGTTTATTCCAACCACACCGTATTTCATAACTGTCGCAACAGTTGCAACCTTTGCTCCTTCTCTTTAATAAGGAGAAAGGGTGGGTAAGAAAATTTCTTTCTTGACATTTTTCTGTTTCTTTATTTTGCCAAACTCAAGTATGTTTTGCCCAAATTATTATTGACTGATTTCTTTCTTTTTTTAATAGGCCTATATTTTACATTTCGCACAACTATGTTCAGCTATCAGGCAAGTAAAAGTTCTCAGCCACTTAATACCAGGCCCCTGATGTTTGAACCAAATTTCATGGCAATCCATGTGATAGTTATCAAGATATTTCACTCATAAGCACAGATGTAAACCTCAGAATGGAGAGGAAAATTAAGGGGGGGTCACCAAAGTCAGGAGGTTTTATCCTCTGGTACAACATGTATTCTATCCAATAGCTGTGGAGATATTGGACCAATGTTCTGGACCAGGGTGATAGTCTGCGTTCTTGTTTATTTCATGGCTGCATCATCTAATTATTCTCTAATTTCACAAAAATCTCATAAAGTGGTCTGGAAGAGCTCAGGCCCAGGAGATGATGGCCTGTCAAAAAACAAACCAATCAGCACACGGCGCAAACACAAGGCCATGTGTGTGCTGTCAAAACACTGAGGTGAAGAGTTCGGCCCGGAGAAAATAAAAATCTTGTGACTGTGTGAGCAAGAACTCCTGTCATAAGGATAAACAGCTCTGATTGGACGTGTGCCTGTGAGAGAGAGAGAGAGGAAGGCGCTGGAAACACTCTGAACACCCTTTACGAATAGTGTGAGAGCCACACATGACTCCCGTGAGACTTCAGAGCTGCAGCTGTTGTGTGAACACACTCAGGAACAACACAACTAAGATGTGAATAATGAAGCCCCTGCTATGTAAACAGTATGAGTCTGGCTTCAGGCATGGTCACATTACGTTTATGTTCAATGAAATTTCCCAGCACTCTGCGACAAAAAAGGAAATGATGTCATGCTTGTAACACGGATAATAAATGAACACTTATCAGAGCGATCACAGACTGTAAACAGTGTATGAGAGTGACACTGGGATTTGTGGTCTGGTAAAACACACTTGAACTCCATTTTCAAACAGCAGTGCATCAGTATCACTGGCCCCACAGGACACCAAGCCCCTAAATTTGGTAGCCAAAGTACATTTTTGGTGGCCCAAATGTTAACATATGCAAAAACAAATCACAAAAGGTAATTTAATGCAACTTAGCGCAGCCTTCCTTAACTGTGGCACTTGTGTCGCTTTTCCATGAATTGTGATCTGCTGTGAGCTGGACTTCTCAGCTAGTTGAGGGAACTGTCAGCAGACACGGCAGTACGTTACGTCCTTAGATTCTGTTGACTGAAAGACCTGCTCCATTCACTCCTACATTTTTGTTACAGACTTCAGTAGCCCTGGCCTATCTGTTGCTAGCCTGTGACAAGTACTGTTCACTGTTTTTGTAGAATGTTGAACTAAAAGATAACCTGAACTGCCAGGTGGTTTGTTACACAGAACCATCTGGGAAATATTCCTTAGAAACTGTTTGGAAAAGGGCAAGCACTTTCAAAAAACCCTTGGCACATGGATGGACATACCATCTGTCTAATGCATTTAACACAGGCTAACTTCAGCTGATCAGATCAAACTCTCGCCAAAGCCAGTCGGGAGAGGAGCGAAAACATCTTTTCCATGGAGAAAAACCTTCAGTGTTGTTCTCTGCTCTCTCAATGAAGAAATACTCTCCAGTTCTGATATAACTGATGCTATCACAGTATCTACACTAACCTCTTCAAGAGCATTGTTTGTTTGCGATGAGTCACTTCCATAGACTACATCTTTTCTCTGTCATCACACCTAAACCACGCCCATAGCTGCCAGTAGTCCCTCCTAGGACACTAATTGGTTGTACCACTCTTTGCATGGACACAAAGAGGTAACTTGAAGCCTGGCAAGATCGATTCTTGCGTGATCTTACAGATTCATCTGCCTCACAGGTGTGGAACTCTAAAGTTGTGCTGGTGTGCTCGCAGTATGGGGATAAAACTTGGTGGCCACAGAGACGGTTTTTGTGGCCACGGCCTAATGTCAAACCCTTCTATTGCCTGAATGACAGAAGGAAACACATGCTCGAATTGCATTGTTTGGGCTTCATCAGGAGAGAATGGAAGATGGACCAAATATATGACCAGAGTATACAGTGAACTAGTTGCAATTTGCCAGTCTTTTGCACCAAACCTACTGCTGTTTATGTGCTGTGCAGCCAGGCACTGTTTAGGGCAAATTTACGTGGTCACTATTTGTATTTTAACCATGAACATAGAAAATCATTATTTTGTGACTTGTTGGTTGGACTCCTCATCTGGATGCCTTTATCAGAGGTGACTGTCAAAGTTTATTCTTGACATTTGAGCAGTAGTAAGCAAAATAAAGTCTACTTAGGAGCTTTTTGCAGCTCTTTGAGCTACATCTCACAGATGGAATTTACTACACTGTCATGGAAGGATTATGTCAGTGGACATGAAGTGATGACAACTTAACAAACTCCATATGGAAGGAAGACAATGAGATAAAGTTAACAACTTTGGGGAAAAAAATCTAGTGAGCTGAATCTTTTTGTTTGGTCAACAGTTTTAATCCCTTTAATTTATAGCTTGGGTCTTATTTTCATAGCTTTTGTCATCATTTCTGTCAGTGATGATAAGATCACACTGACTACTATTGTTATGTAATGGACCAGTCAAAGTTTGGACACACTTCTCAATCAACCTTTTTTCTTTATTTTTGTAAAGGAAGAAACAGTTCAGATTATACCAACAGTGTACAAAGCTGTGATCAAAGTAAAAGAGCAAAAAACTTTTGCATGCTTGTAGGTTGACAGGTGTGGTGGAGAAGACTCTTGCACAAGAAAAAAGGAAATGGCTGGTAAAATGTGTCCAACCAAACTTTTGACTGAGCCTGTAAATTCTATACCACAGGTCAAAGTGGTATCTATCTATGTCCATGGGACTCACTTTGAGAATTTGATCCTTAACTTGTGACACAGTCAGAATTTTGATACCATCTGTCTTTGGTTGCCAAAGCTCTAAATCGACTGTCATGGCACCCAAAGCGTTCACCATGTTTCTCTCACAGCCACAGCTTTTTTTTCTGGGACATCCAAGAATGACACAGGGTACAGACAGGACAAGAAACATGAGATGATCATGTTTACGTATAAACAAACCCCCCAGGTTAGCTGAAATTATTTTCAAAAGAAAACAAAAAGCAACAGTACAATCCTAAAATCACACCCACCTTATGCAGTCCACCCAGGGGTGCTGAGGTGAGAAAATAGGGAGGGTTTGAACTTCTCTCTCATGCTCCTTTTTCAGTTTTTCACTTCTCTTTTAGTGTTCAAATGACTTCAGCTCACAGTGTGTGCAAATGAGTGTCTTTTCACAATTTTTGCAGAGGTTCTCCTGCACCTTTGAAAGAGGGTGGGGGTGTTTGCAGTCTGCCAGATCACCGCAAGATGCGGTTTCATAAGGTTTCATAAGGTAATAAGGTTTCAAATTGTTAGTACTTTCCTTAATTGATCACTGTTAATATTAACAGTCACTTAATCAATTAATTGCTGTTAATAAAACCTCAAAAACTTTGCTTATACCAAACAATAACAAATGCATTTTTTCCTCTTCAAACAAAGCTTTATTTCTACAGAAACATATTACATATTCTCTAACAGAACAACATAACATATGAAACATAAAAGGATTTTTTTTTTTTTAAAAGGCCTCTATATTAAACACATATACCTGAATATCTAATAAGATGCAGAGTGCATTCATAAAAATAACCTCTTTCAATATTTCAGATCATTATTTTTGTAACAGATTGATAAAATTTTACTTGATTAATCAAATTCAACATTATTATCATCTCTACATCCAATCCCCAACTTGTTCTAGTTCTTTGTTTTAAAAAGCAAACTATTCAGTCAGGTAGGGATTTAATATGAATCCAACACAAATGTGATTTGACTCAAGCTCTTTATCCAAAATCAGAGCACTTTCAAATCTTGAAAATACATTAATTAAAACTGTTTTCAAGGATTTTCAGCACCTGTATGAACTCTGTGTATGCTTCGTTAGGATGGAAACTTGACTTATGGCCGCAGACTTTTCACCCAGCCTTCATGGCCGCAAAGAACAGCTATAATCACTTCAGCCTTCTGACAAGATCAGACAAGATGACATACGAACCAGTTTGTGTCTTACTCCAGCCTTTATCCCAATTATCCATTCACATTAGGGCTGCACAATTAATTGCAATCACAATAAAATCGCAATATGGCCAAGTACAATACCCAAATCACATGTTTTTGAAAAATGTGTGAAGAAACAAGATTGTAATGAGGTACTGTGGTGCTGCAGAGATGACACGACACACAGACCTCAATAAATATAATTTTTTTTTTGGTGAATATAAAAATTGTAATGCAAAACTGATCATTTCCAATTCCAGTCAAAATATTTGCAATATAACTTTTTTTTTACCAAACTGTGCAGCCCTAATTCACACCCATCACAGATTAGAGACAGACTGCTTAAACCTCAAAGTGCTGTGCAATGAGGGATTATTAGTTCACTTTCAGTTTCACTTTCAAATATAGTGGTTAATATGACGTGGATAAACTGTTTGTTTCTAACATGTCTGATTATCTGACTTTTCACATTTCCTGCCCCGTCTGTCTTTGTAATAGTGATGTTGCCAAATCTTCATGGTTATGTTGATGAGTACAGTTTCATCATAACAGACAGAAATACTGGACAAACCACAAAAATACATAATAAAGGAAACAAATGAATGGAAAAAAATACGGTATAGCACAAATAAATCAAACCCTGGTGCAAATGTTCCTGTCAGAATTGGCCTTTAAGGAGCCTACAGGTTGAACTGTAGTGGGGACAGTGTGCCTGGGCCTCCCTCTCATGTTGCACGACGCTTTAACTAAAGTGTGTATGGGTGAGAATGGTTGTGAGAGTGAAAGAGAGAGAACAGAAATAGACGTCTGCCGTGCTGAACTTCACAGAGGCTTAATAGCAATCCTACACCTGCTGCTCTATTTGTCACAGGCCTCATGATCCTGTGCTGTTGCAACACGCTGACCTACAAATGTACCACGGTGTTTTAGCTCCCGTGGTCTGTTGATTAGTGATCTGGGGTGTAACCAAAGTGTTTGTTTTCATCAGGCTGAAGGAGGACGTGTTTGAGCTTCACCACATGAGGGAACGCTGGAAGCTGTTGATCATAAAACTTCTAAATAGTTTATCTGCACTCTCTGATACATCAGTGTAGGAGGTGTTTATAATCAGTTCAGGAAGACAGTCCGTCTAGCTCATCCACATTTTACACATTCTTGTCATAGACTGGAGAAACCACAACCATACTACACTACTATACCATATTGCTTTAAAGCCCCAACACACTCACATAAGTGTTGCCAATTAGGCTTAGTTCACACGGCAGGTCTTAATGCTCAGTTCCGATTTTTTACACAGATCCGTTTTTTTGTTTGGCAGTTCACATTACTTTTTAAATGTGACCTATATTTGACCTATATTGATTTCCCTGTGAACAGTCTACGTCCCAGAACAGATCCACATGCACAGAAGAACAATAGAAATAGAAAGAAATGAACCCCCTTACGTCACTCTGTTCGAAATCTACTATCGCAGAATCAGGAAAACTCTTAACATTTTAGCATAATTATTTCTGAAGGGAATGGAAAAGAAGAACATCGGCTATTTACGATAGGTTTACGGTTATTTATACGATTTAAAAAACAGTAAATATCCATTTTCTTAGCAACAACGGTGCACAACTGTTACGAATTGTCAGTCGTTCTAGAGTGACATAAAAGTCGCATTAAACGCGACATGACTGTTCATACGGCAGGCGTGTTGCAAAATATCAGACATGTATCTGATATAGTACCACCTCTAAAAGCGACCCAGGTTGAATTTTAAAAAATCAGATTTCATGTGACTTGAGCTGTTCACACGATCATGAAAAAATCAGACCTGGGTCGCATGTAGGCAAAAAGATCGGATTTGGGTCGCATTTCACTGCTGTGTGAACTAAGTCTTACTTTGCATGATCAGCCTTCTTTTCAAGACAGTGTGGCTGTGGACACACTCACTCACACACTCCCACCCTGCCTCTCATTGGCCAGCCCTGATAATCTTACCCTAACCCTAAATAATCACATTCCTTATGCCTAAGCCTAACCAACCCAAACCAATGAAGACAATTAGTAGCCAATCACAGTAAGAGTAGAGCAGGTTTTGACATAGTCATCCTGGAAAAAACAACGTTGCTTCCAGTACCTGAACTCTGCGTATCAATACCAGAGTGTTAACAAGCGGTGCTGCTCGAATGTAGCAGTTAAGGTCATCAAAAGTATTCATGTTTTGATACTTTTTCAATATCATGTATTTCAAATGATACAATATCCATTAATCAGAGTATTGAAAGTAATGAAGCTATGAAAAAAATGTTTGCTGATACAAGACCTCAGTTCAGTTCGGTCTTTATTGTCCTGCCAGAAATTTGTCCTGCAGCAAAACCAGACAGTGTTCAGAGACTTTTTTCTGTACCAGCACTGTACTGCTTGTAGGTTGTTAATCCAAAAAAAGAAAACAATTATCTTTTGTGTGTGCCTATGCCTTTTCAGAGATTTCATCATCTATAATATATAATATAATATATAATCAGTTTATTGTTGCTGATATCCATCACTTATGTTCGGTTTCTGTTTTGATTTTCATTTTTCCTGCAAAACGTTACATTGTTTGCTAACAAGCTAGCCAAGAAACAGCATAACATTTTGTTAACTTTTTATCTTGCACTTTAATGTTGCTGTAACATTATGTTTTATCGCTTATTGCCTGTGTTTAATTCAAGTATTTTATATCTTGAAGGTGCTTTGGCAATACTGTACTTTGCTATGGTCATGCCAATAAAGCCTCTTTGAATTTGAATTTGAATTTATAATCCATAATATCATTAAAATATTCAGAGAATCCAGAGAAATCTCTGCACGTAAGGGGCAAGGCTGAAAACCAACACTGAGTGTCTGTGACCTTTGACCCCTCAGGCAGCACTGCATTAAAAACTGCATTAAAAACTCACATCATTGTATAAAGGATACGACATGGGCTCAGGAACACTTTGGAAAACTGTTGTCAGTAAACACAGTTTGTCTCTGCATCTACAAATGTAAGTTAAGACTCAACCATGCAAAGAGAAAGACATATATCAACAACATCCAGAAACACTGCAGACTTCTCTGGACCCGAGCTCATCTGAGATGGACTGATGCAAAGTGGAAAAGTCTGCTGTGGTCTGATGAGTCCACATTTCAGATTGTCTTCACAAATCATGAACGTCGTGTCCTCCAGGCTAAAGAGGAAAAGGACCATCCAGATTGTTGCCAGTGCTAACAGCAGCTGTGATGGTATGGGGGTGTGTTAGTGCCCATGGCATCATGGGTAATTATCATATCTGTGAAGGCCTCATTAATGCTGACAGGTTTTGCAGCAACATATGCTGCCATCCAGACAACGTTTTTTTCAGAGACGTCCCTGCTTATTTCAGCAAGACATCGCCAAGACACATTGTGCACATGTTCCAGCAGCATGTCTTCATAGTAAAAGAGATCAGGTACCAGACTGACCTGCCTGCAGTCCAGACCTGTCTCCTTTTGAAAATATGTGGTGCATTATGAAGCACAAAATATGACAACAGAGACCCCAGACTGTTGAGCACCTCAAGTCTCATATCAAACAAGAATGAGAAAGAATTTCACTTTCAGATCTTCAACAATTAGTGTCCTCAGTTCACAAACTACTCCTCCTCCTGTCCCAGCTTTTTTTGTAATGTATTGCAGGCATCAAACTCAAAATGAGTGTATATTTCCAAAAAAAAATGAAATTAATCAGTTGAAACATTAAATATCTTGTCTTCGTACTGTATTCAATTGAATATGGGTCCAACCTTACTACTCACTAATATTGATATTGGCATAAACCCCAAAAACTTGATATTGATCGGGCACTACTTTAAACACTATGTCTCCCTGCAACACATTTTATTATTTAATGAAAGATGTGGAAGTTCACATTCCTATCCAGATATAATAAATGAGTGCAACATGTTAATTAAGCTTTCGAGGTGTTGCTACTAGGTGACAGTGCTGTAGTTCTTTTCAGGAGAAGATGACGATATTACAGAGATATTACACATGACAGAAATTCCTGTCTTTCTCAAAATTACAAAAGGAGGATGAAATGAATGCATTAGAGTGTGTTAGTGTTGTCAGGTATATTTTTGAACTTTAGAAAGAACCAAGCTAACTGTTCCCCCCTGCTTTTTAGTCTTAAGCTAAGCTAGGCTAACCACATCCTGACTCCAGCTCTTGATCTCCAAAATCGAGAAAGCAAATAAACGTAAATGCTGAACGAATCCTTCGAGGTCAGTCTTAACAACCTTATAATTGTTACCAGTGCAGTGAATTTGATTATCAGTGGTCTAAACAGGCTTTTCCACACAATTTTCCACCAACATTTATACGATTCTTTCTCATCACAGATTAAAATGTATGTCAACCATCCAGCTAACCATTTACGCACACTAATGAAATAACACACACATGATATCTGGTTCAGGCTGGAGCTCACTGCTGTGTGTTGTGTGCTTTCAGAGCATCACGTGATGTTATAAAAAGTGTGAACATGTACAGACGCAGCCTCATGAGGAGCACCTCTGGTTAACACTGTAGAAGAAATTTAAGAAGTACTCTGGGTCTGAAACAACTGTAAATATTAAATCTAAACAGTCACATACTGTACAGCCATAAGGTCTTCACAGTCTGGACCTGCCATTAAGCACAGAGACACTATATGATCTGTGGTTTCAGTTCTGTTCTATTCAATCACTGCAAACGATGGAAGCACATTTCTGTCAAGACAAGAAAAAGACCTGACGAAAAGTCAGGACTCATTATATTTATAAATCTAAAGAGAGATGTTCAAGTAAAAAATTAACTTCTTAAATCAAACTTCTACATTAATGTTCAGATATACTAAGGAATATTTAGAATAAAAAAGTAAATCACACTTCAGACTTATTATGTCAAAATTATGAAAAGTTATGAGGAAGTAACTCCAGCTGGACTTATTCAGGATTTTTGAGATTCATTCCAATATCAATATTTGAAGGTGATGTATCAGCCGATATTAGTTTTCTTTACACAACCCATAAACATCGCTAAACATTTTTGACAAGGTTTCCTTCTTTTTTTTTTATTGCAATCAAGAAATACTCTGTTAATGCTATTTGCACCCAGGGTGAAATAACCACTGGGACTATTTACTCCTGATTATATATATATATATGGACTGGCATCACACAGATAAGTAACCAGGTGTTTGTAGCGAACAATGCTATATGCACAAATAGTCAGGTGTGGAGAGTCTACCTCAGAGATTTTGTTGCTCTTTATAGCTCAACAAGTGGACAGGGTGTAAATAGCTGAATAGCTGACTTGGGACTATTCTCACTGAAGTTTTAACAGTCACTCCAGACAATTTATTGGTCCAAATTTGTAATGTTTTTTTAATGCAACCAAGAAATACTCAGCTAATGCTATTTGCACCCTGGGTAGAATAGCAAATAGGGCTATTTACACCCAATTGTATACTAGGGATGTGCACAATTACCTTGACAACCAGTTGCCACCAACACTATTCGGCACCAGAAATACTAGTCGGTTAAACTGTTTATTAATATTTTATTCACCTACAATGCCAGTTAACTGTTGCCTCTAAGGTGTTATACAGCCGTCCACCACTAGTCAGGGCTGCAGCCCTGTCAGATGACAGCCCCTCTTGCCCAGTGCGTATGCCCTCACTCAGGGGCAAATAGACACTCTAGACAATTTACTGGTCAGGCTCTAGTAGCAAGTAAGACTAAGTAATTATTATTCGCTACTGAATCAAATTTTTGTCTTTTTAAGTCAAAATCATGATAGTAAATCAGTTTTGACTCCCTAAATCAAACTTTAAGTTTAAGTAATTTTAACTTATTAGATTTAAATTATGATATAGTAGTGAGTCAAAACTGTGACTTAATATTTAAAGTCAAAGTAATCGTATTGTATCATAATTTTGACTGAGTAAATGCATCAATTAATATAATTGTTTCATTGTCTATGACTAATTTTGGCTTAAACTCATATTTTTTATTTCATGTTTCACAATCTATGAAAAGTGTTTTCAGTTTGGTTATAGCTAACATTTCATCTACCCTTGATCCATTCAACCCCCTAAAGAAATATACTATTTCCACATCATAAACATATTACATTGTTTTATGTATCTTACATTTACAGTCTGCTCTACTTTGCTGCGTAATATCACATGATGTTGTGAGCCTGAGGGGAGTGCATAAATGTAGTGGAAAATGAGTTAAGTGTATCAATCCTCTCACTGTGTGGCTAAATGCCCTCTATGTCAGAGACATGTTGATACTGGTTGTGTGTGTACGATACGTGTTGAACAGCAGGCTACAGAACACAGTGACAGGAAGGCAGGCCACTACACAAGCCAGGGCTGGAGGACTGGGAGCACACGCTGACTCCACCATGAGTAATGATAATGGAATTAAAGGAACTCCTACAGTGCCAAGACTGAAGCAGTCAGACCAACAGCTCAAACACTAACAGAGTCTGATTGTTATCAGTGATTATGATCCACTCCACACCGGGGTGGGGATACTTTTCTACAAACTCTAAAGTTTACCATCAGTATCCTGCTGTGTAATCAGACTGTGACCATACTGAAAATGAAAAAGTAACATAATATATTCAGTGTTCCCCATGAAGACTGAAAGCCAGACGAATAATGACCATTTTATCAGATTGAAAACACATTCTTCAGACCAGGGCCAGGAACGGAAACAATACTTTTATGGCACCAAGCTAAATGTAGTGAAAACTGGGCTAGTACCAAAAGTTGCCAATGAATGGCTTCTTCTTGTTGACTTAAATCATACGTACAACTTGCTCTGCTATTTTCGTTGACACAGACTCCATCCCTAGAACAGCCACGGGAGCTCTGTGCTTGAACGAACTGGACGGAACCACTAGAACAACATGATGGACAGCTGGAGAAAGTCAAAGCTTAGTTTGTGTATTGTAGCTCATGGTTAGTGAAATGGTCCAACAGTCAAGAGTTAATGTGATCATGACCCTAGTCCAGGGTTGCCAACAATTTATTAAAAGTATGTTTATGGAAGAAATTGAAGTTATCTCTATATTGACATGTTCATTCCAGTGAATAATTTCCAGAGAGAAACATGCTGCCTTCACTGACTGATTACTTTCACAGAGGAGTACAGAGGACTGATGAGCCATCCTAAATAACTGCAGGGGAAATTCCATCACAGCAACAGCCCCAATTATTTCCTAACAATTTTGGTCACTAACAATATTCAACTGAAGAGTTCCTTTAAAAAAATGAGTGTCTGTGATTACCTGCCCTTGTATTAAGTAAGGATGTGCGCAATTAGTTGACTACATGATTAAACCTCACCACCCTCACTATTTGGCACCAGAAATACTAGTCGGTTAAATTATTAATCATTATTTTACTCATGTACAATGTCAGTCAACTGTTGCCTCTAAGATGTTCTGCAGCCACCCACCACTAGCTGGGGCTGCGACCCCATCAGACAGGAGCCCCTTCATCAAACAGATGACAGCTCTTAAAATCAGTGCAGTTTGGCCGTGTTTTGATAGAGAAAATGGAAATAGGGTTGAATGTACGCTGTGACAGAATAAAATGGCATATAGCCACTCAACTGGAGCAACGCGTGACAGGGAAATTAATCGCCAGGAACATCCTTAGTATTAAGTTTTTCAAAACACTGTATCTGGTCTGAATCAAACAACCGATCAGGGTTAGCTAACACATAACATGCCAGTCACAGGTATTCTATAAAAACAAGGGTCATCCAGGTTCTATGCATTTCTAGGTTTGGTGTGGTGGCTTGTGGGAGGGGCTTAATTGAGTAATATGGGGGGTTGGAGGTGGTTGGTTTTTACATTGTGTGTGTCTGAAATTGCCCACTACAGCTTTAAGTCCAAGTGAATGCTTGTACCAAGTTTGAATAAATTCCCTCCAGGTGTTTTTGAGATATTGCGTTCACAAGAATGGTACGGTCATGAGTTTAACAGTGACCTTTGACCTTTGACTAGCAAAATCTGATCAGTTCATCCTTGAGTCCAAATGGATGTTTGTACCAAATCTAAAGATACTGCATCCAGGTGTCCCTGACATATCAAGTTCACAGTGAGGACCCAAAAAATAATGTCTCTGGCATAAAAATGAAAGTAAAAAAGACATCAAGCTTAAAAGCAAACATAACTCACTCTAACAAGCTTTATCATTAGCTATTATTTTTCAAGCTGCTCATTACATCCATTTTGCAATTAAAGAAATAGACACTGCTTTAACTTACCAACTTCATCATCATTAAGTAAATATGGATTGCTCAGTGTAATAGCTATAAAATAATGACACCATCTGTGTTTAGATTGGTTCTCTATGAACTGTGCTTTCACTGTCTGCTGGATTTTTCCCAGGCTAATGAATAGGACTAAATTAATGAACAAATTCATGCTTTCTCTCCTAATGTTTACCAGCTGTGACACTGTGTGGCAGGTATTGTTTTCAACTTGTGAGTCTGTGAGTGTGAGTGTGAGTGTGTGTGTCATCATGGAAAAATTTGGTCCTAGAAACACCTACTGTACTGTACTGCGGAAACTACCAGAGACAGTTTTGAGTACTTGAGTACCAGGTGCCTGTCTGTCTGTCTGTCTGTCTGTCTATCTATCTGTCCTGTCTGTGGATACGATAGCCTCACAACCAATCAAGATGCAATCACACAACTCTACAGGTGTGTCAATGAGATGAAAATGGTCAAGTTGGCAGATGGGTGTGGTCCAACTAGGGCTGAGTATTGTCTTAAAAATACAATAGCAGTGCCCTTAAAGTGATATCGACACCAGTGGGGTACTTTTCATTTGATACTCTTTTTTTTTAAGTTCTTCTTTGTGAAGAATGCTTGCAGTGGCTGGCTGTGAGCAAGAGCATACAATTAAAATCATGTTTTTCTAGATCTGGGTATGTATCATTTGACTGCAGAAGTTTTGATGCTACTTGGATTCCAGTCAATGCCTTAAAGCTATTGAGTATTGATACCCAGCCCCTAGTCCGACCCAAGAGTACTGAGTACTCATGTAATAAAGTAGTAATGACTACTGAGTAATCAAGGGTCAGACAGTCAAGGCTGGTGTGATCCTGTCACAAAATGATCTCTAGTTTCTTCTAATGTTACTCCTCACTGCATCATGATGCCAACCCTGCTGTTGCTTCTTGTTCAATAAGCTATCAGCAATGGGCTAACATTACTCAAACTAAGTTATTATGCATTGCACATCATTACAACAGCTTTAATGTTCCTCATCTGTGAACATGCTTTTTTACTACCGCTTGTTTCCCAGGTGGTTCTGATCATTTCTCCATGATTTGCATCTGAGGAAAGAGACAGCGATCTGGTGTTGTGTACAGGTGTTGTCTTTGCGACAGCAGCACAAACAATACCACTTGAAAACACTAGACAGTTTAAATGTTTTGCACTTTAAATCTACCTTTAAAGTCCACCTTGACTCATGTTTTAAACAATTCAAATGCTCTGCAGTAAGTAATAAATTGTGTCTGACATGTTTTTTTTTTCAAAATAAATTCAAATACCTTGTTAAAATGCCCTACATATCACTCTACACCTTGTCTTCATTTAATATGCAAGGAATCATGAATATGCAAATAGCCCCTGCCCTCTCCACACTCCCACCCCATCCCTAACTAGCTGTACCCAGCTTCTCCTCTGTTTTGCGAGCTAATCACAGTAACTAGGCTTCTCCTGAGGGCGGGGCAACACAGCTAATGGTACATATTGCGCCTCCACCTCAATTAACAGGATTGGTTCTTTAGGTTCATGATGTCATAAACCCAAACTTTTTTTTTGAGACTGCCCTGGCTCACTGCAGTTTCAAAGCAAGACATGTTCACACATGGTGTTTGCTGCTTACTTCGCTCTTGATATTCACCACATGGACATGTTAACAAGGTTAAAAAACAGATTTTCACTGGATGGGGTCTTAAAGTTCAAAATGTTGTTATGAAGGCAGCTGTATAGACTGTGGAATTTAAGTGTCACAAAAAGACAGGATCTGGACATTTTGTTTTCTTGTGCGTTGCTTTTGTTTGTGCTACGAAAAATTAAAGAAATAAAAACAGACAAAAACTGGGGCAAGACAGTAGTCTGGGCATTGCAGTGCTGGGTGTCCCAGGGGATCATAGCAAGTTCTTCTGACCATGGTGACTAGTCAGAAATGTCACTGGTGGGTGTGGAGGCACTGAAGACGGGATGTGAATTTATGACTTCACAGCCCCGGTGGTGCTGATGTTGTGGACAGCTACATCCTTTCTCCACCTGCGTCCCTGATACTAACTGTTCTTTAAGAGATTATCACTCCTGTTTTTAGCATGACTCTGGGCTGCCCTGTGAACAGGATGCTAACTGTTATAACCACATGATAACAACGACATACTGTACTGTATTATCAAAATGAAACATCAGAGCAGGAAGTAATGGGACGTGCTCTGTGAAGGAGTGCCAATGCAATTTATTAAAAAACCTCACTTGACAAAAATATTTGGATATTAGCAACCAAGACAAGTCAGTAAACGCCGGAGAAATGGGCTAAAATGTTGCCCAAACAGAATTTCATGTCTAAAGTAGCAACTTTTATAAACTGTTTGGCTGCTCGCCTCCGCCCCTCTGAGTATCATAACATGATAATAATGTTGGAATAACACGCGAACCTATACTAGGTTACACTTTATAGACAGAATTATTGGTTGTGGTAATGGATGTAAGCTGAGCGAGCCATTTTGTTCTATGGCGTACATAATTTCGCCGAAAAGAGAAATGTTCATATTTTTAAATGGAGTTTGGCATCACTTTCTCGTCCAATACGCGATAAGGATGTCAGCCCCTTTAACACACGGAGAGAACACATTAAAGTAAACGCAGCACACATTCACGACATTAGCTCGTTATAACACGTACTTACCATTTTTTTGTACATTCTATCACCAGCTCTTGGAAAGAAGCCGCGAACTGGAACTTGGAGGCTCTTTTTCCAACCCGCTGAAGCCTCTTCCACACCGAAGTCATGGTCGGGCTTGTCAGATAATTCTCTCAAACACGCGATAAAGCGACATTAATACGAAGGAGGAACCGTGTCACTCCGCTGCCGTGTCCCTCCGCTGGGACTTCGCCGGAGAAACTCCACCTGTGTCGCGGACAGCTCCTCTGCGGCCGGCGGTGTTTGAGTGACCCACTCCTCACCGGCATCCACTCTCCGCAGACAGACAGGACGGACTACAAAACAAACACACGCCTCAAGTTAGAGCCAGCGTCAAGTTAAACCACATGAACCGGAACACGAAGGAGTGTGACTTTCAAAATAAAACCCAGGATTTGTGTTAGCAAGTCACACTAGAGGCATTTCAACTGACCAGTGCGGCACTTTAGGGGATTTTGACTGACCAGGAGGGGCACTGAAAGTCCCCACTGCAGAGGGGAGTCTATCTATGGTAGACCACAGGTGTCATGGAAATAGTAATAAAGCATTTCATTCATTAATAACTAACTGTACAGATAATTTGTTTAAAAATAATAATACTAATCGGAATTATTTAATGATGGAGTAATATTCCATCTGTAATTTCTTTTCATTTTTTTTTTTTTGTTGATGGTTAAATGTCAAATCACACTGACCATTTGAACCCTCACCTCAAGATATCTGAATGAAAATGGGTACCCAAGAGTCTTTGCAGAAATGCCCACTTTATACTAAAGAATGCATTTTTTTCCATGCAGTATAATTGTGTTTTTTTTTCCATTCAATTTTTTAAATGTACTTTATTTTGTTATTTATCAGATCCCCTTTTACAATGAAATTATTTTCACATATGTTAACATGTTCCTTCAAATGAGGTTACAGTATTCAAATGGTCTTATCCAAACAGTTCAATTAAATATATGAATATATAAAAACAACAACACTGAAAAGAACCAATGCAAATAATAAAATTATCAAAATAAAATTAAACATGAGTTACACATAAATTAACCTTACATAGACATGCACACATTCATTATCAATCCTAATGTTTCCCGATTACCTCTATTTATGATGTCCATCTGTCTATAAAAACTTTCTTCTGTAATTTTAGCATATATGTAATGTTTTCCATTGTATAAATATCTCTCAAAATTGCTAACCATTCAGCCAATGTGTGATTTTCACTTATAATTCTAATTGAATATTTCTGTACATACTGGGTTCCCTCAGCAGTATTGGAATTATATAAATTGGTTCTGACTCTTGTGGATTCAGTGAGCTCAGCTGTATTTATGTGTGATGATGTTAGCGCTCATAGTAGCAGTTTCATTGTAGTGTCCACTGGGACATGCAAGCTTCAACCTATGAATAGACAACATCAATTGCAAATTATTTAGAATTTCAGATTTTGTGAGTTTCTTTTTTTTTTTTTTAAATGTAGATTTCTATATCTATTATATTGTTGTAAAGCTGCCTGGTTGCTTGTAATGTTCAAAATAAATAACAAAATATTCTAGATAACAAAATATTCTAAATAAAGGGCAAAAATTTAAAATAGATAAAGTATTATGAATGAATACCAAAATGTTCTAAATTCATTGAAAAATTATTCTAAATGGATACCAAAATGTCCTAAGTAAAGGACAAAATGTTGTAAATAAATAACAAAATATTTTGAATTTAGAACAAAATGTTCTAAATAAATAATGGGGAAGTGTGGACTTATCATCCTGTTTATTGTTTCCTCATTAAGTTTATACAGTTAGGTGAACCCAGGACACATTACACTATTCTATGCATCTTCAAGGAAAACTGGGACTATACTATACAAAAACACTTTATTCAGAACTTTGCAAATCTCTGCTGGTTGCATCTGCCAGTTGTGGTGGCATTGCAGTAGGTGCTTCACCATCTGTTGCCTGGCAGAGATTTGTACTCTACGAGTTAGAGTACATTTATTATTAGTTATCATTAGCTTACTAAAATACTGATCTCATTTAAAACTGGGTTTTTTTTTACATAAAGGTCAGTACTTCCTGTTTGACTAGAATTAATGGTGGCTAACTTGACACAGCCAAGATGGGTATTAGGCAATACCCTGTGCTTTTCAAGTCACACCTACAATGACTTCATATTCAGCAGGATAATCTAATTATAAGGATGGGATTATGTTAGTATGTGATGTTTCAGCTAAAGTCATCAAAATGTAAAAATATTGGCATTAATTCTGCAACAGATGTAAAAAGAATACAACATAAATCACAGTTTAATGTCATTGGGGAAAAAACACCAAAATATTTAATAATGTTACCTAGCTGATAGCGTGCGTATGTGCCTAGATTTTTAATTAAAGCATGGTTACCAGGTATACAGATGACATCTGCTTTTATATATTAATGACTAACAGATGCAAACAGTCTCTCTCTGCCTGAATCAAACTGTTGCAGATGACTTGTCTAACACAAAGGGAACTGACGCAAACAGTCCTCAGATGAGCCAAACAGTGATTAGTGAGTTCCCATGAAGCTGCAGTGTTTGTGGATATTATCATAGACTGAGTAGAAAACAGAAATTACCTGCGAGGCTGTTCGGGAAAGTTTCCCCGTGTCATGAGTCCCCCTCAGCTGGAGGGACTTTTCCAGTTTAGCCCTGAGTCTATTTATAATCTGTCACTGACACATGGAGCAGCTGGGAATATAATGTAGCCTCAGAGAAAACACACACACACATAGATAAACACCCTGTTCACAACCTGGATGATGAAAGTTAAAGATTTCATATCAAACATTGATATATCAATTTCATAGTGTCATGATTTTGTTTTCCAAATATACAAAGTGTATCATAGAATTACAAAACTAGATAATCCTCTGATGCAAAGATGTCTACTTCCTGATATTAGGCTTCTGCCTGGATATTTCCTGATTTTAATTATTTATTACTGTAGCTGATAAGTAACAGGGTCATTAACTGGGTCCTAGTAAAAAAAATATTTTACATGACTGTTACTTCCTAATGTTAAAAACTCCCACTAATTTGCAGCCCGTCCCTAGAAAAATGGACATATATGTCATCTGTAGGCAGCGACCTCTAGTGGCCGTAGTGATTACTACAGACGCATAAATAGCAATAAAGCTGGCATGGGTGTACGTTACATTAAATCATACTACGCTATGTTGCCTTATGTTATCTTATGTTATGTTACATTATACTATATTACGTTATGTTACATTACATTATGTTAGGCTGCTGCAAACACATAGTCAAAAAACAAGCACATCTCCAGCCTTACGTTACGTTAAGATATATATTGTACATCACAGAATAGCCTAAAAATATCAC